>CANNZV010000433.1:0-43881 GCA_947561585.1 Caprella mutica
CTTTGTGCTGTGAGCCTGCATGTGCTTGAATAAGTTGCGAGTGAAGTGAATTAGCTAGTTGTTTTTTTAGTAAAAATGTCTAGAAATTATCATGACATCCGTAAGAAACAAAGATTATATCTTCAGTCGACTCCCTCCTCCAAGTTGTGCGTACCAGTCGGACAGAAGCCCCGCCACCTCCACAATGTTAAGCCAGAGAGGTGTACCGTATGACGTCCATACACAGTGGAGGATATGCTAAATCGAATGCTCGTGACAGTTGTGTATAAAGAATTCGACTGTCGCCTGCATTCTTTTGTTTATCCTTCCTGTAATCTTCAAGTCTTCTAGAATTCCATCACCAATTGCAAAATAACCTTCCAGCAATATCCCCGCGATGTTCCCTCATGAGGTTAATTGGAAGGAATTATTGAACATAAATGTTGGTATGTATTATTAAATATACATGTTAGTATTTATTAATGAACTTACATGTTGGTATGTATTAATGTATTATTGAACATACATGTTAGTATTTATTAATGAACATACATGTTGGTATGTATAATTGAACATAGTACATGTTGGTATGTATTATTGAACATACATATCCCAGGTAGCAATGAATGTTATTTAAATGTTAGAATAATATTATCCTGTAACCAAAAGTAATGTTATTTTCAATGTTAAAATAACATTATAAAAATGTTATATTTTCAATGTTAACATAATATTACAACCGAACCTTAAAATAACATTGGGAAATAACATTGAATGTTATGTTGTAATATTAAAATAACATTTGAAAAATGTTAAATTATGTTTTTTTATTAATAAAAAATGTTATATTAACATTTTTTTGATATTACAATAACATTATTTAACATTTTTTAAATGTTATTTTAATATTACAACATAACATTAAATATTGTATCCCAATGTTATTATAAGGTTTGTTCGTAATAAACAAATGTTAGATAACATTTGTTTAATATCAAAATAACATTATTAAACATTTTTTAAATGTTATATTAATATTACAACATAACATTCAATATTATTTCCCAATGTTATTTCAAGGTTCGGTTGTAATATTATGTTAACATTGAAAATATAACATTTTTATAATGTTATTTTAACATTGAAAATAACATTACTTTTGGTTACAGGATAATATTATTCTAACATTTAAATAACATTCATTGCTACCTGGGATGTATCTGGTGTATAAATTAATTTATACACCAGATACATAGGATTAACAGTCTTTGTGGGTTACTTTATAACACTATGTCATAGTTGTTTCAACTCACACCTAAACTTACAAAAAAGTAACGCCAACTCTCACAGTAAGTTAATTCATACACTGCAGAATACATTGGATTAACAGTCCTCGTGGGTTACTATAACACACTATGTCATAGTTGATTTAAATGGCACCTAAACTTCAATAAAAGTAGCTTCAACTCTCATAGTAAGTTAATTCATACACCTGATACATTGGATTAACAATCTTTGTGAGTTACTTCAACACACTATGTCCTAGTTGTTTTAACATATGTTCAAAGTCCCAAAATGTAACTCTAACTCTCCTAGAAAGTTGATTCAATCCATAAAATGATTTGAATTAACTATGTTTGGTGACACACCACGTCATAATTGTTTTGACACACGTGAAAACATGAATATAGTCCAACTAACTCACGCAATAAATTGATTCAAAGCATAAATTGTTGACCCATTAAATATGAGTAAACTTTTTTCTCTGTGTAATCTTGTTATTCGCATAACTCATTAAGTATACAACCAAATGACCTGAAATTTGGTGAGACCATTGGTTATTATCCTGGAACCAGTTGATTGGATTTTATGAACGATCGGGTAGAAGATGGGGCAAGGTCATAAAATGGTCAAACTGGATTGAAATGGCCTTTTCTATTATTTATTTAAAATGATGGTCAGAATATATTGTAATTCCGTTAGTTGTCCGAATGCCTACGGACAAAATGCCTACGGAATTAATTCTAGCTATCTTTAACTATCTCTATATTGACTTTCTCTAGCTACAGAATTGACTATCTCTAGATACAGTAATGACTATCTCTAGCTACAGTATTGACTATCTCTAGCTACAATATTGACTATCTTCAGCTACAATATTTACTAGTAACAAGGTATTTTTTATTCTAAATTTCATGAAACTAAAAACAGATAATGTTTACCTTCCTCCAATTCTCACAAACCTATAATTATTTTTATATTTTTTGATTATACAAATTATTATTGTATTAGAAACTCCTCACATTTAAACAGAAGCCATGCCTGATTATCCTTTTAAAGCATATCGTTTTACTAATATAGTTTAGTTTATAATTTAATTAAGTTAACCTAGTTTATATTTTAAGAAAGGTTTGACTAGGTTTAACTTTTCAAAGAAACTAACCTAAAGTAGCACATGCAGTAGCACATACAATATAGCACATGCAGTAAAATATACAGTAGCACATACAGTAGCACATATAGTTATTAATTCTCCATCACAAGCATTGGTGAAAATAAGTTTCAAATTTCAATTTAGTCGAGTCTTTTATAAATGAAAGTACAAAGCTGTTTGTTCAGATGGGACTTTATCAAAGTTAATTAATTACCTCACCTAAAATACACATAAAACAACTACTAATTAGTGAAGCTAATTACTTGGTGGTGCACAGTTTCCGAGCCATTTGCCGATTTGTTCAATATCGAGAATACGCTGCGCGTTTTCAACCCCATACACTCAGAGAAATGTTTGATGCGCTAGTTTGTAGCACTGTACTCTTCACGGTTGTTTAATGACCTAACAGGGGGCTTACACATATATTAGTATTCGAAAACAGAGACTATCTAATTTGAACTGTAGTGACACGAACTCGTAAATTTGTAATGTTCTGGAACCTTATCACTGCGCTGTGATTAGATGACAAATAGGGTGAAGATATATCTAACTTTAGTGAGGAAAGGGACTAAGTAGACACATCTTTACCCGTTATAACTAAAGTTCTCAAAATATTTGATAAATCATTCACCTTATTCGTTTCAGTTGTCGTAGTATCAACAATTATTATTTTTCAAGTTTAAGTTCCGATAGATACCGAATGTATCCTTTCTTCAGTTGAGTAATTGCAGGGTTATTTATAAAATATTTATTGCAAATTTAATGTTTCGGTTTGTATTACTACAGTAAGTAGAACCCCTCTTTAATGAAATCTTGTTGTGAATGCAGATCTTGAGTGAGGAAATACTCTTTATTGTGAACAAATTATCTTTTGTTTGCTATTTCAAATATATTGCTACAATAGTAATGCTACAATCTTATCCAAGTACAAAGGACTTAATCACATTTTGGCAAGGAAGTTCAGAGAGGAGAAAAGTAAATGTTTTGATAGCTGCCTTCTTCTCGACAACTGTCTTATCAATATAATATCGAGAGTAAAGGCACTTAACTGTACGAACAAGATTTGGAAGCTAAAGGAAGATGTTAAGACTTAAATCTTGAGAGAAGAATTTTAACTTTCATTAACAATATACTATTTTTCTCGTTCAATTTATATCAATAATGCTATCAATATGCAAATTATCAAAATAATTGTTTTATATTTTTCGACAACTAACGATAGATTTTGTAGTTCTATCGAATACAAAACAATAAGTAAATTTAATAGCTATGAGAGCTGTACATTAACTAAGAGGTCTGAAAAATTGATGCAGCGTTTATAGTTTCTTAGAACTGTTATGAATCTTAAAATATATAAAAGAATATTCGTGCACATTTAACCTTTCACAACTTTGATGTAAAATGTGAAAGTCATATTGTAAAGATAACTGTAGCATCATGGAGTGTAAACGTTGAATGAAACAAAAATCGGAACAAAAATTATATGAAAAATTTAAAAGTGAATTCAAAAATGAAATAATTTTCTAAAATTAATTTTCAAAAATGAAATATATTAAATAATATAAAGTGATATTTTTGCATTCAAAAATATTTAGTTAAATAAGTGTAGCTACATAAAATTGATAAACATCTTAAGCACAATATCTTAAATAGGTAACGATATATCTTTCTTCATTTGTACTATCAAAAAAAAAGTGTATCCGCAAAATAATTTGTTTTTTCAAATTACACTTTTTTTAGTTTCCAGATATTTTCATATCTTAAAAAATTGTTATCGTGTGTCTAAACAATTTGAAAAATATTTATAATCATTAATATTTTCAAAATTTTATATTTGCAAATATGAAATTTGTAAACTGACAAAATAATTTCGAATACATTTTTCTTTGACTGTTCATGGAAATATGAAAAAAATATTATGAATGCAGATATATCTGACACATGAAAAAACATTTCCTAGAAAATAATAGTGATTTTTTCTCACATATATCAGTGTCTTAATAAGGATTGAAATATAACAATATAAGGAAACATTTCCAAACAAAAATTACTCTGATGGCCCTCGTATCAATTATTGGGAAGTAAAACAACCTACTCCATGTCGGTAAACTAACAGCGATACTTAGTGAGATACTGCTAAAGGAAATATTGGGAATTGGCACTGCTTACTGAACAGATTTTTGTGAAAGTTTTACTAATTGACACTACTTACCGGAAAAATTTCTCAAACTGTATGAATTAATATTGATGAAAAGAATAATCAAAAGATTACAGACATAAATCAATTATTATACCATGTATTATGTCTACTTTCTACCAGAGATATTATACTACAACAAGATACAATACTCTCGACAGTTTCTTTTTTTAAAAGTGCCATCTGGATTTGAAAGCGGGAACTAGAGAAATAAGAACATTTGATTGTTTAATAATGTTTTAACTTTGATTTCATTCTTTAATGAAGATTACTTTAATGGAAAATTAAGCTTTACATCGGTAGAATAGATACAGCTAGATAAAATAGAAACAAAAAGATGACCAACAGCGAATGTTATTGTTGCTTTAGTTTCTACTGTACTTACTGCAGCAGTAATGGATTTATTTAGCTATAAGTCTCTTCAAATACAGTATAATTAACAAATAACATCCACAATTGCTTACCTAATCAATTTAGTTATATAATACTGTACATGTTAATATCTATTTTCGTATTCGTTCCAAGTCATTCATGACACACGTCAACAGACTGCCAACATATCCACGAAATCCCAATTTCGTGTCACTCCACCTGATAATACTTTGGATAACAGCTAAGCTTCCAATTTGTAAAACATGCTTGGTAGAATATAAAATAGATTCATTTTCTCCTTCAGATGGTAATTGGGAATTATGTGCAAATTGCCTTGCAGGTTTTTTTTACATATGTGCAAGAAACTTCTCAATTTTTTTAATAAATCTATTTTGATGATTTTAATAATTGAAGTTGATCAGTCTTACTAATTAGTATCTTATAACTAGTCAATAATATAGTTTAGCACTTTTAGGGCAGAAATTAAAAGATACCATTCTAGTGGCTCAGAATTTAAATGTTGTGCCTATCCACGTATTTTGAACTTGAAGGTAGTGAAGTATTTATAGAAAGACTGTTACAAAGTTAATCGATTCATTACTGATAAATATAAACTAATATGGTATAATTGGGCACATTAATAATAATCTTTGAGGAACTATAGATATGGTTTAGCACTTTTAGGGCAGAAATTAAAAGATACCATTCTAGTGGCTCTGAATTTAAATGTTGTACCTATCCACGTATTTTGAACCAGAAGGTAGTGAAGTATTTATAGAAAGACTGTTACAAAGTTGATAGATTCATTACTGATAAATATCTACTAATAATGTATCATTGGGCACATTAATAATTATCATTAAGGAACTATAGATATGGTTTAGCACTTTTAGGGCAGAAATTAAAAGATACCATTCTAGTGGCTCAGAATTTAAATGTTGTGCCTATCCACGTATTTTGAACCAGAAGGTAGTGAAGTATATATAGAAAGACTGTTACAAAGTTAATCGATTCATTACTGATAAATATATACTAATAAGGTATAGTTGGGTACATTAATAATCTATAAGGATCTAAAGATATGGTTTAGCATTTTCAGGACACAAATTAAAAGATATCATTCTAGTGGCTCAGAATTGAAATGTTGTGCCTATCCACGCATTTTTGAACCAGAAGGTAGTGAAGTGTTTATAGAATGACTGTTACATAGTTGATCGATTCATTACTGATAAATATTTACTAATAAGGTATAGTTTGCCACATAAATAATAATCTTTAAGGATCTAAAGATATGGTTTAGCACTTTTAGGGCAGAAATTAAAAGATATTATTCTAGTGGCTCCGAATTGAAATGTTGTGCCTATCCACGCATTTTGAGCAACTAGGTAGTGAATTATTTATAGATAGACATTTTTCAAGTTTTCCGATTCATTACGGATAAATATATGCTAATATGGTCTAGTTGCACGCATAAATAATACTCTTTAAGGATCTAAAGATATGGTTTACCACTTTTAGGGAAGAAAATATAACATTGCATTCTAGTGACTCAGAATAGAAATATATCGCTAGTAGAGGAATTCTGAGCCACTAATTATTATTTTCTCGTTATCAATGATATTACACAATGTTTATTAATTCTTTCTCATTAGCACATCTTGAATTACAATGAATACGCGTGTTTTCACAAGGAAAACATAAAATTTAGCTTGATTAGAATATTTGTTGAAGAGGCTCAATTTGCTATTTCAATGGAGGTCTATGTTCGATACGAGCCACTGTTTTTTAATATCCATTAAACTGAATTTTTTTTAAATTTTATTTTGTGCTCTATTTATTTATAATCATAATACATATATTTCTTGTTGACAAAATGTCATTTAGTAGGTATTTTTGAAAAGTGGCTCAATATCAAAATCTTCAATTTTGAGCCACTTACTTATTTTCTGAAATACCATCATTTTATTATTTTTTTATAATTATATCTCATTTATAATGCAATCTAAATAATATATTAAAATGTTAACTTTGTACAAAGTCTGTAAGACCTAAAATTGAAGTGGCTCAAAATCCGCATTTACTTAACCGAGATTATTCTCGCTTCATTTGATTTAATGATTAATCTAATCCACTCAACAAATGTAATTTAGCTATTATATAAAGTTTAGGTAAAAGTATCAATACGTATAGGTACTAGGTACAATATGTATTGCGTTATAATGAATAAAATAAAGGTATTAATTAGCTAATAGGTAATATGTTGAAATAAATATAATAAAGATAGTAATACTTATTTTACTAAAATATACTATACTAAAAAAAGTTTAAAGAAACATTACTAGGTATTATCAATTTTACTTGCAGTCTTTTATAAAAAGGAAAATATGAGAATTCTTTACCTCAAAGGTAAAGAAATGAATGGAGCAAAGTTTGTCTAAAAATGAACACCAATCCAGTTATTATATGTACAATATATTTTATGAGTTGACAGTAGCTCTACGAAGATATACAAAATTGCACCTCTTGATTGGGGGAAAAAAATAGAACATGTAGGTTGTTGAAAAGTCTCGGACTTTCGGTGCAAAATTTAAGTCTCGTGGAAAAAGTGGGAGGAGCTTAGCAAAAAGTCCGGTGAAAAGACTGAAAAAACCCTGCGTGTGTACGGCCCTTTATAATACAATGAAATATCCATTATTAAACTTTATTATACAATTAAACATCCTTCATCAAATGTTTGAAGCAATCACATAAATAAGTTGGCATAGGTAGTTTTCCGTAACTATGATACAAAAATTTGTTATTATATTTATTTTAACTATTAATAAATTCAAATGATTTCATTACTAATACTTAAATGTAAATTAAGAAGAGTCGGATTGTTTTAATATCGTCTCTATATAGCTGTCTCTATATAGAACGAGGAGTATGAACCAATTTTTGTATTTCAAAGGAGTCGTATTTCGCAACTGGGCCATCCTCTGAATCAGAGAAGTTCGAAATATATGAAAAAAATCACAATTTACCTACCGTACCTTGTATAACCTAAAAGCTGAGTGACGTCGAATTAAACAAAGTTATATTCTATAGCTCATGTGAGCTCAATAGGATAAAACTATTTGAAGAACAACATGTATAAAGTGATTCAGAATCTATGCTATTGTCACTTTATTACCAACACAAACTATAAGGAAAACAAAACTTATTGAAATAGCAACGAGTGGCTGTAATATGTAATATCCTAAAAAAACATCGATCACTAATTATTATTGTGGCTTTTACATCACATGCTTCTGATTGTAATTCTGTTTGGACATTAAGAAGATAACATAAGCACGTGCCTTGACAGATACACTTCACTGGCATTCAAATTCTGAGACTGGTATGAACACAGTAGTTAAGCCTCTCGATTAGTATGACTGTCATTCATCTCAGTAATGGTTCTAAATGTACCTTTGTATAATTTGTATTAATGATACGATTAATTTCTTTGATATTTCTATCTATGGCTTATGAGAAGTATATGATATGTAGCAGTTGTTATTAAGGTCATGCACAATATTATTTTGATACTCACTACCACCTTCATTTCTGAAAGAATTATGGGGGAAATATTACCCAAAAATAAACTAAATTACCCCCAACAATACAAAAAACATAATCATAATAATTTCATTATAATACAGATTTTTGTGGAAGAGGATCTCTGGTCAGTATGGCATTATTTAAAATCCTTTATTTGCATGAAATAAAGTATCGTAATAGTGAACTAATTTAAATATGTTGATGCTGGCGAAGCAATTATCGTATATTAAATGCAGAAATTTCTACGATATACTTAGTGGAGAATACAGAGCAACCTGATTACCGATAGGAAACGTGATCTAAATTCGTAACCAATCTCCGAAAAGCTTAGTGAATTAATTTTATGCATCTTCACGAGTTAAAACTGCCGCCATAAAAAGATGGGCCTGAACAAATCGAAAAGGTAAATTTGGGGCAAATTTGGAGGTTTCTGGGCAAATGTACCATAAGTAACTTTAATTCGATAAAAAAGCATTAATCTACGGTGTGCTTCAGTGGATTTGGAAATTCGATTACTCTTTCATTAAAAAAATCAACCATTCACTTCGCACTTCGCTTTCAAAGATTGATTGTTGTTTTATAAGAAAATAAATTTTGAAAATAGAGTAATTGAGAACAAAACTTGAATATAGATGAAAAATTTTGTTAACCTTCATTATTGATTGGGCATAATGTTAAATTATATACAAACGTGAGTGAAACTTCGATCTCTTCCTATCATAAGTAAATTTCTGTTTTTTTTGTGTGCATGGGTCACAATACAGTGAAGGATAAAGTTTGAAGAATATTCTTCAAACTGTTTTTAAATATTCCCTTCGAAATAACAAAACTAACTAAAATTGATTTTCAAATTAAATTTGCTTTACCAGAATTATATCTGATCTTTTCCAAAAAGAACAAAATAGTTCATAAACTCACTGCACAATATCATATTCCCATATTGATGATCACATCAGTATCATATTAGGAGGCCACTAATGTTGTACTAAAATGAAAATTATTGAGATCAGAACGTACATTTGGATAACTCTAGGGTAATAATAGAATCCGAGGGGAAATTAGAGCATTTGGTTACGAATATCATTTTCAGAAGGTATATGTAAATTTATTTAATACATATTTATTTATTTATTTTCGTTATTTATCGTATAATTTATATACATTTTTCTTTAAAAATTTATTATGTACCCATTCATGTCATTAAAACAGATACTAGACTATGAATTTATGATTTTTAAACTTTTGATTTTAAACCGAAAATTCTGAAATAAACACATTCTTTTTCGATTTTGGCTTTAGTCTCCAAAAAAATATGTAGTTTTTTAATTTTTAAGAATTTTTTTTTTACAAATTTCAAAAGACGAGAAGTATATGAGTGTCTATGCTAGAATGAAAACAAAGACAGTTTTGGAATCCTTGGAGCATTTCAAACAAGTTAGTTCAGAATTTTTACCAAATTTTCTTCTTGTATTTTTTTTATTAGCATTTTTGATGACGAACTAAAATTTTACAAAAAAAAATCCCAAATTTTCGATTTTGAAATGAGATCAAAAAACGATGTTAAAAAATATTTATGTATTATTACTGGTTTAGATTTCATTTTGAGGAAGCAAAAAGCTGTACCTATGTCTGATATGAATGCTCAAACAATTTCTGTATCTTTTCTAAATAGTTGGATTACTAGGTTCGGAGTACCACTGCACGTAAATACGGACAAATGTACGCAATTTGAGTCAAGTTATTCACTATAAACATTCACTATAACATATGCCTTTAAAGCTAACCGAACTGTATCTATAGATAGGATAAAACCTGCTTATGTAGCTAATATTAAGGAATAGGATGTTTATGTAAAATTTTGAAAACCTAATGTAACTAAAAATCTAAGGAGTAGAGTAACTGAAGATACTGTAACTGAGGTTCCTAGATTTTCCAGTAGAGGTAGATTGTTGAAATATAAAGATGAGAATATTGTTAAATATTATTAACTGTAATAGGATTTATCTCCGATACTGAGCGCAGAAGTATTGTATTAACCATTGATTAGATTTTCTAAAGATTAAAATATGAAATGTTTGTTTACCTGTGGTAACACTAAACTTTATTTCCATTTGATCTGACTGTCATAGAAACTAGTACCTCTGAATATAGATAAGTAAAATTTAGTGGTATTTGAGTAATGGTGCTAATAAAATATATTCAATAACTTTATATCTAATAATAGGATTTTGTTTCTAGGTACTGAATGAAGATTATTTATTTGAATAGTATTACTACCCTCCGAAGTATACTATTTACCATAAAATGATTTCCAATCTATCCCACCTACATGATCATAATGTTGGTAATAGTTACGAAAAAAAAACAGCTTAACTGAATGTTAGGTATATTCACTTAGCTTGTGATGTGAATATACATAACTTTAGCTTGCAATAGTTGGTTAATATTTCTTATCACCTATAATATGTTTTCTGACTAAATGTCTATGTCGATAATAAATTCTAGCTGTTTGAATTCTGATATTTAGTTTCATAATAAAAAAAAAATTATATAAATATTAGATGTCAAATTGTTTCATAAGTTTTATTAATTTTTATTATTTGAAAAGTAAATGGCATTTTAATATTGAAATAAAAATCGTAATAAATTATTGTATGCTAAATATACGAGGAAACCAAAATATGATTGGGTAATAAATGATCGGAGATCAAATAGTATGGGGATCAAATGACCGATGATCTTTTGACCGGGAATATTTTGACCGGGGATCAATTGACCGGCCACCGAAATAAATATGTCTAAAATAATGCACTTTTTGTATTCTATGCCCCCTGATTAACTTACTTTTGTCAAAACATAATATTATTTTATATCAGAACATAATTCAGGCATGAAAGAGTTTAATTACAGTATATCAATTACATAGGGATTGAAAGTGAATAAATAACCTATTAATATTTTATACAGGCCGGCCTCGCTTTAAGTACACCTCCCTTTAACAAAAAAAAACTTATTTCGAGTCATGTTTCGAAATAAGAACCGTTCGTAGACATAGAAAACGGAGACAATTTTTTGTGATTATTTCACGGTACATAAAAAACATCAAAATTTTAATCCAGATGAAGTTATAAGAAGCAATTGGTTCAGAAATTCAACATGTCCTATTTTAGGGTTAGTTCCATGTTATTGCACGGTTACATATTTTAAAACACGTGAAACTCTTTATTTAATAATCATTATTTATTTTTTATTTCACTTGGTATCCATGATACCAATAAGAATAGAAATTAAATAATAATTGTATTATTTTTTTTTCTGACGTGTCCGAAATTGTAGAACCAATCAATAAATTGGAACTTAGTACCCTAGTACTAAACATATTTCATATAGCATTAAATTTCTGTTTGTTAAATGTAGCTCAATAATTACAGAAATCTAAGTATCTATTCATTAATCACCTATACTGAGTGAGAGTTAAGCTATGGATGGATTTTAAAACATTTTATAAATGCACGACTTTAAACTTTTTCATCACAGTCACAAACAATGAAATAATGTATATTATTAATAATATGACTATATACGTAGTAATCTAGTAACTCTATAACAAATTTTCTTTCTATAACTCATAGAAAATGAGACATATAATCAAAGAGTGAAAATTATAAATGTTTTGTTACTCTTATTCGTTTTAGTTACCGTTTGGTTACTAAACTGAGTTGTGATTTGGTAACTAAAGCGGGGGATGCCTGTAGACAATTCAGCAAATATGGGCATTTATCTAAAAAATATAAAATGTAATGTTCCCCTATTGAAATCTATTGCTGATTTACCAGAGGCAAAAGTTCTAGACAAACTATTCCATAGGACTACATCAAAGTACAGTCGTCGTATTACATAATAGCAAGCCATATATACGTACATATATAAACAGTATAATAATTTGGGTGACATCAATTTGTGATAAAATCAAATCAGGTAAACCACTAAGAAAACCTTAAATTTAAAAACTCGGTAATTAGAAAAAAAAATAAAAGGCAATTTAATAAATTCTGATGAAATAACTTCCAACCTAATAATTAGATATCTCCTAAATTTTAGTAAAATAATTTGAAATAAAATAATTAGAAACAAATATTATGCAATAAATAACTAGAAAATATAATAATTAGAAAAAAATAAAATGCCTTCAAATATTTATAAAACACATAACATGAAGTAATATAATTTCAAACCAGTTGATTTGGAAAAACATTTTGCAACAATTTAATACGAAAACAGTTAATTCCAGTAGAATAAAAAGAAATCGCACAATTTGTGATAAAATAACTACGAAAGAATTAATTAGAAAACGTACAATTTTATAATGAATTAATTAACAATACATAGATTAGCGTAAAAAAATATGCGCATATATAATTAGAACAAAATATTTAGCGCAACTTTAATTAGATCAAAAAATATACACTCCGCCAACCTGTCTCGATAACGACCTCCCATAGTGACGTCATTACTTCTTCATTGTGAGAAAGAAAGGTAATAGGGTAAATGTGCTATCATAACATTAGTGATAGTGATTCTTTGTATTTAGATACTTTAGATAATTTGCGCAAAATTTAATTAGAGCAAAATAATTAGCGCAATATAAATAACACATAATTATTGAATTATTTTTTTAATATTTATATTATTACTAATTAATCGTTTCCATTTTAGTTTACTCATAATTATTCTACCCGTAATTGACCACTTACTAATAATTTGATTGATTAGAAATAATTATATGTTAGAAAGAATTTACTAACACTAGAAATATTCATTTATAATCAATCAAATTATTTTAATTTTACTGATTACGAATAGTTAAAAGACTATTAAATCAACAATATTAATAGCCATTTTATAACATTGTGCAAGTTGTAGTACTTGGGAAAACGTGCAGTCCGTCTCAGTGACCAATTAGATATACCTAATATGATGCCATAATTGAAGGGCAAAAATGTGTAGTGGTCTACATGACCGTATGTTAAGTGGCTCTTGTACATAGACCATTTCATTCTTCTCTTCTGCACTTGATTATCCAAAGTGGATTATGTGGCATAGTCCACTTTGTAAATACTCTGTGACTCTGTTTGCTCGTGAAATGGTATATGAAATTAAATGATGAAGTGGCTTATGTGAGATTTGAAAGCGTGTCTGTGATTGGCTGATAGATTTTCAAGAAAGTGTGAAATTAAAATATTCTATAGAAAATTGTGTAGGGATGACTGCAGTATTTCGAAAATATCAAAAAGTTACTATTATGTGAACTTAGTATTATTTAACTTCTAATAAATAATTTATATTGTTCTAGTGCATTATTACTTTAGTTAAAGGGATGATTAAAAAGTGAATAGTTTATTATTATTCATTTATGACATTATCGGGATAATTTTATTATAGCTACAATAATTTATTATTCCAAGTATATATTATTAATTTTGTGGAATGTGATACTATTATATCTAACGATTGAAATCACGAAAAAATATAATAAGAGAAGAGTACCTATTAATTAGATATTTAAACAATCAAAATAATAAAAGCTAAATAAGATATTCATAGTTGAATAAATATTAAGTAGTAAAATCAATCATCAAAGCAATTCCCCAATTATTGTTCTATATAAACATAACTATTTAAAGAAAGGGTTAACGTTATCATATGTAACATTAAAAACTCTCATTTGAATAAAGGAGAATAAATTTAAGATCAGAATTAAATTTATTCATTTAACAATATCTTCAAATGGAATCAGTTTAAATAATTGCGTATAATAATTATGCATAATTCATTCAAATAATTACTAGGGTTGTGACAATATTTTTTATGAAATATGCTTTTTATCCCTTAAAATATGCTCAATGATCTTCAATTAGGTTAGCTTTATATGTTCTATTTTCTTTGAATTAAGGCTAATTGTAATTGCGACAATTTATTCTGAACGAGGAAACCAAAATAATAAATAGTGAACAGTTTTAGATAATTAGATCACAATTTCAATTAGATATCAATCTATCCATAGTTGCACAATAAAGAAATCTAGCATTCATTACATTTGAGAGCTTGTTTTCAAATTCTCGAAAATAAATCTACGTCTGTTTTATGTTATAATTTGTAGTCTAGAATTCATTTTCAAAATATAAAATTAATTTAAAGTCTTTAATTCCTTTCAAATTAAAAAGGTTCGTCTGGGAGCAAAATATCTAGTAACAAAATTTATCACCGTTTACGGTTACTATTCATTAGTCCGACACTTTTGTAGTTTATTACTGATTTATATGTAAAAAATACTATCAGCTTGGTTATAACGAGGTCGGGAACGAATATTTTGGCAAATAATATGAATAAATTTAACTTTGAAGACTTAAATTATACAGTAATTATAAAGCATATCGACTGAATTTCCGTGTTTCTTCAATATATTGATATTATTTTCAGTAGAAAGAAATTGATATCATGTTTGCTACCTCTTAGTTCTTTAAATATTTCTTATAAATAATCAAAATACTTGGGCTTCTTAGTAAGAGCCTACTTCTAGAAAACCATGTAATGCCTACTCACTTACATTCACACAAAACCAGACCACGCAAATAAGACGCTTAATACATACACCATCACATTTAAATTGAATGCATAAAATATTTGTGTAACGTCGCAACGCTATTGATTACCAATTTTAATAAATGAGATTTCACGAAATAAATACTAACGTGACGCAAAGAAAGTTTTTATAGAGCATACATACTTCTAAAAATTCGATTAGGTATTATTATTTACGGATTTAAATACATTTCATAAATTACCAATTAAAATAACACGTCAACAATAGACAAAGTGTAATCAACTAATCATGATCGACAGCATGAATTTAAACGACTCACAAAAATTGCAAAATCTGCGATTTATTTACCAACCATTAAATATAAAGTATTAACTCATTCAACAATAGCATAGCATTTGAATAATGCGGAGACAAAATGAGCTAAAAACAGTTGACATTAAAATCGCGACACAATCAACTATATCAATTAAAGTAATCGCTCTTTGATATTACTTTGAAACTTACTAACTAATAAAATACCTTAGTACAATATTATCAAAATTTAGATGTACTTTAGCTAAGTTTGGAACGAAAAAGCTTACCTAAGTTTGGAAAAAAAGAAAATTACGACTATTCTTTTAATATCAAATCATAAGAGTCGCAATATGGTATTATTAAATATGAAAAACTAGAAAGGTTACTCGAAGTATCAACTAATATAGAACAACATAACATTTAACAATAGAGGGTATAATAAAACACAGGTGAGGTCAAATACTCTCACCACATTCCAAATCACTCCTCAGATTAGTGATAATTTAAAGTTTAATTTGATACGCTTCAAATTCGACGAAATTAGTTCACTAATCGGAGGCAATATGTATAATATATATTCCCCCATGGAATTGCCACTCATATACTTAATGAACATACAATTTAATATTTATTTATGTGTTCATCATTGCCGGTAAATCCCCCAGGGAAAACACTACCGTGGAAAGTTCAATTTTGAAATAAACAAGGTTACCCGCATATCTTAGAATTAAAATTAGTGGAATGATGTCATAAAAGGTTAGGTTAGCGGTCCAGTTGGGGAAGTTTGGGGGATGGGGATCCGATAGCGAAAAATAATTTACTTCAAATTATCATCATATGGTTAATAAAAAACACCCCGTTGAAAGTTTTGGTTTTGGTTTCAAGATTTCGAGTGGAAAGATGTCTATTCATCGTCAGGCGCAGGGCAGTGGTTCTAGATCACATTCTCAAAACTCATCCGATCACATCCGATGTTGTGATAGAAAATCTGGAAAGAAATGAAACAAATTAGAATAAGACGAGAAGATTATACATAAGTAATGACAATGAACACACGCAAAAGTTACAATATTTCATTGAGGATATTATAATAGACCACACAAATTAATAGATTAGTTGATTAGTCATATTTCATAAAAGAGTAAGCTAAATTTCATTTTCATCCACGTTTGAGCCGTTAGTGAATTGATTTCATTTAAATAAAGTTTTATAAGTTTCAAAGAGAGCGTTAGCATTTTCTCCTTTTTCTATTTACTAGCTGAAATCGAAAAAGATGGTCAAGAATAATTTAGATTTATAGAAAACATGATTTTCTACCTTTTTCTCCGATAAACACTAATAGCAAAAATGAAAATAAATTAATTTGAATAATAGAAATCAATATCCCAAGTAAATGATGAGGTAAGAGAAATAACTTCATTACTAAGATGTAATTTAAAGAGTTACTCTGAGACAAATATCTTTCAAGAGCTCATAAACCAAAAATTGGCTAAGAATCAAATACTGTAGTTGTATCAAATTGCTACTGTAGTTGTATCAAATAGCTATTGTAGTTGTATATCAAATTGCTACTGTAGTTGTATCAAATAGCAAATTTAGTTGTATCAAATACTGTAGTTATTTCAAATAGCTTCTGTAGTTATATCAAATAGCAAATGTAATAGTATCAAATAGCTACTGTAGTTGTACCAAGTACTGTAGTTGTATCAAACACTGTAGTAGTTACCTTGCGATATTTAGCCAGTCGCAACACACCAGTGTAGCAGTCAACACAAAACTCGAATGTAGCTTGTACTGTTGTTCAGTTGTTAACTGGGGCTGAAGGTTGCGCAGTGGTCTGAAAATTAATAAGTTTCAGACAAACGTATTGAAAATTAGATAATTCGATTATTGAGAAGGGTATATTAGTAATCTATTTATTGAAGTTATTACACTGTTTACTAATTTCTCATTTTAAAAAAGAAACTTTAGGTGCTACTTGTAATGCTTGCAATATTAAAATGGGTCTGAGTACACGACGAAAGATTAGTATGATATGGAAATAGAAAACTGTAACCTGTGAAATTAGCATCATCACAGTGACTCTTTTCTCTAATAGTAACTAATGAATCAAGGTAGCTAAAGAAATAAGTAAGTTTGACATTTACTTTTAATTTGAGAACTATGTCAGCATATTAGGGGCAAATAGAAGAGAAAAAAAAGATATTAAAATTAAAAGAAAGCAAAAATATACCTCATCAGACGACTTGAAAGCAGTCGATTGTATGTAGGAATGGGTAGGTCATCAGTTAGGAGTCTCTCAGCCACTGCCATTACAAAAAGACTGTAAAAAGATTATAGTTAATTAAATATATTACTACACCATACCTAATACGAATTATTAGGTAATATAGATAATAGTTTGTACTTAGTACCAGAAAATGTGATTAACTAACTAGTTAGTACTACAGGGCGTCCGACACTTTTGTTGCCAAACTTTAACATAAGGTTGCATTCGTCGAAATAATCACTTTTTTTCTATAAAGGTATGGTCTAAAATGCTTAGTTAAAGAGTTACAAGATTAGGAAAGTAGTATCTGTACCATTTACTATTATAAGTTAACGTCATTTTTTAATGTAACGATAAGAAACAAAACATTTTCGGCAGTAATTATTTTGAGCACAAGAAACATAATCTTAAATTAGGTAAAGGTTACATGTTTACAGAATGTGTTCAATTTGCCGCCCATTTATTGCGATGCAAGCGTTCAAACATTTTTCCCCACGAGGATTCGTGAAACTCCTGGTGTCTTTACTCGCGCCCGCCAATCATTGGACAAACAATTGAACGGCTGCATCGCAACAAATGGGCGACAGTTTGAACACATTTTGTAAACATGTAAGATGTAACCTTTACCTAATTTAAGATTATGTTTCTTGGGCTCAAAATAATTACTGTCGAAAATGTTTTGTTTCTTATCGTTACATTAAAAAATGACGTTAACTTATAATAGTAAATGGTACAGATACTACTTTCCTAATCTTGTAACTCTTTAACTAAGCATTTTAGACCATACCTTCATGGAATAAAATGTGTTTATATCGACAAATTCAATCTTATGTTAAAGTTTGGCAACAAAAGTGTCAGACACCCTGCATATTGAAGTGAAATTATTATTCGAATCAAATTAAGAAGCTGAAAATATAAATTGTCAAACTGTATTCCCAAATAATTCACAACACAGCAGTTACACTGCAGATATAATACTATGTTGACGATTACATATTTCAAATATTTAATAGGACTGAATATTCAACACTCACTTGCATTGTGAATCAACAGAGGTGAGCCATTACTGCTGACTAACTGGTCTCTTTAAAACAACTCTTGTGTTTCTGATTGACGTATGGATGACAGAGAGGTACGCCTGAAAAATAAACACCAATTTAATCACACAAATAGATAACTCTTTAATACTTTTACAATAGAAGCCATGCCAGGTCAAGTGGTTCAAGGGTTTTTATCCACCCTGGCCCTGAGTAAGGAAGTAGCCTGTATAGTGACCCACTTTCCTTTAGTCTGCCATAAACGGCCATTAGTTTAAGAAATCTGACGAAGAAAATTTTGTTCACTATGCATAATGAGTCTATAGACTACAGAGGCTACTTCATTACTCAGGACACTACATTCACTATACAGGATTTCACTATATTAGAGTTATAGTTTAGTAAATACTAAATTGTATAATATTAATTAGAACTTGAAAATATTTCAACTTATATAAAATTATATATTTCTAACTATTAGTTTCGGAATTAACTATATACAATTTTTATCCCATGAACAATTTGACTTCAGTTTGACCATTAAGCGATATTTTTAGTAAAACACCTAAACCTAATAGACCACCAAAGTGAAGTGATTTGGGTTCCGTTTTAGATTATCGGCGAAATATTCCTATGTTATTCGTACGGGAAAAAAAATGGGGTGGTACGACATCCATTACAGCTGACTATTAAATTACGCTTGGAAGATTCAAATCAATATTTCGATACCTAATATCTAAACGCATTGATTGCTATAAAGTTCATTGAAATGTGAATTCAAATAAAAAAGTTATTAACAATTTAATTAGAAATAACGTCAATTAAAAGACAGATCCGTAAATTAGGTAACCTGTACAACATCTTTATACGCGAGAAATTTGAAAGATTGGTTACCAAATAACGTAAAGTTCTCTCAGTTTTGGGAGTATAACTTATTATTGGAAGTGATTTTATTTACTTTATACCCTTTCTATCTTAGGATAGGATTCTGAAACCTAAGTATTAGGTTTATGTATTATTACAAGATATAATAATACAATATAACTAGTTAGTTTCATAATTATATTTATTTAAATGAATATAACATAAAATAATATATAATAACTAGTTTCAGAATTTTAAATACTAAACTAGGTTTATTTTATGAGTTAGGTACAAAGGTAGGTTCACCGTACCTATTTTCCCCATACCTAGTTCGGTTTCAGAATCCTATCATAAGATAGAAAGGGTATAAAGTAAATAAAATTACTTCAATAATAATTAATAAGTATTATACTCTCAAAACTGAGAGAACTTCTCGTTATTTTGTAACCAATCTTTCAAATTTCTTGCGTAAAAATATGTTGTACAGATTATTTAATTAACGAATTTGTCTCTTAATAGACGTTATTTATAATTAAATAGCTTATAATTTTTTTATTTGAATACACATTTCAATGAAATTTATAGGTATCGAAATATTTACTTACGATTCTCCAAGCGTACGTAAATATTCATCTGTAATGGATGTCGTACCACCTAATTTTTCTCCCGTACGAATAACAGAGAAAAGAATCCAAATCAATTCACTTTGGTGGACTATTACAGTAAAAGTCCTGCGTTATGAAAAGCACCTGAGTTATAAAGTAATCATGGTAGTACGCAAGTATTTTCGACAGCTAATTATGTTCATTCAATTAATCTTTAGATTTGGTACCTTAAACTCTAATATAAAATAGGTTTTAAATATAAATTGTAGCTATGCACAATATTCAATGAGCTTGGCGCTACGCATCTACCTACCTAGGTAAAACTTTGAATTGAACAAATTCAATACACTGGTGCTAAACATAATATCATGATATTTATATCGTTCATTCATTCAAGTAACTAATTATAAACTTAATAAATGACCAGTAAAGTGTGAAACTATATATAGATAACTAAAACTTATTTATAACAGGCCTCTCATTTAAATTACATCCTAACATAACCTAATATTATACATTTTTTTCTTACATGATCGAAAATGTTTAACTGTACAATAATTCGTAACTTACCCATGTCCATAATATTTCTAAACTTTCATAGAAAAATAACATAACTGTATAAATTATAATTTGGGTTACAGAGTATAATTAATAATTATTGGATAACAAAATCTCAGATAGGCCTGAGACAGGATAAGTTTCACATTATCGGACGATTCCACATTTTCGATCAAGTAAGAAAAAAGTATATATTTAATAATTATGATTAACTTTTTATTTTAATTGTTATTTACAATAACTGCAAATGACATAGATACCAATTAAAAAAAAAGATCAATAATGACTATCATATACATACTTTTTCATATACACACTGAATGGGGTACGTAACTTAATCAAAAACAAAAAAATCGATTTATTTGTACTAGGTTGTCAAAACTAATTTGCATCTTTTAGATTTTAAATTTGGGTGAAAACTATAATGGCGCAGTAACTACCTTGTTACAAACTTACTTGAAGTATCTTAGTACTGTAACTACCTACCTAGTTGGTATCTAGCATAACTACCTACGGTACATACGTAGCATCTAGCATAACTACCTATACCTAGTTAGCATCTCGCAAAACTAGGTACCTACCTACCTAGTTATCTTGTACCTAACTACCTACCTACCTAGTTATCTAACGTAACTACCTACCATCTAGTTATTTAACGTAACTACCTACCTATCTAGTTATCTCACGTAACTACCTACCTATCAGGCTATCTAGTTATCTCACGTAACTGACTACCTATCTTAAGCTATCTAGTACTTACCTATATATATTACGTGTTTGAAATTGTGGAACAGTTCGATAATTCGTAAATTACCTTATCTTAGTCAGCTAGGTACCTAGCTAATATATGACTGATTAAAATTGGCTCCAAAATCAAATTTATTTAAATTTACTTACAAAAAATTCGATCAAAATAATTACACTAGACTACCTACTAAATAAATAATTCAATCAATCATATAGCCTACCTAACTAAAACTGTAATAATTATCAAATTTATTATATTACCTATATCATAAATTAACATTTAAATAACAGTTGCTAACACATTTGTCAAACATGTTTAAAATGACAGACATTTTCGATTCTTGTGTTTGCGAACACAAGATTTCAGAGAAAAATTGATATTTGTCGGAGCGTCTGCCATATAGACAGGCGGTCACAGGCCTCGAGTTAGCCTAGGTACTGTTAATCTACAAACTTAAGGTAGTTTTAATAAATTCTTCACAAGTTTTAATATATTCGAACATTTATACTCTATAGATTGTTTACAGATACATTACCTTCAAGGAATGCTTATTCTTGCAGCTATTAAATGCTAACAAATAAAAACGCACACTTTCTCCAGTGGCACGTAACAACATCACTCCACCAATAGTAGTCAAGAACTGCACACTGACTGACTGGGGGGGGGGGGGGAGTTCTTGACCGGGTGGGCTCTTGACCGTACCCCGATAGGTACTCATGATTATTGATGTATGATTATTAGTAGTATCATGCAATCCCTCATTTGATTTCACAATATATTGTAGTTTGTTGTATTTGCTAGTTTGTTGTACTGCACACATGATTGCTTAATGACCTGGCAGTGGGGTTCGGGGGGTTAAATCAGTAATAAAATAAACTACAAAAGTGTCTGACTAATGGGGCCTTGGACTAATGGGGTGTCTGACTAATGATATGTATGACTAATGGGGCGTCTGACTATTGGGGCTTCGGAATAATGGGGTGTCTGACTAATTGGGCGTTGGACTAATGGGGCGTTGGACTAATGGGGTGCCTGACTAATGATGTGTATGACTAATGGGGCGGCGGACTAATGGGGCGGCGGACTAATGGGGCGTCTGACTTTTGGGGCTTCGGACTAATGGGGCATTGGACTAATGGGGCATCGGACTAATGGGGCGTAGGACTAATGGGGTGTGGGACTAATGAATATAAACCCTTTTTTGACATATGATAAGCACACAACTAAACAAATATTCATTATGTTACCTAAATTTATTTTTATGTTTTCTCATCTTTCCCTATGGGGGAAATTTTTTGAAAATAATGTGAGATAACCTACTTCCTATTCTATTTGCTGTGGTTTACGCACAAACACACTCACTAAAATTCTAGGTGTCTCAACTCTCAACCACGTACTAACGTATACACTTAATAAAAGATCATTAAATACAATACATACACTTAAAAATAAAATTTTATTGATAATAAATCTGTTAAATTACGTAAACATTAAAATACCTCTTTGGAGATGTGTAAAGTTAGTGGAGATTTCATATGAGCTATATGCTTTTGAAGTATAATCGGGTAGCTTATTTTCCCGCCACACACGTATACGTTTGCTTACCCCGCACTTCTACCCCCCCCCCCCCCCCTTCCACCTCTCTCTCAGTCAGATGCAGCGTGTCATGAGCGGGTAGATAGAAAATACCTGAGTAACAACTATAAAGAATGATAGGATAGCCATAATAATGAATTAAAGGTGGTTAGTTGAATACATTGTTAACTACATTTTATTGTACTATTTCCAACAATTAATAATTATTTCTTTAAGAATCACGCAATACAGCCGAAACAAATAATAACTTGTTAGTTCATTTATAATAATAATAACAATAACTAGATATACTCTACAACTTTAAATTAGTATATTCCAACAACTACTGAAGGTACAGTTTTCTTTCAAATGACATTTTGTTCATTGAACTTTTCTCCATACACTATTAACTTTTCATAAAGATTCAATCATTTTGTGAATATTATAACGATTTTATTAAAGGGTTGTGAAAATGGCTTTGCGCGAATGGTCAGCAAACGGACAATGCAGCAAATTTGCTGCAATGTCTATATGCTTTGTCTATGTGCTTTTTATGGGGTACGGTCAACAGCCCCCCCGGTCAAGAGCCCCCCCGGTCAAGAGCCTCCCCGGTCACGAGCCTCCCCGGTCATGAGCCCCCCCTAGGCCCCCCCCCCCCTCCATGTTTTTTAATCCTTATATACCTAGTTAAACAAATGAAGAACTACTTAGATAGAAATAACTGAGAGTTGCTAATGTAGTTTGTTGTATCCGCTAGATTGTTGTACTGCACACTTCGTGATTGTTTAATGACCTGGCAGAGGGGTTCGGGGGGCGGCACGCCCCCCTATATACATATATTTTATGTTTGAACAGTAATGAACTACAAAAGTGTCAATAAGGATTAAATAATATAGGTAAATAAGGATTTAAAAACAGGGGGGTTCGTGACCGGGGGGGGGGGCTCATGACCGGGGGGGGGGGCTCTTGACCGGGGGGGTTTATGACCTACACCCGCTTTTTATATGCATTGTCTATATATACATACTACCCGATTATACTTCAAAAGTATATAGCTCATATATTATTGGTCAAACTTGATAAACTTACATATAAGTGTATAAATTACTTTGCAATATTCTACATAATTATTGGTCAAACTTTATGGAATTACCGTTGAATTAATTAACTCGTATAACGCTATCGGAGCTTTATTTGTGTCAGTTTATAAACTCTATGTTAACACTTTCACCGCGGATGAATTTTTCGGTATATTTAAACAGTGCTGTGTGGTACATCGTTTTATAAGCTCTGGAGTGTTTTCTTTTGCAATATACAGATCTAGACTGATAATTCAATAAAAATACTGATCCAATTCTGAATCAATACTGAACTTTTTATTATTTGTATGTTAAAAACGCGTATTGAACCACCGGTAGCTCAATATGCGGGGAACGTGTCAATCCTATTTTCTGTGTTGTCAGGTCCAGGTTTTACACCCTTCTCCTGATGATGAATAGAAATCTTTCTATTCGAAATCTTGAAACCTAAAAACAAAAAATTTCAACGCAGATTTTAAATAACCTCTATAATACTTTACTCTTTATATACTATATATGTAGTATGTATAATGTGTATATATTATTGTTATTCGTATAGCTCTAAAAACATTCAACCAAATTGACTGAAATTTTTTGAGCGATTGTTCCATTATCCAGGAATCGTTTGGTTAGATTTTAGGAGCAATAAGCTCACTATCGATTGAAGCGACGGCGAAAGTATGCGCTCTAGACTACCCGTTCTAGTAAATAATAATATGGAAGCTTTCAACAGCGGTTTAGAAAAATGTGTTTATTGGTATATGGAAACAGTTAAACAAAAATAAATACAAATTAATTGATACATATTACCTACGTGATACATTTTAATATCTGAAACTGTATTTGAAGTAGATATTGATACGCATCACTAGTTACTATCTAATATAGATAAGTACCTATTATTTCGCCTAGGTAGTTATGTTAGCTAATACCTTTTAGTTACCCTTAGACTCCTACGAAAGTAAATTAGATAAATAATATTCGTATCTATTTTTGTTTCACTGTCACTAGTACATTAGATAAGTTATAATATTCATACAAACTTGAATTATATTTAGTACATTATTAATTGATTTAGATAGATATTATTATTTTTGTAATCAATATTCCAAATAATATTGTTTATCATATTAATTATATCTTGTTATTATTTATTATAAAATGTAAACATATTACATTCATAATTTTTGGTGATCAATGATATACATTGTGGTAAGTGGAGAATTTCTTGCAGTTCGTCATTAGCCTGTCACTACCTAAATCATTTTGTCAATCTCATTATGACAGTGGTAGGTAGCTAGTGATAGAGGGGGGGGGGTGAGGTAGACAAATATGGGGGTGAGGGGAGGGCAAGGTAGACCAATAAGGAGATGGGATGTGAATGATTACTCAGAGAAGAAAAACTAACTGCAGGTACTAACTGTGTCCTCATTTTCTTATAAAATCATATCTTATTTAGAATGAATTTTATGTTTCCAGGGATAATTACTTTATTTATTTTCAAGTAACTGTAACAGCGGCACTTATATGAATGTTCGTGAGTAAGTATGTTTGCATACAGTAGGTGAACTTGCGTGATTTGTGTTCGTGAGTGTGTATGTTTGTACCCAGAACCTTGAAGTGAGTGACAAGTTGTGACACGTTATGAAACTCCGCCCACTCGCCAGTAAATGCTCTCAGACCCTAGGGAATTGATTCTTTGGCTTATTAAATTAGGTATATTCCTTTCTCATTGTAATAAATAAGATATTAATAACTAACTGTCTACAGCCTACTGTATCTACAGTCTACTGCATCTACAGTCTACTGCATCTGCAGTCTTAATGTATCTACAGTCTACTGTATCTACAGTCTACTGTATCTACAGTCTACTGTATCTACAGTCTACTGTATCTACAGTCTACTGTATCTTCAGTCTTAATGTATCTACAGTCTTAATGTATCTACAGTCTTAATGTATCTACAGTCTTAATGTATCTACAGTCTTAATGTATCTACAGTCTTAATGTATCTACAGTCTTAATGTATCTACAGTCTTAATGTATCTACAGTCTTAATGTATCTACAGTCTTAATGTATATACAGTCTTAATGTATCTACAGTCTTAATGTATATACAGTCTTAATGTATCTACAGTCTTAATGTATCTACAGTCTTAATGTATCTACAGTCTTAATGTATCTACAGTCTTAATGTATCTACAGTCTTAATGTATCTACAGTCTTAATGTATCTACAATCTTAATGTATCTACAATCTTAATGTATCTACAGTCTAATGTATCTACAGTCTTAATGTATCTACAGTCTTAATGTATCTACAGTCTTAATGTATCTACAGTCTACTGTATCTACATCTACTAGGAGAGATGAAAAGAGTCAGTTTATCATGATTCACCTGATACGGAGATACCTGTACCTGTTTTTTTTAACGATTCATGAAATTACAAAAATAGAACACAATAATGATGAATCAAGTTTTGAATGGAAAAATATTGTTGTTTTAAAAAAGACAGTAGCCATGTTTCATGAGGATATTTTTTAATAGCTAATACGAGTGTGTACACTATTATTCACGTCCTAAGATATTCCCTGTGCTTTGTGTGTTGGCTTTACCAACTCACACTCACTTTATTTATTGTGCAATGTCAGTATACTTACACTGAAAGAAAAGTGTACTTAACCGAACCTATATATAGTTTCATACAAACCACAATGTTGGTCGTTTTTAAACCATACCACAGCTGTGGTTTGAATCAAACATCATGAATTTATAATGTAATTTTACCTACATTCATGTACTTTATCTTACCTACATCTATCACCATTCTAACTACAGCTGAAGGTCTATTTTACCTACATTCAAGCAATTCAAACCACAGCTGTGGTTAAACATTACCTACATGTTTATTAATTAAACTACAGCTGGTTGTCTATTTTACCAACATGCATGCAATTCAAACCTCATGTAAAAGAATTTTTAACTGATAAACTAATCCTTCAAACTACAGTCGTTACGCAATTTTACCTACATGCATTTTATTTTAGCCACTTGGGTAATGTTTACTTTAGCTGCACTCAATTACAAAATACTGTAGTAATCAAATTCATAAGAATTAATATATAATACAGCATGAAGATTAACTATTAAATATAGAGTGATAATACTTCTGTTAAGTTAGTTAAAATAGATACAATATAAATAATTAAATTGGATATTTAACAAATCTTTCCATATTTAACAAATCATTGTAATAAAACTCAAAATTAATTAATTAGCTACATTTAATATAAAATGAACAATTTCAGAAACACACATTACTTGGTAAACATTAGTAAGTAGAAAATTATAATAGTTTCTCAGAAGCTATAAAAATTGAAGAAGTTACCAATTTATGTATTATTAAACATGAATAAAATATTCAAGAAATATAACAATTCTATTAACTCATTTAATAGATTACTAAATTTGAGATCACACCATCAAAGGAGAAACTGCAACTAGATTATAACTCGAGGATTAAAGAAGAAGTTATATATAGTTATGTTTAAAAAGGTCTAAATAAAGCTTCCTTGTAGCTCCAAGATTTAAGTACCCAAACGAATAAAAAGTCATTTAGTAGTTAATGAACTGAATTGTTCACAGCTAGCTATTTCTCAAAGCGACTCACCAAATCAGTGACGCATGGAGCTTTCATATCATAACATTGAAAGAATATCGTACAATGAAGTTCACAGTAAAGTAAAAAAATGTTTCAGCACTCCTTGCAATATTGCAAATTCAAAACTTGGAATAGTTTAAAATGCTACATCAATCGCCTTCCAAAAGTGTTGGCACCCAAAACATAATGTCATCAGAGGAAACATAATATTGATCAACTTCAGAAGACTTTGAAGATGGATGGCTGGAATGAGACTAAGAAGGAAGATTACTTCTCTAGCCAAGCTATCCTCTTCAATAGTTAGCCATATGACTGAAAAGAAAATTACAAAGCATCGATTAATGAAGATCTTCCCATTCATAGTTAGCTAGAAGTCAAATAAATAGGTAAAACTTACAGAAACTTACCTCTAAAAGTTAACACCAACATCAGCAGTAGTGGGCCTCAATCTCTTGTTGTTGTGATGATGTTAGCAAAAGTAGGCAAGCCACCCCAAAAGTCTTCATTAGAATGTCTCTGGTGTCTGCAAAAAATATGGAATTAGGAAATTGTTGAGAATAGTTAGTACAATTGAGAGATTAAGGCTAATTACTGACTAGCTATGTAGCAATGATTAGCAAAAAAACTAAAATTCTCAATGAATATGATGATAATTGAATTAATTGTTAAAATAATCATCCGCAAGAGATATAAACAGTCTTAGATTAGGTAACAGCAAGAACATATTTCCTTTATCCAATGGACTTCTCTAAATTAGAATTAAATATAGTAGATTTGAAAGCAGAGAATGAATATAATTGAATGAGAAAAATTATCAATTAGCTATCATGCAGCTATTGATGACAACATAGAATTAAATGTAAAGAAGTAGTACTAGCTACTGAATTTCAATCACTTTGTAGCTACTGTTACCAAAAATTCATATCATATTTCTCTGAAAAAGAGCCATATGAAAGTCATAGTATCTATAAAAAGTTAAAATTCTATAAAAGCAGTGGGAGATTCTGAAATTTAGGTTGATTTCAGAGAGCATTTCAGTCCCAATTAATTAAATTGTTACCAAGAGCCAGAAAGTAACTATCTCAAATCAAATCTGCTGAATATTAATTTTTTAAATATTTTCTGTGCAAAAAATACTTATATTCTTCAATTTAAATTTATTTTGTTGAAAACAGAATGCAAAATAGAGAATTTTAGAACAATTTACCAGTTTCAGTAGTCTGGTGTTTAAATTAAAATATTTGATAGTAAAGAATACACTATTTAAAAGTCTATTTGGCATACAGGTTACAATTGAATATATTAAATGCACTGGATTTTAAAAATCCCATTAACTGATCATCATATAACAAAGTCCATAGAAACTGATCTCAAAAAAATCTAATTTTGATTATTGTTCTCAACTTCTCATTGAAATAAAAGTAAAAGAAACCTAAAGATAATTTTCACAGAAAAGGATAAAAAATAATCCATATTCTGCAGACTGCCAACAGAACAATCAAGTCATCAGAGATAATTATGAAATTTAGAAGATAATTATTAGTCAGTAAGTGGTGCACAGAACTAGGTACTCTTACTTTTCAAAAAAAAAATCTTGAAAAAGCCAGCAAACAAATTAATTCAATTGGCTGCTCTTCCATGCACTAGATAACTGACTAATATTATTGATTTAGCAATTTTCACTCACAATATTAAAGGCAAAATAGTGATATATAAAGAATATTAATTTATGAGAAAAGAAAAAACAACCAAGTTTACCATCAAATACAATCTGGAAGAACTGGTGAAAAAATTGGAGAGTTCAAGGACCACATAATTTTACTTAGGCATCAGTCTGTATTTTAACATTATCTGTGCAAACAGTTATTGATTTTTTTCTCTTATATACATGTATTTTTCTTAGAAGAGAAGGAAAACATAGAGGATTTCTTGGAAAGCACTTTACCAGTTTCTGCAATCTGGCCAGGGCAGAGAGTCAGAAATTAAGAGTGACACTGTGGCAGACAGTCTGACAGAGACTTCAAAAAGTTTACACCAATATATTATATTGTACTTAGGATTATATTACATACAAGCACCCTAGAAGTAGAGGCTAGAGTAAACTAAAGATTATAGTCAGCTGCCTAAAGGCTATGCTGCAAGGTATTGGAGATTCTGCCTTGGACCTTTTCCAATTATAAATAGGTAGGCTGATTTTCTATTTTTCAGAATGAATTGATCACAGAAAACTATTCTAACCTATTTTATGTTCTGATATATATAGCTATTTCTATAAATTTAAGCACTGGACATAGCTGAAATTAAATTAAGGTTACTACCAAATTACACACCTACCTTCTTTGATATTTCACTGAAACTGACGCGCCACTCCAGTTTCCCGCCTGATTTACATTAAGTTTACATACATGTGATTAATAATTTCATAGTAATACTTTAACTACATAAGCGACGGTTATATATACTGACAAAGGAAAATAATTTACCCACATGCAAGTTTAATTTGGATTTGTATTGTAGGTAATGTGAACTGACATAGATGATGCGTAATGCTAACCACAGAAATATAAAATTTTACCTACATTTTGTGAGTTTATGCTGACTAGAGAATTAAACCACATGCTGTAGTTCATCTACACCTAGCACATTACTGGAATTAACTACTTTAGCGTATAACTAACCCACAATTAGTTAAACTACAGTGTGTTGTTTGATGACCAAAAATTATTTCTCTCAGTGTAGGGTAACATTTCTATACATTTTAGAACTCAAAAGTTCATTTATGAATTAATTAGTTTTATATTTAGATACATAATATGAGTGTCAAGATACATTATTATTCTAAAAAGTTATGATTGCTCAAAGTGTAGTTAAATAGGTAGGATAAGTTCTGAATTATCGGACAGTTCCACATTATCGGATACGGAAGAGAGAAAATATATAGGTACATTGATTTTTTTCAAATTGTATTGAAATACCAATTGATATAAAAGGTAAATAGGTAAACATTATTATATATTTTCTTTCTTCCGTATCCGAAGATGCGTAACTGTCCGATAATTCGGAACTTACCCTACATAGCTTCGTAATAATTACTAGTTAGGTAACATTTCGCTATAATGAATATAATTTTTATTAAGAAACAAGAAACTTCGATTCGACTACATACTATATTTTTGTGAATTTAATATGATAATAGGCATTTATATGCCATAGAATAAAACTTTATATCAATTACCTAGAATATAACAGTTTTTATGAAAAGATAAAGTTTATATTAAGCCCCGTCCAGACGGTCAGTTTTTTCATAGAAGTGACAAACTTAATGACAAACTAAATGACGAAAATTTCCTAGCGTGAGCAAACCGTCAAACTTTTCATCAGTTTTGTGATTCCAACATGTTGGATATCGTCAGCAAAAATTTTTGTCAAACTATTTGCTGACGATAAAGTTTGAAGTACACACTGACTTTCCGGCAATAATATTGTTTTATTTGCGCGTCATTTTAGTTTATTACAGCTAGGTACACCTACAAAAACCTCATTTTTTTCAAACTTAGTATCTATCTAGTTACAATGGCTGAAGACAGACTCTTTAATACTTGGTTGTAACCTAGATCTAAGTTATACCTAGGTAGGTTCCCTACGTTGTGAATTGTTTTCTATGATCTATTTTTGACTATCCTTTTCAAGACGATATTTTGTCATTAAAAACAAATTATTTTTTCTGGTTTCTTACTGTTCATATTAAAAAAAAATACATACCAAGTTACATAATTTTTATTTTCACGATATATAACATTAATTTTGACGAAACTGACGCCAGTGAACCTCAAACTTTTGGCGAGAAAAATTGACCGTGTAGACACTCCTTGAAAACTGACGATAAGTTTGTCATATAGTTTGTCATTAAGTTTGTCACTTCTCGAAAAAAATTTGACCGTCTGGACGGAGCTTTAGATGGACTGTAACTACAGTGCTAAATTATTTATTATCTACATATTAAATATGATTAACTATATTTAATAAATACCTATTATCTAATACAAACTATAAGTGAGCAAGCAAGTTCACTGATCAGACTACTAGGTACATTTTAATGTAGATTTTAGAGTATAGAAAACGATTCGTAACTACCTACCTGCTTAACATTATTACAGCTAGAGGCTTTGGCTATTCTATTTAAAACTTACATGTTACGAATTATACTAACCGAGGTAAAATTTAATCTTGCGGATTAAAAAACTGTGATGAATGGAAAATATTGACGTTGGTTCATTATATTTTTTTTAACTATGATGGGATTAGGCATAACTATTACTTTAGAATTTAGATGAACTAAATATTATACCAGCAACGTAAACAGATAAGATTAAAACTAGGTATAACAAACTAAATGGCAGCGAAAAAAGACTACATATAAGTTGGCAAACTGGTACATATCAGAGGATTCGATATTAAAAAGACATAATTGAATTGCATACACATTTTAGATGAAGGTTTTCATATTCATACAGATTTTTCATTCATAATAAAGTCCGTAATAGCTATATGTATATATATGATTCACGAACTAAATATCAGCTAGAAAAATAAATACGCTTTAATATTAAATCGTTAAATAAATAAATCATTATTCATTAATATAAGCTCTACCTCAAACTTCATCAAAAGATTATATATGTGACATATTGAATAAGCGACCTTTTATTATGTACAATGTGTTCAATGAATTATTATCACATGAAAGTTTTCGGATCAGTTCCGATAATGTCTGATAAAAAATAGAATACGCTACCTAGCTAGGTAGAGACATGTAAATCACTTTCTCACCTAAAAACAATAGGAAAAAGGTTGTTCCTTATGCTAACCTAAGCTTTTAAATGTAGTATATGCAATTCATTGAGTGGAATAATCAGTAATATTCAATGTAGATAAACAGTTGTATTACGGTTATATGTTATGAATCGTATCCGTAGTCTGTAAATGTACAAATAGCCACAAGACAGTGTGGCTCTCTCTGACCGAATGGGGGGATGGGGGGGGGGAATCTTGTAGAAATCAGTTAGGAGGTTAATCGCGATGGTTAAGATGACTATTGTCTTTCAAACTGTATTAAAAAATGAAGAATCATTAGATATTGATAATTAAATCACTTACATTGGCTAACTAACCATTATTGTCAATGTATGCTCAAATATAGTAAAGTGTGTTCCAATTTTCTTCATCCTAGCTAGTGTAATTTTAATTCTGCGTCATTTAAACTAGGTACCTTACCACCTAGTGCTTTCTTAGCACACAGGTGCTCAAAGTTAATGTTTATGTATAAGGTAGAATAACCTATCGTGTGATTACTATGTACCTGTGGTAGAACACTTCCCTAAAATACAGATAGAAACAAGATATCAAATAAATTGTTTGTATCTAAATTTCATAGATTTTATTGGTCAATGTTTTCTTGATACTAACAGAGATATATTATTTATAACCTATGCCTTATGGTATCAATGTTAATACAAGATACAATTACTAGATTTTAATTAATGAACAATAATATCCCATAATTTTGAAATATGGAAATGTGTTAGTTTTTTGCGCAATAATTACTGGAATGTTTCAGTGATTCACATTAATTTTTATATTTTGCCATATTGAAATAAAATACCAACATTATTTTTCACCAATTACATCCAATTTCAATATAATAAAATACATGTCTTCTTGTAAAGTAACAATATTATTAATCAACTAATAGTAAGCTAACTTATTAATTATATGAATATCAATCGAAATACGTACGAGATGCATTATCTTCTGGTCACCACTGTTCGAGATGTAATGAAATTATTTATAATAAATAGTGTTTAATATTTATCCCAAAAGGTTATGAACAGTTTAATTTTATGTAAGAACTTCTCGTATATGCAAATTCTTCCAATGCCAATCTCATTATATTATAATTTGGTAGCTAATAGCTACTTACCATCTAAAATTAATTAGGCTACAATGTAGTCATCAATTCACCCATTGTTTTTAGGGTTGCAATTTTCTACCGACGGGCACTATCTAACAATAGAGATGATAACTTATTCACTCAATAAGAGATGTACCTACATAAACTAGATAGGTAATTGTAGTTACAAATGCTAGAAAGAAATCATAACTACCTACCTAGCGGTGACATCAAATTTGATTTATTATTTATGTTCCTTTATCGATTTTTCAAAAGGGAGTTAAAGATTGGCTAAAGGTTTACTTCCTCAGAAAAATAAAAGCCTATATTTTAAGTTTTAACTTATGGGAATTTTAACCATTCTTTTGATACTAATAACTATAGTTAGTTGGTAGATATATGTTTTAGGTAATAATCATATTTATGAACCTGGTTATTAATAATTTCAAATTTTTCAGGTACATGAGCAGTATATTTGCATTTGGGTAGACCTAGCTAGGTAGTTATTTAAATTTATAATATTGAAACTAAAATTTTTGGTTCATTGATAGAGAAATAATTTAATCAGTACCTAGCTAATTAAGAAACCTTATACAAAACAAGGTTAAAACTAATCATATACCAGTATGGAGGTAGGTATTTCTACAAAGGGTAAGTTCCGAATTATCGGTCGGTTTCACATCTTCATTCATATAAGAAAAACTGTATAATAATGATAATTTGATATTTATTTAAATTGGTATCCAATAAACCTGCCGGTATCACGGATACCAATTATAAGAAAAAAAAATAATCATACAGTTTTTCTTTTATGACCGAAGATGTGAAAACGACCGATAATTCGGAACATACCCTATACTTTTCATAAATTAGCTTTAGTTGCTAAATAAATGGTGTTATGTAATAAATAGTGTTTTATATTTTATTGCCATAAAAATCTATTTACAGTTAATTTTTTTGTAAGAGGTTTTCAATTTCTTTCAATACCATTCTCATTGTATTTTAATTATTTGGTAGCTACTACCTACTTTATAAAATTAATTAGGCTACAATGCAGTTATGGTGGGTACTATAATTCACACCAATTACTCAATTTAATACCTAAAGTAAAAGTGTAACTAGACAAAATTTTTGCATTTATTAGGAAGATAAGATAAATTATACACCTATTAAAATATAGGTACCCACTACCCATTTATAATATAAATATACCTGAGTAATGAATGGACACATAGAATTTTTTGTTAAAACATAACAGCTAGGTTGTGCATACCTATTTTTAATTAAATACCTAGTAAACACTATTGCCTAATAATTTAGTAAAAGTATGTATGATATCATACTAGTAATATATTTTATTACAAACAATTTGTTCTCTGAATGAGTAATCACTAAATAAATTTATCTGCACCCTATGTGCTAATTAATTAATTATTATAAAAATACTTCAGTCTCGGCTAAAAATTGAAATATTTTCTTCCGCATAGAAAATATCCAGTCGACCAATCAGAGGCAGCGTTACAAATAATAGAGCCGAGTGTCACCATAGATCACTGAGTGCGTATCTTAACTCCTGAAAACTTAGTGGTCTATATTATTGGAGCACATGATCCCCTAAGCTTTTTATCACAGGAGGGTGAAATTGGAACTGATATATCTACATAGACCAAATAGTTTTCACCACTAGTGTTTTTCACTTTTCTTGAAATAGACCACTACACATTTTTGCCTTTCAATTGAATAACTGAAAAATACAACTAATGAACGGATATTCGAATTGGTTAAGTTAAATATAATAACATCTTAAATTGATTCAACGACTGAAACACTTTATAATTTCTTCACAAGTATAATAGTTTCACAGAAGTTCTGTTCCTTTGAACAGAAGGTCTCCACTTTCCCTTTTTAATCTTTAAAAACCCTTGCTAAAATAATCTCTACGTTGGTTCTGCCGTTTACAACGTCAGCTTAAGAGTTAGTTGATCCCTCTTCAGATATCTTCTGTGAATTAATAAAGTGAAAAGATACCTTAACATAAACAGTTATTAGTGTGTGTCCGGAACAGCAACTTAACAATTCTAAGTATTGCCATAATTGTGTATTCATTCAACTGTATTCATTCAATAGAGTTCAAGATCCCATGTTGTTTCATTATCCACATAAAACCATAAACTTACTAAATCAATTAATCAGAAGAATCAATTCAAATACTTATATTAACAAGTGTAAATAACCAGAAATATAGTATTACTTTTGCTACTTAAGAGTATACGCACCTTGATTCACGAGGGAAAACACTTGCCGACGAAAGTCGGTTTCTTTGCGGTTGCCGTGGTTTTTTTTCTGCTGTGGTTTTTCTCTGGGTTTTCTTCCGGTATGGTAACCTCTCCACGCAGAGTTACGTTGCTGAATTTTTTTTCTTGACTTATGCAAATTGGTTGCTGACCACTGAATACGCGAAATAGAGAGTACAGTGCGTTGAGCCCTATCTTAGCTGGTGTATGTACTTCTTAAGCTGACCGTTCCGTACCGTGATCTGCGGCGATTTACCCCATCTGACGGATCATCTTATCCTCAAACGTGGAGTTGCGGTTTTTTCTGTTGCGTGCGACTGAAAAAAAAAGAAATCACAATCTTATATTCATTATCAGTGTGTTGATGCGTGAAAAGCTCAAGCACGCTAGCTAGATTTAAGCGAAATTATAAGAATATATTACTAGGCTCTCTAGTTAGTGAATAAACGTGTCAGTAGATGTTTGTGATAAAGACGAGTTGAATCTGTGATTTAAACCAGAAAAACTAGTATTTGTATCAACAGGAAAGTTTTATATCTAATACCTCCTTGATGATAATCACGATAAATGTATGCATATTAGGGTGGATCGTTTAGAGTTTTTTTTCGATTTTGCCTTAGCTACAATAATAGAAATTGGCACATGGGTGAAAAAACACGATATGAAAATTTTCAGCCTAATCGGTTAACATCTTCTGCCCCAGTGGGAGGATGGAATTTTTGAAAATAATCTGAAAACCCCCCTTTATCTAATGTGAGATTGAACTGGGTTCTCGAAATCTTTAAGAAATGCTATAACGACATACCTGATGATAAGGATAGGATAAGTTCATTTTAACCAATAACAAGTTTTACGTAAAATCTTTTGCCCCCGGTGGGGGTGGGGGAAAATGTCTTATTTTGGAGAAAATTGATAATATTTGAAATTTATCACGACATTATACTAGGTTCGATATCTCAAATATAACTGTTACAACTGTAAACATGATGTCAAAGGTCCATACATTTGATATATACAAAGAATGAAATTTTACGTTAGTATGTTCTGCCCCCGAGGAGAGGGGGAGAATGTACCATTTCAGTTAAAATTGTGATTATTAATGTCACAATGTTGTTTTCATATAGGTCAGATCAATCATATTATGATCTGATTGGCTTATTGAGGTCTATATTGTTCCAATTCAATTTATTTGATCACATAGTAATATTTTACTATGTGATCAACCCCAGCAAAAAAATATTGTAACACGTTTTCATGATTTTTTAATATATATTATGGAAATTATTCCAAGACTGTATTGAATGGCTATATGAAAACTGCATTATGATGTTGAAATATTAAAATTACCTCTCTTAGCTTGACAATATTGTAAAATCAGCAACCCAAAACTCACCACGAGGAGGTGGCTGTACGTTGATTTTCACTCCATCCAGTCCCTACCAACCTACCATGGTTGAACGATTTGATCACTACAATATGAAGTCTTTCTTTGATCGAAATTTTGCATTTCAGTTCTTAAATGGATGGGTGAACGGATACATGAGTCCTTCTCAATATACCCTATCAAGCTGCACAAGGTTCAGTAAGTAATTTAATCCGTCTTCCTACCACTTAAAAATGGCGAGATATTTGGGAATTAATTAACCAGATTTATATCCACTTTTATTTAATGATGCCAACCTTACATCAGATAAAATTTTCGTGTCTGGTGGTTCAGTAAGTTAGACTTCATTCCAGTCATTTATTTCGCAGTAGCTGACAGTTCAACATTTCAGGGCTGGAAGATCAAAAACACAACTCAGAATGGAGGTGTTCGAAGTTTCGATCTGCAAGCCCTTAATTTTCGATCTGCCAACTACTATACGGTAGAAAGATTATATATAGTTACTGAAGCTTCTGCAACTTGATAGGGAATTGTCAGATAGACTGACATATCCTATCACAAATACATTAAAGAACTGAGATGCCAAGATTTCGATCAATAAAATACTTCAAAGTTGTAGTGATCAAATCGTTCAACCATGGTAGGGTGGTAGGGGCTGGATTGAGTGAATATCAACGTACAGCCACCTCCTCGTGGTGAGTTCTGGGTTGCCAGTATTACTACATTGGCAGCTAAGAACTGTATTTTTAATATTTCAACATAATAATGCAGTTTTTATATTGCTGTTTAATACAGTATTAGAATAACTTCCAAAATATCTTTTGAAAAATCATGAAAATGTGTTACAATATTTATTTTGCCGGCCCTCACCGGGGTTGATGGTGGAAAATATTACTATGTGATCAAATAAATTAAATTGAAACAATATAGACCTCTTTAGAATATTCAGATCATATTATGATTGATATGACCTAAATAAAACAACATTGTGACATTAATAATCACAATTTTAACTAAAATGGTACATTTTCCCCCGCCCCCGGGGGGCAGAAGATACTGACGTATAACTTTTTTCTTTGTATATATCAAATGTATGCACCTTAGAAATCATGTTTACAACTGTAGCAGTTTTATGTGATATCAATAACCTAGTATAATGTCGTGATAAATTTCAAATATTAGCAATTTTCTCCAAAATATGACATTTTACCCCACCCCCCAGGGGCAGAAGATGCTTACGTAGAACTTTGTTATTGGTTAAAATGAACTTATCAGACCTTTATCATCATGTATGTTGTCATAGCATTTCTTAAAGATGTCGAGAACCCAGGTAAATGTCACATTATATTATGGGGGGTTTCCAGCTTATTATCAATAATTCCCCCTCCCCCGGGGCCAAAAGATGTTATCCGATTGGGCTGGAAATTTTCATACCGTGTTTTTCACCCATGTGCAAATTTCTATCATTGTAGCTAAGGCTAAATCGAAAAAAAACTCAAAACAATCCACCCTAATGCATATGTCATAGTATCCTTATTCGATTCTATTTCTTCAGTCTATTGTTTCATTAGAGCGTTTCATTGTGTTTATAAGTGTTTTCTATAAGGGAATTTCATTATATGTCTGTAATATCGATTCTGTTGGGAATAGTCTCGTTATATGTATTCGGTGCAGTTTCTGATGTAGAATTTCTCACTATATGTCTGTTATATAGATTCTATTGTATAAAGGTTCATTACATGTCTGTACATAATTCTTATCTAATTTTTTAATGACCTAATAACGAAAGCTTTTTAAAGTCATAGATTTGACTTTAAAGAATAACGTTTGTAAAGGCGACTGAGTACCCTCTAACTCGGTCTATTGTAAGGGCGAGTTTATGCTGAATAGATGAATATATAAATCATTCTTGATGATCTCAGTTCCAGTCCTCCAACTGTCCGTAATACAGGTGTTGCTTGAGTTTCGTTAAGACGTTGATGCTGTTGAGCGGAATATGCGGCTTTTACCGAAAGCCGCACTCTCTTGACTCTATAAAGAAAGCTCTTAACTCACGTCTAGTAATTTGAAAGTTTTACTGAACGGGTTCATTTTTTCTTTCCTTTGAGTTTATTGGTTTTGCCAAGAAATTCAGAATCCTTCTGTCCATTTTAATATCCTTTCATAGAACCATATGAACAATAAATCAATTGGAATCAATCAATCCTGTCTATAGCGCCACGTTAGAGTATTGAGTATACTCTTAACCCTAATGAGTTTGACGATGTGTCAAAAATAAACACATGTCTTATTTATGAACCTATGGTTCTGTATTTTTTACAAGTTGTTAGTATATTTACTAAACTAATGTGTACCAAATTTCAAGTGAGAATATTGAACATGTAAAGAGAAATAAATTCATCAGTATTTAAGACATTGGCAACTGAGAGACAAATATCTGTTATTGGGTGGGGTGTGACCCAATCACAGCTCGCACATGTATCAGTAATTGATGAAAACTTGGACAAACTCGTGCGTATTGGCTGACCAAAGTGTAATTTTATGTTGCCACACGTCACCGAAGTACAATTATTAATACCATAATTTTCGTGATTTACTCTGATTTACGCCGATACGAAAATATTTTTTAACTTTTAAATACACAAATCAATTTATTATTTATGTATGAACAAAGCCAAGCCAATTTGAAAGAATAACATGGAAGATATATGATAATTTTAAAAAAGATGTGTCTAGAAAACCCACGTCAAACTCATTACGGTTAAGTAGGAATTTTTACGATATATCTGGTTATTTTTACTCGTCAAATTAAACAATTGATTGAATCGATTATTTAGTTGATTGATTTATGTATGGCAATTAAGATGGGTTAAATGAAACGCAGAGGGATATTGAATTCTAATTACAGTAAGTTGAATTAGAACATAATTTTGACAACACGTTGAATTCTTATGTTACTGTCTAGAGACAAGCGACTAACACTTTCGTTAAGTTATCTTGTCATTTTATCACTTTTTATTTCACAAGAAAGATCTGAAGAGCGATTAACTAACTCTAAGGCTGGCGTTACGGACGGCAGAATGAACGCAGCGAAAAAAAAAACAATTTGCTAATACATAATCCAATTCTCATCATGTCTTCAGCTAATAATTTATACTAAGCGCAGTAATTGTTGAAATATTTCTATTAATAATTTGTAAGTATCGATCGATTATACATAATAAAGCCAATGTTATACAATAATTCATATTGGTAATTTAAAAGAATAGGCATTTTTTACAAAGTGAAAATATGTAACCAGCATAAATCAAAAGCACATATTTCACAATATTCTAATACCGAAAAATTAATGCAAATAAAAATATTAATGGTAAGTAATATGGAATCAATATTAGGAAAAATTGGTAATTACCTGATGATAATTGAACACCAGGTAATAATTTCAATAAACTATTATTTAAAAACTGATAAAAATATGAACATATATTACATTTCTTTCCAAGATTGATACATTTTAATGTTTTTGTTTTTATAATAACAAATTGAAATATTCCTTTGTTTATATTTCACATTTTTATTTGAAAAGGTAATTGCTAAATTATAGAAGAGTATTATAATTGTCTATAGCTTTAAAAAATATAATTCTTAATATTATTTCAAATATATAATAATAAATAATAGATACCAATAATTAATTAAATTTTACCAACTAATTATAATCAGATATTATGGATGATATAATTATAAGGTAGATCATACGTACATTGTACAATGTTCATATTAATTCATCAATTACCTGATACCTTCAAACAACCAGCTGAAGATTTCAGTGGGATATTAATGAAAAAATAACAAAATAAGATCATAGATATATTTTTTTAATCGGGTTTTTATCAATTTTTAATAATAATCTATTGAATTTTTAGCCGGTTATTATTACGCATTCAATAATTGTCACTTTACCCTATAATGCAATATTAATATTATGAAATAGAATCCAATAGTAATATAATATCGAATAGGTTTTATGATTAACAAACTTCTAAGAAGTTGTAACTAATAAACTCCTTCGATAGATTCTTGCTTTCAAATTCAGTTTTGTTTTGACTGAAGGCGTGAGAGGTGGTGAGTGTCCTGCTGTGCTGAGTAGCGGCGTGACTCTCAACTCTAGCAGATGAACCTTAATTATTGCCTAGAGAGCAAGTAACGTAACGCAGTGATTGATAGGAACTTTGTGCTAATGTGACATTCACAAATTTCAATAGTAAATGCATATATCACATCAAAAAATGTTAATACAGTTTTTATTTTTTTAATTTAAAAGTATGTTTTCTTTAAACTATTTAATTAATATAAAAGAGTATAGATTACTATATTGAGTTACCCATCAAAAATAACGAACTATAGGTTTTGGTTACTTTTAAACTTTTTTTTATCAGATTTCTTATATAAAAATATTCAGATATTTTTCACTAATCAGATTTGTTTATTTCTTTTGTGGGGTATTGACAAATGGTGAGTCAGTGGCCAAAATAATATCGCGTCTTGCGGGAGGCTAAAATCCTTATTTTTGGGTCACGTGACTAGCAATCTAGCGTCAGTTTAATGGAAAAATGACATTACTGAAACAAAATTTGATTAGGAAATGATATAACTGAATCAAAATAATTTTTCACACCGTCTTCCATTAGCTTCCTGCAATCGCTGCAAAACCTCCTCTCTCTAGCTAGAGTATTTTATCTTAACTCTATGGGTATTGAGGACTCTGCTGCTTCTTACAGTTTAAAAACACGATATTTCAATCCGATCATTTTCAAGTAAAATAATAATTGCATAGAGAAACCTTACAAAATGTGCTTATTATATGTCCCTAACAAGTAGTCTGTCTATCTGAATTATTAAGAAACTAAAAATAAATCATAATTAATATTAAACATTAAAAAGACTATAATAAATTGTAAGCTGAAAATTATTAGAACTATTAAATTTAATCAATTTTAATGAATTGTTTTTTACCATGAATCTGACAAGAAAATAATAGTAAATTATTTTAATTATGTAATCACAATATTCGATCATAGTGTACAAATCAATAAAAGAGATTATATAATCAACGCTAGAAACTAATTCTATGTTCATATAAATATCATTAGACATTCACATGATAATTTTTTCCTCCCCTAAATTGATATACTATATTTGATTTGAAATTTATTCTTTACAATATATCTTGTGTATAATGGATGTCTTTTCAAACAATTATTTCAATCTGGACGACAATCAAGATCCAATTTCACAAATGGACGAAATGAGTGAAGAAGATGGTCTTACTTCTGCAGATAGTAATGAGTATTCTGCCGCTACTTCTCCTTTCAATTGAACTTCTACTAATAAAAACTAATGCCTACGCGTGCATATTGAATAAAAATTGAAATGTGGTGCATATTTTGTCTGCAGACAATGAGCAACTTGAAACGAGTAGAACAAAAGAGTAATCGGATCTGTGGCCTAACAAGGAGAGTGAATTGCATGTAGTGAAACCTGCTGTATAGTCTTTTGATTTGGCAGAAGAGGAGAGTGAATAAAATGGAGAGAAGCCTGCTGTACCGTATGGTGATTTGGAAGGGGTGGAGAGTGAATGAAATGGAAAGAAACCTACTGTATCGTCTTGTGATTTGGAAGAGGAGGAGAGTGAATAACATGGAAATAATACCTGCTATATCGTCTGGTGATTTGGAAGAGGAATGATGGGGTGAAAATCTGTGATATTTTAATAAGATGGAATATTAATAAATCAATATAAAATTATAATAGTAGATTGTAGGATTTGTTTAGAAGTATTCAATTTGCCAGTACTTCTTTAACCCGTACACGGTTGCTCAACTTTAACTTCTATCTAAATCTGCAGATGGCTGTCCCAAATTAATGCCAGGCTCCGTGCACGGGATAATCAATATCAAATACACCAAATGAGTTTTATTATTTCAATACATATTCCTAATATTTTCTTTTAAATATAATGCATTATTATTTATTTATGCATTTTAAATTTTTTATAGTTTCCATAATATGTATATAAAATACTGATGCCTATTACCAATACCTTACTATCTGTTCTTAAATTGATCCATTGTGCATGTTAATTCTCAGATCCATCAGCTACTCTTTTCCGATATTATTTCACATTTTAATTATGTTCAATATTTGATATTTGTGGTATTTTGTTTAGCAATTTCCAAGAGAAGCAAACTCAAGAAATACGCATATGATTATTTTCTATATCATTTATTTTGTTGACATAATCTCATACGAATAAATTGATGAAAGACTTTGATAACACTTCTATCATCAATATTCATTTAATATAATTATATTTATACATATTAGTATAATAAA
>CANNZV010000433.1:44987-331965 GCA_947561585.1 Caprella mutica
CTGAATTTTCTTCTGACCTCCGAATTTCATGCAAAGAAAAATTGAGACCAACTCAGTCTTCATAAGAATGCAAGACAATGTATCCATATTGAAGTATCCAATTATCTAATTAAATAATTTTTAAGTTTTTACTATTAGTTTTCAAATTTTCATTTATATTACAACATTTTTGATTAATCCGATCTAGAAAACTGATGATATAAAACGTTTTTGCATATTGTTTGAATATGAAAGTACTATAGATACAATACGTTATACGGTATCCCAATACTCTATTTACTTAACTTTTTCTTGTATTCAATATATTAGAAAGGTCAAACAGTGAAGATTATTGTGAATATTTATTTCTCTAAGTTATATTAAAACTTATATACATATAATATTATAATACCTATATATGAATTATAATCAATTCAATTTTAAAGCGAATAGCCGAACACTTGATCTTAAATTATCTGTTCAGCCAACCTACTTACCCGTCAAAAGTTTGCTTATTTGAGTCATTTCAATATATTCTCTTTTAAAAACCTTCATTTGATATTTACTCATACATTATTACATTAGTAAAAGCAAAAGAAAAAATTATTATTCAAAATAAAAGTAACAAGCTAAGACAAGAAACAAATATTTATAAGATGTTATTGTACGAAGCTTGGTGTGCGCAATTATTCTCGCACATATTTGATCTCGCTAAGCCGCTATAAGAGTTACAGTTAACTGATTATAATGAAATATTCACCCAATTATGTACTGAAAAGCACTCTTGCATCTAATGCCTGGAAAGATCTCTGATATATTCCTAATATTATTATAGATTTGAATAAATGCTCATAATATGAGTATATTACCATTTTTCACCTTAGTTTTTGTCTAATCGTATGTATTTATGCGAAAAATTAAACGATTGAAAGGACAGCTTTAAAATCGGTCTCGAATTCAAGTTATTATTATTTTTCCATGAGGACTGGTTAGCCAACGGCTAAGTTACTAGGGGTAGGGTGTTATGTAATGTTACCTAATATATACGTTTATAACCTTACCTATAGTTCTACATATTTCAAGCAATTTTAATTGAGATTTGAGGGAACATAATCCGTTATTAAAGAATTAACTTATTAAGATTATTATAAAACTTACCGCTATTCAAGAAAGGATGAATAACGTAATGGAAGAAGAGCGGAGAAAGACACATGTTCTTCGCTTCAGTGTTAAGCAGAAACCTATGTATATAATAGTAGCCGAGAGGTACGGTACATTCGGACTTGCGAAAAAGACGTTCCGAACACTGAAGTCCGAACCGTTTTTGAAGAGGTTCCGAATCCGAATGTCCGAACCCATTTTCCAGTCCGAACCGGTTCGTGAATAAAGGTTCGCGAACATTCTTGCGGAACGCCCAGCTCTGATATTTATACATATTAGAATAATAAATATGAAATTTCTGATTTTACCATTAAAATTGTCCACTCTTTTATTCAAATTCTGAATTTTATTGTTTTTATATAATGAAGAAGACGATGTTGTTATATTCATTTACCAAATTTCAGATATATCTAATTCTAAAGCTCAATTTCTTTTGTTTTTATGTCTAATAATGTTGAGGAGACATTTTCTGAGAGGTCTACCCAATCTGTTACCTATCTGGTCAATATTAACTCATTTGTAGGTAATTACAGAAGAAACAATGGCGATGAAAATCGCCACTTTCACTGTTCTAGCGGTAATTTGGTCTACCATCTCAGGTACGTTCTTAGTGATGAAATAAAGCTTCAGGTATGTTATTAATTTTAAAATTCATAATTATTATGATGTTATTTAAGTATAAGATTAAGCCTAATATAATCAATGAAATTAAAATATATGAACCCATATTTCGATCTTTCGTCTTATTAATTTCAATATTACAGTTTTTAAAAGCTGAAAGGTTGAACCGAGAATTCAATTTTGGTATAGTTTTTTTAGAATTGACTTTTTAATCAATAAGGGTTTTTATTATTTTAAATCAGATTTACATTTTTCTATTACAGGAGCTACAGATTCGATCATTTCAAACGATGATAAGTTGGTCACAGGTAGTACAGTATCCTCTGAAGTAGATTTTTCAGCAACATCAAAGAAAATAGCACCATTGCCGACCTTGTTGCCTCTCTCCACCTCATCTTTGAATTCTCTGCTAACATCACCAAGATTTTCTTCTAAATCCACTGAATTTACAAACTCTTCTCAGCTGATAGAACCTGTGAAGAGTAAACTAGTGTCCTTCAGCTCTTCTTTGTCGCAGAGAAAAGGAAGAACTCTTCCAAGTACCATCTTCAACAGGTTGCCAACCTGGGAAACTAGAGAAAAACCTTGGGTGAGGAAAATGAAGAGATTGTAATAGAGAGAGAGAGAGAGAAAGAGGAAGAGGATTTAATCTAAGAACATAACTTATGAAGTATGAAAGGCTTCCCTTTGAAATTCCCCCTTTGCAGAGTAATGACTTTATTATGAAAATATTTCACTCGTTGTATCACATCACAGACCCAATATTCTGAAGTATTTATTTCAGAAAAAATGCCATATGTTTTCTGGATATTTAATATTGATACTTAAATATTCAATCAAGTCATTAAATCTACAACAAATTAATTCTGTATTCACCTTTTATTTATAAAAGTTTTGTTTAATTCTTCTTCAGATGGTATTTTTATCTCTACTATTTTAGTTTCATTATTTCAATCGACTAAACATTCACTATTAATGTATCTTAAAATTCAAATGAGAATATGTATATTTTCTCCTTCAGATCTCTCACTCTCCTAACGTGACGTCATACCTCGGAAGAGCCGTATCGCTCAGATGTAGAATTCACAACAGGAGAAACTACACGGTGAGTAAGTCAGCCATGAGTATTCGCAGCGATTTGTGAGAAAATGAATTTTACCTGAAATTAATTTTTATTAAACGTTATTGTATGAGTTTTTGTATATATCTAATTATATTTTAAATAATATTTCCTTCGTAGTTTCATCTATATATCTTCTTAAGATTTTAATATAAAGTTATCATTGTCAAATTAATAATTATCAATAATCATCAAAATTATTTACTCTCTCATAGCACTACCACACTATAAGAATTAATTTATTCATTGTACTATGTTACAACTAAAGTAGTATGCCAATGTTTTCCTATATTTTCCTGTTCAACAGCTACGAAATATCTCTCTTTCATGTCCAAGATTTCCTGGATTCGACACCGCGACTTGCATCTTTTGACAGTCGATCGCTACACTTACACCAGCGATCAAAGATTTAAGGTGAAAAATTATTCTCGTGTTGTTGGCTATGAATTAATAACTTAATTGAATAAGCTGTCACTTGAAGACTAATTATTGTAGTATATAACTGAGCCCAATTTACGTTTCATTTATATATTTTGCTGTTATACATTTACATAACATGATCAAAATAATATGATTGCTCATTTAAAATGGAATCGTATTATTTTTGGTACAGCTAAAGCTATTAACAGAAAAAAAAATGTCTCAAAGACACTGTAATGCTTCAGAAGCTTCATATGTAAATTGTGAATTGGGAGAACTTGAAATCCCTCAAGTTGTATTATGTATACACCATCTTGTTCATAAAAAGTGTATTTTTATCACTTTAAATAAATCGCATTGATCTTAAACCTTCTTCAACATGAAAATGTTTTCATAACTTGGGAATAAATACATCGTCCTGCAGTTTGCCAACGCACTTTTTCCTTCAAAAGGACGTCAAGAATTCATGCTTCATTTCAATATCAGTGGAAAGGCGGCTAAATCATATGATCTGAAAAAATTCACAAGAGTTCGTGACATTTTTCAATGAGACTGGTTAGTGGTTCCATCCACAAGATAAAGCAAATGAAAACCAACCCAAAATGGAACAGAAGCAGTAATTTAGGAGGTTAAGAGTTTCTTTAAAGAAACTCTCAGTTTGCTCTTTCAGAAAATACTCTCAGCTAATTTTATCCGGAAGATAATCAGACATGAACTTCGTTTCCAATTTTATCATTACACTTCTGTTCAACCATTACCTGATGTCCACGAAGGACAGAAAGTGCACTTTTGTATGTGGATTTTCCAGCAACCATACAACCTCGTCAATATAATCGTTTGTACTGACGAAGCAAAAATTCTCGTCATATCTGCGAAACAAAGGAGAGGTATGAGGTTAAGGTAATGATCTTCGTTGACAATATTAGTTGAATGGTTCCAATCGTTCAGGCATTCCTTGACGATTATGCCAACTTGTCCTCGGTTATTGATGTTGCAAAGATATTATTTGGTCCATGCTGCGCTTGCTGCAACTCGTTCTTCACTTTGGTGGATGTAAGACGGTGATCAACTACATTGCACACATACAGCTCTAGAATCTTTCAATGGAAAGTTTCGAGGTCGAGTTATTGGCAGAATAACGCAATATTACTGACCAACACACAGTCCAGATCTAAACCCTTTGTAGTATCTGGACTGTCACATCTGGGCTGTTCCACAAACTCGTTTTTATAAAAAATAAAAACAGATTCCATTGAGTCTCTTATACAATGTGTTCAGAGCTTCGCTGAAATATATAATGAAGAAACTTTCCAAGAATATTCTGGCGCGTGCGTCGTTCTTTTTTCAGGCTGGAGGGGGGCATTCTCAGGAACTTTTATAATGACCCCTATGATGAGCCTCATACGATATAGGAAAATAATTGATTGATGATCATAAAAATCCATTCTTTTCCTGTAAAATGATTATCTATTATGAAATTTGACAAAATTTAACTGCTTCTAATTCGCAATTTTGAAATGACGTTTCGGATCAAATACAGTTCGTTAGGAGCCAATATTCAACCAATCTCACAATCTGAACTAGAAAATCTTCCTTTCCCTCATTCAGGCTATCCATGAGTCCTCCTCAGGTGACTGGGTGCTGATCATCTCTTCCCTCCAGACCCGAGACAGGGGAGACTACGAGTGTCAAATCAGCACAACTCCTCCTGTCGGGCACTTCATTTCCCTCCACATTGTCGGTGAGAAATAAAGTTCATAGATAACATACAGTGGATATAAATGGCCACATACCATAAATATAGAGCGTTAGGTGTTGTAAAATCGTAATTGACATTCCTTTAACTCAAAGTACCATTCGATTTGCTGACTAATAGAGTAATTTTTCTAAGAACCAGTAACGCGTCTGTTAGGTGGTTCGGACCTTCACATCAACCTAGGTTCGACTCTGAATCTAACTTGCATGGTACTGTACCATCCCAAACCACCAGACGTCAACTGGTTACACCAGGGACAGGTCAGTCAGTCACTATTTTTCTTGCTGCTCATTCATCGTAAGGTCCATTCACTCATTTCAGTTTCTTCTTTCAGAGAATAGAGTACACTTCTACTCGCGGTGGCATTAGTGTAGTCACAGAAAGTGCTGAAGAGGCAACCAGAAGTTCTCTTTTGATTCAGGAAGCCACTGAAAAGGATGCTGGAAACTACACCTGCCAGGCAATAGGAGGCGCTTCTACCTCAACTAGTGTACACGTGCTGCCAGGTATGGGTTGATATCAAAAAATGTATGATTATTGATTAATTGAATAGTTAGTGATTATTTGACTAGTTAACTAATAATTTATTATTAGTTTTTTACCCTTCGAATATCAGTAAATTCAGAGATGTTCTCGAATCTTCACATTAAGGGGTAACTGTCTACCAATTACTATGGTTCATTAATTGCATCAACTAAACTATATATCATTAATTGATACCTTATAATTAATTGCATTACATAACTAATTTCGATTAAACCCTCATAAAATATCAAAGTAAACTGTAGCAGTTAAACGTACTCGGAAGCTTTTCAATACCAAACAAATTAATCTCGTTACATTCATTTCATTCTCTCATTTGAGTAACTCTCTTTGATTGACGGGAAGGGAGATTGAATTTGCTGACCTAAAATAATCTGTTATTTTCTTTCACCAGGAGAATTGAGAGCAGCAATGCATGGGAGTGCTGGTCACTTTTTGCTAGATCGCTACAACTCTATATTGCTGACTGCAGCAATGCAGCTCTTTTTAATGTCAATAATGCAGTTGTGAGATATAAAGCTTTTTTTTAAAGACGTTAGGTAGCTTTTATACCTATATAGATTGCTATATATTTTCTATTTTCTATTTTTTTGAATAGTTTGGAAGTTGTCTCAAAAATGCAAATAAAACTAAAAGATTATTTTTCGAATAATTTATTATTGTGAAAATTAGATAAAATTTAATATATTAACATCAGAAACTATATATTTGTACTAATTAATTGTGGCAATTAATTCAATGGTCATATTTAAATAAGAAGATGAAATATGGATATAAATATTAACATTCTAAACTAATAAAAAAGAAATAATTAACAAAATAATTCAAATTCTCTACAAAATGAAAGAAAATATTTTAAATTATATATTCCATTTTAGACAATGTCATTCCAAAATAAAATTATCTGTTTATTTAAAAACAAATCACTGTGATTTACATGCAGGTTACGGAACTAAAACAAAATGCCTCTGCACAACTACAGACATAATGCTTACGAACCAAATGCCTAACTGACCAAATGGCTAACAGAAAAAATGCCTAATGGACAAATTTACTTATATAGAAAACAAAAAAGTAGAATGATGACACAAATACTGGAAAGAGAATTAAAGAATAAACTCCAAATTCAAATGAATGGGTCGAGAAGGAAATAATGAAGTGATATCTTTAATGAAATGATTACTTTAACATTATACATCATATTATTATATACTTTCTCATTGAACATCAAATAATATGGTTGAGCACTTATGTGAAACCTGAGTAAATAAAATGTACTTTGTCTCAGTTATAATTCATAAAGGATACATCAGTATTTTATTCCAACGGAACTTCTTATTCTAGGATAGTAAAATGATACAAATATCAACGTTTTTTTCAATCATGAGCAGTTCTAATAAAATAGCCAATATTATAAAGATAAAATAAAAGAAGATATCCTATAAAAATAGTCTAAATTCAAATGTTCTGTTAAATGGAACAAAAACGTTAGTATTAAATCACAAATGCAGCGATACAAGACAATGTTTAAACTAAGCAGGCTGATTTACAAATGTTCATATTTAATTTGGTAGTGATTTAATATACATAGTCTCTTCACTGTGACAGATTTTTATTTTCAAATTGGTTTCACTTATTAGAAATTAGAAAACTTTGTCAATACTACCTAACTGGAAGAAAATTTACAATACATTTTAGGCCCAGAGTTTTGTTCTTTAGACATTTTTTCCATCAGGCATTTTGTCCGTTGCCATTTTATCCATAGCCCTTTTGTCCGTAGTCATTTTGTCCGCATGCATTTGTCTGTAAGCATTTTGTCTGTAGGTATTCTGTCTGTTCACGCCTGATTACATGTTATTGATTTTAAAATATATTTTTAAAAACATATTCATATAATTTTCATCTTATCCTACTATCAATTAAATTGATAACTTCAATCCTAACAATCTAAAATTACGTAAATATCACTTTATTTGCTCATCAATTATTGTGTTATCACTCAAATAGATAAAATTTTACTTCCATACTTAACTAATAATATGTCACTATAGAGGGCTGGCCTCACTTTATGGTAATCAAGAGATGCATAGAAAACTACACAAAATATAGTCTTTAAAAATCAATTTCCAGAGTATCTCATTTTCATGGAGACAAAAAAAATAAGGATGGTTCACTAGGCAGGATTTAAGAGTGGAAATAATTTTATAATGAATTTGAAACGGTGTTCCCAAAAATGTTATGTTTCTTCCATCTTATTTTTTTTAAATATAGCAAGTGTTTTGAGATATTGTCTCTACCGCATAATTTTCAAGCGATACAGTGACGAAAGCACGGACAAGGCTTTCATCGGATAATGTTTTTAAGGATAAACTCTTCTTTGATTGGTCGGCAAGGAGGAGGAGCCAATAGGGGGCGGAACACTGTGGAAGGCTCTGTCCTTCAGTGATTCTTTTTAGATTTGGTCAATTATAAGGTTTTAGTTATGATTGACAGGGTAATAAAACGCAAGTTTAAATCCAAACTGTATTTTGTTTAGTGACAGACTAATCGTGTTAGACAAATATTTGAAGATCCCAATATACAGTTCTGGATACTATATATATTGATAATGTTGACTCCAGTTCAAATTAATTTACACTGAACTACACAAGAAATACAATAGAGTAAATTGATCTAACCTTATTGCTAACGTTAATTCACTAGAAAATGAACTTAGAGATAAATCGGTCTGAAGCTTATATGGTCTTGAAAGTGAGAAAGGTGAAATTCCTTCACGTTACTCGCTGTTTTGAGGGTAAGAAAAACTTGCTTGCCATACAAGCATCTTAGGCTCTTAGCATAAGGGAAAGTGGGTTAAACCTTCAATAAGTTGTTGATGTTATTATATTTTTTTGAGAACACTATATGGCATGTTTTACTTGGCATAACTAATGGTGACCTCAGAGTAATCAACTTTCTAAAGTCTCACATGGTTTCATCATTTAATACTATATATATTAATACTCTGTACTATATATTTAATTATTAATCTAATCATTTAAAGTACAATAATTGAAATAATTATCTTTTAAAATAACTGTTTTATTAAACTATTAACTAAGTCGCAATTTTAGTTGTGTTAGAAGAGCATTCTAACGAACACTGAACCGTTAGTCCTCCACCCCTGTTGGCTCCTTTCCCTTCTATATAATTAAAAGTTGAAATACAATACTTTTCAAATGATAAAAACTATGAAACTATCACCATAGATGGCTGTGATATAGTTTCTTGTATCCGCTAAATTGTTGCACTGTACAATGTGTACATTTAATGATTGTTTAATGACCTGACATGGCCAATCAATGAGTTAGTAACTTTAAAAATAATATCATAAAATCTTATCTGTAGAGAAATCTAATTTCAGAACTATATTCTTAGTGGAGGTACCAACTTTTAACCTTAGAGGTACCAACTTTCTAAAAATTGTCATTAAAAGGTTTGTTAAGAATATTTGAATTACTTTTCCCCAAACAATTAGATTAAATATTTATATGATCTCTACAGTTATGGTTCAATATAAACATACATTCTTGTAAAATATAAGTTTTATGCGTACGCTAGCGAAGACTTATCTAAACAAGTTAATGCATTTATATATCGAAATGAAATAGTGATGTGAAACTTTAATTAATTGCACTATACCTATTAACGCAGAACTCTATAAAATGAATTTATTGGATATCCACATAATCGACAAAGCTTTGATTTTTAATGAGAAAAAAGCTTACTTTTAAAGCAATGAGTGTAAATAAATTCTGATGCATAGAGTAAGTAACTAATGTTATTGGTTGCAGAAATGATTGCTTTATAGCTTAATAAAATATCTAATATTTTGTAAACTGAAAGGCTGGAATCTATATATTACTACTTTTACGAATTATTGAGATGGAATTTGACTTCCATGATAATGCATCAGTATATGTTTTTCAAGTGAATTATATTTATTAATCCATTTTTTACAATTTAATTATAAAATAATTCGACACAATAATACTTGAACTTATAAATTAATGAAATATCCAAAATTTCATATATTTTTTTTAAAATTTCAGTTCGGAACTTTTTTGTTTGCTGGGTGCATTTGAAAATAATGGAAATAAAATAATAAAATATAGTGGTATCATAGTTACTCACTCTAAAAATAAAACTATTTAGTTAGAAAAATATAAACGTGTTATATTAAATAATGTAATAAGAAGAGTTTCTGTTTCCTGGGCGCTTAAGAAAATCTATCCTAATAATACCCGTAGTATGTTTATTTATCTATATCTTTGGTGTACACTTTTACACTACGGATATTAAACATGAATAATGTAACTATAATATGCACGGGAATATATTGATTTGATAATATAAATTCCCCTGTTTTTATTCATTTTTTAAATGTATTTCATCTATAAAATGAATTAGACTATGCAGAAAATTTAATTCTAATTTAATTCATTAAAAATAACCTAGTAACGGGTAATAAATTGGTACTGATGATGACCTGTTTTTTTTAACGGGAAAGTACACTAGTAGAATAATAATAATATAAAGAAAACAACTATTTTCTGCTTCATGGGCGCTTGTGAAAATAAAAAATAAACAATATAAAGATTACAACAATTTTCTGTTTCATGGGTGCATTTCAATATGAAATAATAACAATTTCCTTGAACAAATTGGCATTATGTCGATTTGGAAGCAGATTTGTTGAATAATGGGGTAAGTTCTTAGTTATCAGACGTTTTCATACTCTCGATCACATTTGAATTATAATTTTACTCGTTATTTTAATTATAACATCGTTTTTTAAGGTTTCTACAAATCCTCTTCAGATTGCAATCTTTGTCATCAAGGATACAGAGGTCGTTAAATAACAATGCGTATCTATGATATAATTATTTTGGCATTATGTTGAAATGCGCCCAGCAAACAGAAAAGATCCTTCTGTTCTTATATCAGTTTAATTTTTGATAATAATATTTTTATAACATAATTATGAATGATCGTACAAAATAAACTATAATTTGTTTTGGAACTGCTTCTCCGAAATTAAAACAGCTCGATGCACTAACTTTTTATTTATAAATTTGAGAAATATAAGAAAGAACATTACTAATAGAACAAAAAATCAAAATTATAGTCAGATAATATGAAAAAGAATAATGTTAATTTAGTCACGAATTAATTCTCCCAACTGATCACTTAGAAATTGAGAACAGAAATAAGTAATAATTAGAGATAGGAGGAAATTATTGATTGTTCTTAGACATATAGTACTGTTAGATAGGTATAATGTTAACTGAAGAATACAAAATTTAAATTATAAACACGAAGGTACATATGTATATACGAAACTAAAACAGGTATAATAATTCATCAAGGCACACGCAAAATATTATTTTCTCCAAACTATTATAAAGAGGTATTAAAGTATTAAAACAACGTGGCGTACAACAGAATAAAAAGAAGTGAGAGAGAGAAAAAAAAATTCAGTTATCGCTTAAAAATTATCAATGTAAAAGACTGTAGCAATCAAATTGCAAGGGACTTCATAAGACAAGTAAAAAATGGATATGATGGCTACGAATGAACTATTGCGACTAATGCAAATATGAAACAACTTTAAAAAAAAACTAATTAGGAAACCCGTAACTGAACTTAATGAATTATTAGTTTGACACTTCAAACAATACCCAAATTTACCAGACAACATGGTAAATGCTTCAGTACTCAACAATAAGTATTTTGCAGATACAGATATGCCAATACGGCAGTTTTGATATGCAATTGTACTCTCTCTTGCTGGAATAACCGAAAACATCATTTGAGTGGTTAGGGCTTCTGACCCTATTGTAGGTCTGAGTCGTCAGACTTTGGATCATGTTCTGCGTGACCGGACAATTATTGCCACCCGCGGATAATTGTCACCCCCGGACAATTGCCACCAGGACAATTGCCACCCCCGGACAATTATTGCCACCCATATATTTATTATCAGGCCTCTTATCTTTTAAAATGGTGATAAAATATGTATATTATTAATGTACAATTAATTATTAATTGTATACATTATAAGATAAAAATTTTTTATTCCATATTTAATATTTTTATAAAATTAATTGTTCCCATAGTTGATATAATAATATATATTTGGTTTTTATACGGATTTTTTCCATTATTCAATTGATATGTCCTTAGTAAATAAAAAATATCTTCCTTTATCTATACTATCATTAATAAACAAATATCCATATTCTAGGATATATATGAGTTAAGATGCTCCTTGGCATTGTCTCCCAAGGTGGTAGGTGACTTTGTTCATTGAGCCCCTTTCATTTCTGACTGCTTCTTCAAGTCCCTTGTATTTAATTTACTTCTGATGTCAGTGATATATTCAACCAAATGACTGAAGCTGACGATATTCCATTAATAGAATTAAATCATCTCGCCTGGAATAGGCCTTTATTTATAATTATTTGCTAAAGGAAAAACAATAGGTATTTATATAACTACCCAGTATAATTTACAAGTTAAGAATCCTGACAATATAATTAGGGTTGTGACAATATATTTTTTAAATCATAAATCCTGAAAATAATATAGACGAAGAGAATTAAACAGTTTTGAATCGTTCTAAAGAAGTGGTATAAAGTATTCGATAACATAAGATTCAATAAATATAGGATTTAAAAAGCACATTCAGAAACCGAATAATAATATTTTTTTATCTTATGATGTATTTAATTAATAATTAATCGTACAGCAATAATATACATATTTTATTACCATTTTTAAAGTAAAAAAGCCTGATATTAATTATTTGGGTGGCAATTGTCCGGGTGGCAATTGTCCGAGGGTGTCAATTGTCCTAGCACCATGTCCTGCTTGGAGGAGATAAAGGAACTAAACGAAAAAAATGTGGTTATTATGAGATTATCTCAAAAAAGAAAAACGTAATATTGCACGAAATTGAGCACGGAGAGTTATGACTTACTGTGAACAATGTGACTCCAAAAGGCTTTCTTAATTATACTGAAAAACACGAAAATGCTTGGAATATTTCTGAAAATTTCTAAAAAATAAAGTTATTTGTATCATTTTTCATGTTTGCCACTCAGTTTATACTAATTTTAGTTTATGGAAAGGAAATTTAAGGCTGTGACCTAGCTCTGTCTACCATTGAGGCTGTGTCTTTATAAGAAATAGATATTACATCGTCTCGAAGGTTTTTTCACTCCTCAATACTCCATCAACTCTAATGAGTTTGACGTGTGTTTTTTAGGGTAGCCGGTAAATGTCTCGAAAACAATTGCTCGTAAGACAATTGCTCGAGAACAATTGCTCGAGAACAATTGCTCGAAAAACAATTGCTCGAATAAACAATTGCTCGAAATAACAATTGCTCGAAAGACAATTGCTCGAAAAACAATTGCTCGAATGAACAATTGCTCGAATGAACAATTGCTCGAATTATCAAATTGCTCGAATGAACAAAATTGATCGAATTATAAAATTGCGCAGTTTTCGATTTAATGAAAGTCAGTTATTCATGAAGTGGAGCTGCACCTAACAATCCTTGTTTCTTTTTTGTAATTGATCATTAATCATTCTATAAATGATTTTAATAATTACTCATTCTGCATAATCTTTTTTAGACTGTTTGTGTCATCTCGTATGTAACATGTGAATTGGAATCATGTGGTGAATCACTACTATTCATGTTTTTTTAATCATAAAACACGAAAATTTATTTATAACTAGCCTATCTGTATGTGGTACTTCAATAGGTGAAATAACTCAAAGTTATGGCAGAGTTTTAATAAATCTACAAATGTTTTCGGGTTTCATGATATAAAAACATGAATAGTAGTGATTCACCACATGATTCCAATTCATATGTTACATACGAGATGACACAGACGGTCTAAAAAAAAGATTATTCAGAATGAGTAATTATTAAAATCATTTATAGAATGATTAATGATCAATTACTAAAAAGAAACAAGGATTGTTAGGTGCAGCTCCACTTCATGAATAACTGACTTTTATAAAATCGAAAACTGCGCAATTTTATAATTCGAGCAATTTTGTTTATTCGAGCAATTTGATAATTCAAGCAATTGTTTTTCGAGCAATTGTCTTTCGAGCAATTGCTTTATCGAGCAATTGTTTTCGAGCAATTGTCTTTCGAGCAATTGTTTTCGAGCAATTTACCTAGAACCGTTTTTTAGGTACATCTTTTTTAAATTACTTTATATTTTTCATGTCATTCGTTTAAATTTAATGGACTTTCTTGACTTTGTTCATACATAAATACCACCTATATTTTTGTATTTAAATATTACAAAAAAATTTAGGTATCGTCGTAAATCCCCGTAAATCACGTGAATTATGGAATTAATTGTACTTTGGTGACGTTTGGCAACATAGAAATACATTTTGGTTAGCCAATACGCACGAATTTGTCCACATTTTCATCAAGTACAGATACATGTGCGAGCTTTGATTGGGTCACACTCCACCCAATCACAGCTCTGGTCTATCAGTTGACAATGTCTTAAATACCTATGTATTGATTTCTTGACTAACAACTTGTAAAAAATACAGTACCGTAGGTTTATAAATAAGACATGTTTCTTTTAACACATAGTCAAACTCTCCCGTTGATTTCGACAGTCAAAGTCATTTGGATAAAAATTGTTAATTATGCAATTAATTAGTGAAACAATCATCAATGCTAAAAAACGGAATATTAATAGGTTATCTGAACTTAACCAATGGTACATTTATGAACCACTACATCCATGAATCATATAGCACGTGGTACATATTTACACCAGTACGTAGTCAACGTGTTAACACTGGTACAGACTAGTAACGATTCTGAACCACAGGGGCGTATGAGGTATTTTAGGGAGATTTTTCGAGTGAAATGTATTTTCAAAGTTCGCAGTTTAAAGACAATAATTTGAGCTTCTCATAAATTTTATATCTGTATAAGAAGATTACTTTCTATATTAAACGGTATGGAATTGGTATATTTAGATTTAAATATAAGAATTAATTAAATATATCCACCATATATGAAAGGTATGATCACAGTATATGTAGAATATAGGTATAGACATTCTGAAAATAGGTACGTACATGAAAGTATATTCTGTATATTAGATTTCTAAACAAATTACAAAATATGTTTAAACAATGATAAATATATAAGATTTTATCTTTAATTAAATGTTTAAATAATATTATAGATACCTATATTGACCTAAAAGTTATTTTGAAACGATTAGTTTGCATATTAAAGTTTAAATATTAGGCTAGTTATGGGTTCTGTTGATAGATAGTTATAATATAAATTACCATATGAGAGTAGTTTTTGGTGGTCTTCTTGATTCTCGTTTTGCATCAATTAAAGCACACTTTTTAAAATCATTATTAATGCGATGCACAACACTCTTAGCTATTTATATGATGCTTGTAATCTCAGAAAGTGAGTTTCCATCCTTGTGAAAGTAAAAAAAAAGAGTTTTATCACGGAGAGATACTTGATTCCGAGTAGCAGGTGTAATGGCAGCGGTAGTTTTGTTCTCATAACTTGATGACCTTTAGTAACAATTTAATACATTGAAAAAGTGTTTAAAACCAAGATTATTCAGTTTATATTCGTTTATTAATTACAGTCCCTTAACTTTTGCTCTGTCTTTTTCGTCCACTGATGGCATAAGTTAAATATTTTGGTAAATATATGTTTTTTATTTTGCTAATATTTCTACCAAATGCCGACAGGATGTCTAAATTTGTTGTTGTTAAGTTTCACGTATTTTCGTTGTTTAATTCTTTCACAATAAACAAAAATGTTACATTTTTTCCACTGTCCCTTAACTTACGCTCGCTACTGTATAAAAAAAATGTATGGATAATGTTTTCTATATATGTAAATTTATTTTACGCATGAATTTGTTTAAATTAATTTTTTTCATATTTTTTTTACATGAGTGAGTAAGTGAATGAATTAATGTGTGAGGAATGAATGAGTGAGTGGATGAGTGAGTGAGTGAGTGTGTGAGTGAATGAGTAAGTGAATGAAAGAGTGAATGAGTGAGTGACTGGATAAGTGAATGAATAAGTGAGTGAATGAATGAGTAAATGAGTGAATGAATGAGTAAGTGAGTGAGTAGTGAGTGAGTAAATAAATGAGTGAATGAGTAAGTGAGTGAGTGAGTGAGTGAATGAGTAAGTGATTGAGTAAATGAGTCGAATTGGTAAATATCGGAAGGGAATCATTTTGGTAATGCATGTCAATGGGACATTCCCTGGACATCGGACAGTGATCTTGCGACACTGAGAAGAGGTTGCGATATCGAGGGGATGTTTCGGCAATATTTACATTTTTACCTGTCATTCTATTTACATTGAAATAACATGAGATAAAATAAGCTCATGGTATTTCAATGTGATTTTCTTTCAACAATAATGTTCAAATAATTCTCCTTCCATTGAGAGGAACATTTTTATAACATCTTAAAACATTAAAAACATCTTAGAAAATCATGAAACATCTTAGAACATAATGAAACAACTTAGAACATCGTGAAACATCTTTGAACATCATATTAATTAATTTAATTGATAATAATAGAGAGAAGAAATTGAAATGGTATAGATAAATATTAACAGTAACGTAATTATTCGAATAATATAACCATATCGCTTAGAAAGGTTATGTTTTGTATAATCTAGAGGAAATGAATAATGTGAAATTAATTTGGAAATTAGCTTAATGAATTTTTGATTCATTTCTAGTTATATTCATTTTATATATGCATGTTTAATTTAGTTGTTATTAACAATTAAAAAATTTTTTATAATCTTATAATTCTAACTTTAACAATTTGGACATATTTTGTTCAGTTTAATAAAACAGAAGTCAACTGAGACTTATTTTTTAACTTAGGCAGGAATTTTAGAATATTAATACATCCTAAAATATCTTAGACCATTCGTCTGAAATATAAAATATCTTTCATATTCCTGAGAGTCGTAATTTACATCATCTCGGTGAAGATTCCTTTTGCTGAATATATTCATGCATCACATATAAATTAATCTCTTTGGAATCGTGAATTGGAATGAAAGATGGGAATCTAGATGACAAATTATGATTTACCACTTCTACGTGAGATATAGCTTCTACTCCTACTGCTACGAGAGATGCAGTTTCTACTGCTACGAGAGATGCAGCTCCTACTGCTAAGAGAGATGCAGTTTGTACTGCTATGAGAGATGCAGATTCTACTGCTACGAGAGATGCAGTTTCTACTTCTACAAGAGATGCAGTTTGTACTGCTATGAGAGATGCAGATTCTACTGCTACGAGAGATGCAGATTCTACTGCTACGAGAGATGCAGATTCTACTGCTACGAGAGATGCAGATTCTACTGCTACGAGAGATGCAGTTTCTACTGCTACGAGAGATGCATATTCTACTTCTGTGACAAATTCAGTTTCTACTGCTAAGAGAGATTCAGTTTCTTCCATTAAGATGCAGATTTCTAGTCCCAATAAGAGAAGAAGGTTGCTTTTAAATTGAACTTACAGTGAATGAGTTATAAGGTTATGAGGGGGGGGGGGAGGCCCTCTCAAACCTTCTCAGGTCCCACCATGACTTTCTCTCTGAATAATATTAGTGTGAATTTACTTTTTTAAACATTATACGTGATTGATTGAGTATTTGTTACAAATTTAATTTCCAAACTCCAAATTTCTCTCTAATAATATGATGGTCAGTGAACAGGAAAAAAAAACAACTAAAAACTCCTCCAAATCCTCGAGAGCTATAAAAATCGGAATCTTTTAATCTGCTCAAGTTAAATAGTTATCAATGTTATTCACATCATTGCTTTTTTGATTAATTGATAATACAATTCGAATGCAACTAAAAGTAGGTATAATCATTAAAATTCTTGGAGCAATTTATATTGAAATGTTGAGTCAATGTGAAATATTTTTCATGATCTACAAAGTTTTATAAGAATATTTCGATCTTTCGAATTCAGAAGACTTTTCCCAAATATAATTTAATGGAACTAAATTTTGCAAACTATAATATTTGAAATACAAATTCATATATGCACAATAATAGTAAAATAAGCGAAGCTCAAATCAATATATACAAAGCTCAAATTAAAATATGCATTATTAATTTGTTTGTACTTGTTTGAACTTTTACAAAGTGATTCACATTTCTACAGTAAAATCAAGTTATCCTACTAGTCTCTAATGTACATTCTTCAGTTCAAAAGGAAAAGTTGAATATTGATGAGGATATATAAATGTTAGGCTCATCAACTTCCATCTGCTGTTTTAAACTTTTATCTTAATTCAATTTTAAGAATTCTACAGCAGTGGAGTCAATGAATCTTTTATAATCAATTAACCTTAGACTACTTAGAAATACTTCGGAATATTAAAAGATGGTATTCGATAGACATGAACAGGAAAGAAAGATTTCCATACCTCGTTAATAAATTGGAACAATTATATTACTAAAGGCAAAAGTCAGTTGTAAATGCTCATAAAATATTTTTACTTCGTTGTTTTCCAAAAGAATTAGTCCATTTATAATAATATTAGATATTATTGATCTAAAGATTCTATATAATTAATCTTTTGTAGAAGAATAGTTTAAGTTGATTTTTCAAGCTTTAACACAACATTCAAAGGGTTTTCTCATGTCTTTCACTTTCCATGAACAAACTTATCTTCCGTTTCAAATAACATCTATTACGTGTAAATTGTGGTATAAACTTTTATCTTTTATCAAAAGAATTCAAATAGCGACATGTGAATTATTCACGCCGCTTGAAATACTGAAGAAGTTTCTGAATATGACACCTGTTCATCATATTGTTATCAGTATCACTACAATTTAAATATTAACTATTATTATTTGGTAATTGATATACATATCATTGATTAGTCTTACGTAACAGAACACAAGCAAAATGGGTTTATTACCTTAATATTCTGGAAATAAATCCTTCTTATCTGTGATTACCCCTCAATATCCCAGGAATATATCATACTTGCCTGGGTATTCCCTTATGAAACCAAAATTAATTCGACTGAAATTCAATCATAATTTACTATTAATTACCTTTGCAGATGCGGTAGGTAATGTTTTAGGTGGCTTTTATGCATTTATCATATTGTTATTCGCATTGACTCAACAAGTATTAAAAACAAATCCTGAAATTTTATGGAACGATTGGTCAATATTCAGGTACAAAGATCAAAGTTATATTTAACTCAAAATATATTCAACTGAATTGTCTGAAATTTAGCGAGACGATTAGTCAATATCCAGGAATAAGTTAATTATGTTTTTAGAACGTACGAGTCAAAGGTCGAGGTCAAGGTTATTTATATTTCAAGGATTATTAAATGGTAAATGTCATTTATCAGCGGCGGTGAAGGTATGTGCTCTACCGAGTGCCCGTTTGAGTTTAAAATGTTTTTATTCTATCATATTTTATTTTTTACAATCCAGATAAAAAATTAAGTCGATAATTTCTGAAATTTTGATTTTTTACGATAAATATTCACCGTGATCGAAAATTTTAGAAAAACTGCCCATTATAACTAATCTTAACTGGAAAGTATAAGCAGCGATACATCTATTCAAATTACAGCACAATTCAATCAGAGCGAGAGACTAAACTATAGAAACTAACATGTTCGGTTGTAATAAGTTCATATAATTCATGGCATAGTGGAGGATGGTCATCAATGGGACAAAAAACACAGAAAGATTGATATTTCATTTACTATGGGCAAAGTATGAAAAATAAAAATTCAATGTGTAATATAGATATTCTTTTATAGAATGAAACTAACTCGAATGCTATCACATATTATGTTAACCAGAAAAAAAACAAAATAAAAAACAAAAAAAATTGTCCCATTGTATAACAGCACTAGTGAACAATGGGACATACCCTGGTGAACGATGGGACAGTTTATCAAACTTGTTTATTGTTGAGGTTATGGTCAAGTTTAAAGTTCGAATTATCTCTTTATGTTGTCCCATACTTAGTTGGTTCATATATTATCAGTTTAATGTCTTTAGCTTCACCAAAGCCTTGTCAGGAACATTTGGAAAATTAAGTTCATTTCACTTGAATCTTCAGCTAACATCAATATTTCGTATATATATTTTTCATCCTTTTGGCCAACAGAATGCGTTTTAGAAGTTGCATCAAATTCTACAAGTGCATAAATCTTCATTTCCAACGTCTTCGGTATAGAATTAAGTTCTTCAGACGAATTGATCAGTTAGATTAAGAGCTCTATACCAGACCAAGAACAATAGTTCACAAGCCATCTACGGCGGATACTTTATGAAGTGATTTCGAAGGCCTTATCCTTAGTGGGACCAGAAAAAAGCTCTTCTATCTCTGGTATATCAGTTGCAATCATGCTGCGTCTTTTTCTTTTATTAGTGAAATTGGTTTTATATGCAGTACTTTGTGATGAACTCAGATTACTAAAGCCCTTGAACATGGTCGAAAGTACAGCTTCAGCCCTATTGGTTGACAATAGGGCACTGTCCCATTGTTAACCAAAATTTCTGTCCTAATGATCACCATGACGCCATTTTGAAAACATATAGGTATAGCAGCTCAACTACAAAAGTATAAAGGCAATCCTTTCATATGATCATATTTTACATATTAATTAATATTATAGAAAAATGCAGTAAGCTTATATGTTATATAACAAGATTTATAACAACTGAAACAAAGTACGAAAAATTTTGTTTTCCCACCTCTAAATACGTTTTCGCTTTTACACAGAGCTGACTGCACCCCAACCACTAAATGCAATGCGAGTGAATGCATTGAAGTATGTCTAAATTACCGCTAAGATTTCGTTACAAATTACCCTCAAATAAAAAGTTATTCAGCATATCCCATTGTTTCCAGTGTCTCATTGTTGACCATCCTCCCCTACATCATCTTCAAGTTAATAGAGCGGAAATTATGGTTAATTCTCACAGTTATCAAATAATTGATAATATTTGAAGAGAATAAAAATAGAATATTTAAATGGGTTCGAGATATTCCAAAAACTGAAGATAAATTTAATTTTTGTAATGATTTTCTATGACTCGTTTTTAGTAAAAAGTTAGATCTAGTAATCCATAATAGATAAATTCCAATGAATAAGTTTCTCTCTTTTTGTCGTATGTGAATACACTATGTTATTAAAAAGAAGAAAGTGTAAATATTTCATTCTTCAACAGTAAAGTCTCATGTCTAACCTCATTCAGTTTTTTGTCCTCTCACCCAGTGGTGCAAAAGCTGCATCACTTTTTTGCTCTTCTCTTTATTGTAGGTTTTTGTTAGCAATAGATTGAGAGTAATATATCTAGTGAATTGAGATGATAGTCAGTGGGAATGAGAGAAATGTGAGTATGATACTGTAGTGAGTGAAATGTGAGTGTGAGGCTGTAGTGAGTGAAATGTGAGTGTGAGGCTGTGGTAAGTGAAGTGTGAGTTTATGGCTGTGGTGAGTGAAGTTTGAGTGTAAGGCTGGGGTGAGTGAAATGCGAGTGTGAGGCTGTGGTGAGTGAAGTGTGAGGCTTTGGAAAGTGAAGTGGGAGTGTATGATGTTGGAGGCTAGAGAGAGTATGTAGTAAGAAATGACATCAAATAAGTTACATTATATTTCATAAATATATATATTATCTACCAGTCTACCCATATTTAAATACATTTTACTGAGATGTTATTATTGATATCAAAGAATTCAATGCCATCGCGAATTTAGTCAAGTTCTCCGTTTAAACAATTCGAAAGATGTGAACTAGAGGGACATTGTTGAGAGTGAACTGTTACCCCTCATTAAGAGGTAAATGGGAAAAACTATGTAAGGAGGTCTGCAAGTGAAGTATTGAACCCAAAATGTACGAAAAAAACGGTAAAGTTTGGAGGTGGAAGTGTGATGGTTTTTGGAATGTTTTCAATTCAAGGTAAGTCTCCTCTTGTTCGTTTGAATACTCGAGTCAATGCTTCCATCTACAAATATATATTGGAAGATCATGTAATACCCATTATTAACAATTCAGGCATAAATGGGGCAATTTTCATGCAGGATAATGCACCGTGCCACAAAGCTAAGAGTGTTTTGAGTTTCCTACAACAGCAAGATTTCGAAATAATGGATTGGCCAGCTCAAAGTCCTGATCTAAATCCCATAGAAAATCTGTGGAAGACACTTGGAGAAGAGGTAATGGCTCGAAACCCAGTTAACACCGAGGATTTGTGGGACAAACTTCAAGATGAATGGACCAAAATCTCTGTTGATGAGAGTGGTAAACTTATCCAATCCTTTAGTCGCAGATGTGCTGCAGTGGTCCAAAGAAAAGGATTATTCACAAAATATTAATTATTAAGCTTACTTTCTCGTTCAATGTGTTAATTTTCAAGTTTTCAAGTTTGTGTCCCTTAGTTTTGAACGTTACTTATTCACAAATAAAATTAATGAAGGCATAAGTTTTTTATTTGTCTTTCAAATAAATTGTGCTTATAGTATGTAGTACTATACTGATATGTTTACAACATACTGAAATTTCATGATTTTATAACCAAAATTTATGAAGATACAGCTTTTTAAATTTTTGTCCCTTAGTTTTGATCGCAACTGTATATCTTTGGTGTACACTTTTACACTACGGATATTAAACATGAATAATGTAACTATAATATGCACGGGAATATATTGATTTGATAATATAAATTCCCCTGTTTTTATTCATTTTTTAAATGTATTTCATCTATAAAATAAATTAGACTATGCAGAAAATTTAATTCTAATTTAATTCATTAAAAATAACCTAGTAACGGGTAATAAATTGGTACTGATGATGACCCGTTTTTTTTAACGGGAAAGTACACTAGTAGAATAATAATAATATAAAGAAACCAACTATTTTCTGCTTCATGGGCGCTTGTGAAAATAAAAAATAAACAATATAAAGATTACAACAATTTTCTGTTTCATGGGTGCATTTCAATATGAAATAATAACAATTTCCTTGAACAAATTGGCATTATGTCGATTTGGAAGCAGATTTGTTGAATAATGGGGTAAGTTCTTAGTTATCAGACGTTTTCATACTCTCGATCACATTTGAATTATAATTTTACTCGTTATTTTAATTATAACATCGTTTTTTAAGGTTTCTACAAATCCTCTTCAGATTGCAATCTTTGTCATCAAGGATACAGAGGTCGTTAAATAACAATGCGTATCTATGATATAATTATTTTGGCATTATGTTGAAATGCGCCCAGCAAACAGAAAAGATCCTTCTGTTCTTATATCAGTTTAATTTTTGATAATAATATTTTTATAACATAATTATGAATGATCGTACAAAATAAACTATAATTTGTTTTGGAACTGCTTCTCCGAAATTAAAACAGCTCGATGCACTAACTTTTTATTTATAAATTTGAGAAATATAAGAAAGAACATTACTAATAGAACAAAAAATCAAAATTATAGTCAGATAATATGAAAAAGAATAATGTTAATTTAGTCACGAATTAATTCTCCCAACTGATCACTTAGAAATTGAGAACAGAAATAAGTAATAATTAGAGATAGGAGGAAATTATTGATTGTTCTTAGACATATAGTACTGTTAGATAGGTATAATGTTAACTGAAGAATACAAAATTTAAATTATAAACACGAAGGTACATATGTATATACGAAACTAAAACAGGTATAATAATTCATCAAGGCACACGCAAAATATTATTTTCTCCAAACTATTATAAAGAGGTATTAAAGTATTAAAACAACGTGGCGTACAACAGAATAAAAAGAAGTGAGAGAGAGAAAAAAAAATTCAGTTATCGCTTCAAAATTATCAATGTAAAAGACTGTAGCAATCAAATTGCAAGGGACTTCATAAGACAAGTAAAAAATGGATATGATGGCTACGAATGAACTATTGCGACTAATGCAAATATGAAACAACTTTAAAAAAAAACTAATTAGGAAACCCGTAACTGAACTTAATGAATTATTAGTTTCACACTTCAAACAATACCCAAATTTACCAGACAACATGGTAAATGCTTCAGTACTCAACAATAAGTATTTTGCAGATACAGATATGCCAATACGGCAGTTTTGATATGCAATTGTACTCTCTCTTGCTGGAATAACCGAAAACATCATTTGAGTGGTTAGGGCTTCTGACCCTATTGTAGGTATGAGTCGTCAGACTTTGGATCATGTTCTGCGTGACCGGACAATTATTGCCACCCGCGGATAATTGTCACCCCCGGACAATTGCCACCCGGACAATTGCCACCCCCGGACAATTATTGCCACCCATATATTTATTATCAGGCCTCTTATCTTTTAAAATGGTGATAAAATATGTATATTATTAATGTACAATTAATTATTAATTGTATACATTATAAGATAAAAATTTTTTATTCCATATTTAATATTTTTATAAAATTAATTGTTCCCATAGTTGATATAATAAATTATATTTGGTTTTTATACGGATTTTTTCCATTATTCAATTGATATGTCCTTAGTAAATAAAAAATATCTTCCTTTATCTATACTATCATTAATAAACAAATATCCATATTCTAGGATATATATGAGTTAAGATGCTCCTTGGCATTGTCTCCCAAGGTGGTAGGTGACTTTGTTCATTGAGCCCCTTTCATTTCTGACTGCTTCTTCAAGTCCCTTGTATTTAATTTACTTCTGATGTCAGTGATATATTCAACCAAATGACTGAAGCTGACGATATTCCATTAATAGAATTAAATCATCTCGCCTGGAATAGGCCTTTATTTATAATTATTTGCTAAAGGAAAAACAATAGGTATTTATATAACTACCCAGTATAATTTACAAGTTAAGAATCCTGACAATATAATTAGGGTTGTGACAATATATTTTTTAAATCATAAATCCTGAAAATAATATAGACGAAGAGAATTAAACAGTTTTGAATCGTTCTAAAGAAGTGGTATAAAGTATTCGATAACATAAGATTCAATAAATATAGGATTTAAAAAGCACATTCAGAAACCGAATAATAATATTTTTTTATCTTATAATGTATTTAAATAATAATTAATCGTACAGCAATAATATACATATTTTATTACCATTTTTAAAGTAAAAAAGCCAGATATTAATTATTTGGGTGGCAATTGTCCGGGTGGCAATTGTCCGAGGGTGTCAATTGTCCTAGCACCATGTCCTGCTTGGAGGAGATAAAGGAACTAAACGAAAAAAATGTGGTTATTATGAGATTATCTCAAAAAAGAAAAACGTAATATTGCACGAAATTGAGCACGGAGAGTTATGACTTACTGTGAACAATGTGACTCCAAAAGGCTTTCTTAATTATACTGAAAAACACGAAAATGCTTGAAATATTTCTGAAAATTTCTAAAAAATAAAGTTATTTGTATCATTTTTCATGTTTGCCACTCAGTTTATACTAATTTTAGTTTATGGAAAGGAAATTTAAGGCTGTGACCTAGCTCTGTCTACCATTGAGGCTGTGTCTTTATAAGAAATAGATATTACATCGTCTCGAAGGTTTTTTCACTTCTCAATACTCCATCAACTCTAATGAGTTTGACGTGTGTTTTTTAGGGTAGCCGGTAAATGTCTCGAAAACAATTGCTCGTAAGACAATTGCTCGAGAACAATTGCTCGAGAACAATTGCTCGAAAAACAATTGCTCGAATAAACAATTGCTCGAAATAACAATTGCTCGAAAGACAATTGCTCGAAAAACAATTGCTCGAATGAACAATTGCTCGAATGAACAATTGCTCGAATTATCAAATTGCTCGAATGAACAAAATTGATCGAATTATAAAATTGCGCAGTTTTCGATTTAATGAAAGTCAGTTATTCATGAAGTGGAGCTGCACCTAACAATCCTTGTTTCTTTTTTGTAATTGATCATTAATCATTCTATAAATGATTTTAATAATTACTCATTCTGCATAATCTTTTTTAGACTGTTTGTGTCATCTCGTATGTAACATGTGAATTGGAATCATGTGGTGAATCACTACTATTCATGTTTTTTAAATCATAAAACACGAAAATTTATTTATAACTAGCCTATCTGTATGTGGTACTTCAATAGGTGAAATAACTCAAAGTTATGGCAGAGTTTTAATAAATCTACAAATGTTTTCGGGTTTTATGATATAAAAACATGAATAGTAGTGATTCACCACATGATTCCAATTCATATGTTACATACGAGATGACACAGACGGTCTAAAAAAAAGATTATTCAGAATGAGTAATTATTAAAATCATTTATAGAATGATTAATGTTCAATTACTAAAAAGAAACAAGGATTGTTAGGTGCAGCTCCACTTCATGAATAACTGACTTTTATAAAATCGAAAACTGCGCAATTTTATAATTCGAGCAATTTTGTTTATTCGAGCAATTTGATAATTCAAGCAATTGTTTTTCGAGCAATTGTCTTTCGAGCAATTGCTTTATCGAGCAATTGTTTTCGAGCAATTGTCTTTCGAGCAATTGTTTTCGAGCAATTTACCTAGAACCGTTTTTTAGGTACATCTTTTTTAAATTACTTTATATTTTTCATGTCATTCGTTTAAATTTAATGGACTTTCTTGACTTTGTTCATACATAAATACCACCTATATTTTTGTATTTAAATATTACAAAAAAATTTAGGTATCGTCGTAAATCCCCGTAAATCACGTGAATTATGGAATTAATTGTACTTTGGTGACGTTTGGCAACATAGAAATACATTTTGGTTAGCCAATACGCACGAATTTGTCCACATTTTCATCAAGTACAGATACATGTGCGAGCTTTGATTGGGTCACACTCCACCCAATCACAGCTCTGGTCTATCAGTTGACAATGTCTTAAATACCTATGTATTGATTTCTTGACTAACAACTTGTAAAAAATACAGTACCGTAGGTTTATAAATAAGACATGTTTCTTTTAACACATAGTCAAACTCTCCCGTTGATTTCGACAGTCAAAGTCATTTGGATAAAAATTGTTAATTATGCAATTAATTAGTGAAACAATCATCAATGCTAAAAAACGGAATATTAATAGGTTATCTGAACTTAACCAATGGTACATTTATGAACCACTACATCCATGAATCATATAGCACGTGGTACATATTTACACCAGTACGTAGTCAACGTGTTAACACTGGTACAGACTAGTAACGATTCTGAACCACAGGGGCGTATGAGGTATTTTAGGGAGATTTTTCGAGTGAAATGTATTTTCAAAGTTCGCAGTTTAAAGACAATAATTTGAGCTTCTCATAAATTTTATATCTGTATAAGAAGATTACTTTCTATATTAAACGGTATGGAATTGGTATATTTAGATTTAAATATAAGAATTAATTAAATATATCCACCATATATGAAAGGTATGATCACAGTATATGTAGAATATAGGTATAGACATTCTGAAAATAGGTAGGTACATGAAAGTATATTCTGTATATTAGATTTCTAAACAAATTACAAAATATGTTTAAACAATGATAAATATATAAGATTTTATCTTTAATTAAATGTTTAAATAATATTATAGATACCTATATTGACCTAAAAGTTATTTTGAAACGATTAGTTTGCATATTAAAGTTTAAATATTAGGCTAGTTATGGGTTCTGTTGATAGATAGTTATAATATAAATTACCATATGAGAGTAGTTTTTGGTGGTCTTCTTGATTCTCGTTTTGCATCAATTAAAGCACACTTTTTAAAATTATTATTAATGCGATGCACAACACTCTTAGCTATTTATATGATGCTTGTAATCTCAGAAAGTGAGTTTCCATCCTTGTGAAAGTAAAAAAAAAGAGTTTTATCACGGAGAGATACTTGATTCCGAGTAGCAGGTGTAATGGCAGCAGTAGTTTTGTTCTCATAACTTGATGACCTTTAGTAACAATTTAATACATTGAAAAAGTGTTTAAAACCAAGATTATTCAGTTTATATTCGTTTATTAATTACAGTCCCTTAACTTTTGCTCTGTCTTTTTCGTCCACTGATGGCATAAGTTAAATATTTTGGTAAATATATGTTTTTTATTTTGCTAATATTTCTACCAAATGCCGACAGGATGTCTAAATTTGTTGTTGTTAAGTTTCACGTATTTTCGTTGTTTAATTCTTTCACAATAAACAAAAATGTTACATTTTTTCCACTGTCCCTTAACTTACGCTCGCTACTGTATAAAAAAAATGTATGGATAATGTTTTCTATATATGTAAATTTATTTTACGCATGAATTTGTTTAAATTAATTTTTTTCATATTTTTTTTACATGAGTGAGTAAGTGAATGAATTAATGTGTGAGGAATGAATGAGTGAGTGGATGAGTGAGTGAGTGAGTGTGTGAGTGAATGAGTAAGTGAATGAAAGAGTGAATGAGTGAGTGACTGGATAAGTGAATGAATAAGTGAGTGAATGAGTGAATGAATGAGTAAATGAGTGAATGAATGAGTAAGTGAGTGAGTAGTGAGTGAGTAAATAAATGAGTGAATGAGTAAGTGAGTGAGTGAGTGAGTGAATGAGTAAGTGATTGAGTAAATGAGTCGAATTGGTAAATATCGGAAGGGAATCATTTTGGTAATGCATGTCAATGGGACATTCCCTGGACATCGGACAGTGATCTTGCGACACTGAGAAGAGGTTGCGATATCGAGGGGATGTTTCGGCAATATTTACATTTTTACCTGTCATTCTATTTATATTGAAATAACATGAGATAAAATAAGCTCATTGTATTTCAATGTGATTTTCTTTCAACAATAATGTTCAAATAATTCTCCTTCCATTGAGAGGAACATTTTTATAACATCTTAAAACATTAAAAACATCTTAGAAAATCATGAAACATCTTAGAACATAATGAAACAACTTAGAACATCGTGAAACATCTTTGAACATCATATTAATTAATTTAATTGATAATAATAGAGAGAAGAAATTGAAATGGTATAGATAAATATTAACAGTAACGTAATTATTCGAATAATATAACCATATCGCTTAGAAAGGTTATGTTTTGTATAATCTAGAGGAAATGAATAATGTGAAATTAATTTGGAAATTAGCTTAATGAATTTTTGATTCATTTCTAGTTATATTCATTTTATATATGCATGTTTAATTTAGTTGTTATTAACAATTAAATTTTTTTTTATAATCTTATAATTCTAACTTTAACAATTTGGACATATTTTGATTAGTTTAATAAAACAGAAGTCAACTGAGACTTATTTTTTAACTTAGGCAGGAATTTTAGAATATTAATACATCCTAAAATATCTTAGACCATTCGTCTGAAATATAAAATATCTTTCATATTCCTGAGAGTCGTAATTTACATCATCTCGGTGAAGATTCCTTTTGCTGAATATATTCATGCATCACATATAAATTAATCTCTTTGGAATCGTGAATTGGAATGAAAGATGGGAATCTAGATGACAAATTATGATTTACCACTTCTACGTGAGATATAGCTTCTACTCCTACTGCTACGAGAGATGCAGTTTCTACTGCTACGAGAGATGCAGCTCCTACTGCTAAGAGAGATGCAGTTTGTACTGCTATGAGAGATGCAGATTCTACTGCTACGAGAGATGCAGTTTCTACTTCTACAAGAGATGCAGTTTGTACTGCTATGAGAGATGCAGATTCTACTGCTACGAGAGATGCAGATTCTACTGCTACGAGAGATGCAGATTCTACTGCTACGAGAGATGCAGATTCTACTGCTACGAGAGATGCATATTCTACTTCTGTGACAAATTCAGTTTCTACTGCTAAGAGAGATTCAGTTTCTTCCATTAAGATGCAGATTTCTAGTCCCAATAAGAGAAGAAGGTTGCTTTTAAATTGAACTTACAGTGAATGAGTTATGGGGTTATGGGGGGGGGGAGGCCCTCTCAAACCTTCTCAGGTCCCACCATGACTTTCTCTCTGAATAATATTAGTGTGAATTTACTTTTTTAAACATTACACGTGATTGATTGAGTATTTGTAACAAATTTAATTTCCAAACTCCAAATTTCTCTATAATAATATGATGGTCAGTGAACAGGAGAAAACAACTAAAAACTTCTCCAAATCCTCGAGAGCTATAAATATCGGAATCTTTTAATCTGCTCCAGTTAAATAGTTATCAATGTTATACACATCATTGCTTTTTTGATTCATTGATTATACAATTCGAATGCAACTAAAAGTAGGTATAATCATTAAAATTCTTGGAGCAATTTATATTGAAATGTTGAGTCAATGTGAAATATTTTTCATGATCTACAAAGTTTTATAAGAATATTTCGATCTTTCGAATTCAGAAGACTTTTTCCCAAATATAATTTAATGGAACTAAATTTTGCAAACTATAATATTTGAAATACAAATTCATATATGCACAATAATAGTAAAATAAGCGAAGCTCAAATCAATATATACAAAGCTCAAATTAAAATATGCATTATTAATTTGTTTGTACTTGTTTGAACTTTTACAAAGTGATTCACATTTCTACAGTAAAATGCAGTTATCCTACTAGTCTCTAATGTATATTCTTCAGTTCAAAAGGAAAAGTTGAATATTGATGAGGATATATAAATGTTAGGCTCATCAACTTCCATCTGCTGTTTTAAACTTTTATCTTAATTCAATTTTAAGAATTCTACAGCAGTGGAGTCAATGAATCTTTTATAATCGATTAACCTTAGATTACTTAGAAATACTTCGGAATATTAAAAGATGGTATTCGATAGACATGAACAGGAAAGAAAGATTTCCATACCTCGTTAATAAATTGGAACAATTATATTACTAATGGCAAAAGTCAGTTGTAAATGCTCATAAAATATTTTACTTCGTTGTTTTCCAAAAGAATTAGTCCATTTATAATAATATTAGATATTATTGATCTAAAGATTCTATATAATTAATCTTTTGTAGAAGAATAGTTTAAGTTGATTTTTCAAGCTTTAACACAACATTCAAAGGGTTTTCTCATGTCTTTCACTTTCCATGAACAAACTTATCTTCCGCTTCAAATAACATCTATTACGTGTAAATTGTGATATAAACTTTTATCTTTTATCAAAAGAATTCAAATAGCGACATGTGAATTATTCACGCCGTTTGAAATACTGAAGAAGTTTCTGAATATGACACCTGTTCATCATATTGTTATCAGTATCACTACAATTTAAATATTAACTATTATTATTTGGTAATTGATATACATATCATTAATTAGTCTTACGTAACAGAACACAAGCAAAATGGGTTTATTACCTTAATATTCTGGAAATAAATCCTTCTTATCTGTGATTACCCCTCAATATCCCAGGAATAAATCATACTTGCCTGGGTATTCCCTTATGAAATCGCTAACCGTTGGTTTTCGATTGGAAATAATTGTCACTGATAAAAAATCATTTTTTCTACGATCAAAATTAATTCGACTGAAATTCAATCATAATTTACTATTAATTACCTTTGCAGATGCAGTAGGTAATGTTTTAGGTGGCTTTTATGCATTTATCATATTGTTATTCGCATTGACTCAACAAGTATTAAAAACAAATCCTGAAATTTTATGGAACGATTGGTCAATATTCAGGTACAAAGATCAAAGTTATATTTAACTCAAAATATATTCAACTGAATTGCCTGAAATTTAGCGAGACGATTAGTCAATATCCAGGAATAAGTTAATTATGTTTTTAGAACGTACGAGTCAAAGATCGAGGTCAAGGTTATTTATATTTCAAGGATTATTAAATGGTCAATGTCATTTATCAGCGGCGGTGAAGGTATGTGCTCTACCGAGTGCCCGTTTGAGTTTAAAATGTTTTTATTCTATCATATTTTATTTTTTACAATCCAGATAAAAAATTAAGTCGATAATTTCTAAAATTTTGATATTTTACGATAAATATTCACCGTGATGGAAAATTTCAGAAAAACTGCCCATTATAACTAATCTTAACTGGAAAGTATAAGCAGCGATACATCTATTCAAATTACAGCACAATTCAATCAGAGCGAGAGACTAAACTATAGAAACTAACATGTTCGGTTGTAATAAGTTCATATAATTCATGGCATAGTGGAGGATGGTCATCAATGGGACAAAAAACACAGAAAGATTGATATTTCATTTACTATGGGCAAAGTATGAAAAATAAAAAATCCATTTGTAATATAGATATTCTTTTATAAAATGAAACTAACTCGAATGCTATCATATATTATGTTGACCAGAAAAAAAAAAACAAAATAAAAAAACAAAAAAATTGTCCCATTGTATAACAGCACTAGTGAACAATGACACATACCCTGGTGAACGATGGGACAGTTTATCAATCTTGTTTATTGTTGAGGTTATGGTCAAGTTTAAAGTTCGAATTATCTATTTATGTTGTCCCATACTTAGTTGGTTCATATATTATCAGTTTAATGTCTCTAGCTTCACCGAAGCCTTGTCAGGAACATTTGGAAAATTAAGCTCATTTCACTTGAATCTTCACCTAACATCAATATTTCGTATATATCTTTTTCATCCTTTTGGCCAACAGAATACGTTTTAGAAGTTGCATCAAATTCTACAAGTGCATAAATCTTCATTTCCAACGTCTTCGGTATAGATTTAAGTTCTTCAGACGAATTGATCAGATAGATTAAGAGTTCTATACCAGACCAAGAACAATAGTTCACAAGCCATCTACGGCGGATACTTTATGAAGTGATTTCGAAGGCCTTATCCTTAGTGGGACCAGAAAAAAGCTCTTCTATCTCTGGTATATCAGTTGCAATCATGCTGCGTCTTTTTCTTTTATTAGTGAAATTTGCTTTGTGATGAACTCAGATTACTAAAGCCCTTGAACATGGTCGGAAGTACAGCTTCAGCTGGAAGCTCTGTTTCTACAAGAAGCCCTGAAGCTACAGTTTACGTTATTGTATCAAAAATAGATATTTATTAATTCATATGGAATAACTAGACGGTTTGGTTGACAATAGGGCACTGTCCCATTGTTAACCAAAATTTCTGTCCTAATGATCACCATGACGCCATTTTGAAAACATATAGGTATAGCAGCTCAACTACAAAAGTATAAAGGCAATCCTTTCATATGATCATATTTTACATATTACTTAATATTATAGAAAAATGCAGTAAGCATATATGTTAAATAACAAGATTTATAACAACTGAAACAAAGTACGAAAAATTTTGTTTTCCCACCTCTAAAACACGTTTTCGCTTTTACACAGAGCTGACTGCACCCCAACCGCTAAATGCAATGCGAGTGAATGAATTGAAGTAAGCCTAAATTACCACTAAGATTTCGTTACAAATTACCCTCAAATAAAAAGTTATTCAGCATGTCCCATTGTTCCCAGTGTCTCATTGATGACCATCCTCCCCTACATCATTTTCAAGTTAATAGAGCGGAAATTATGGTTAATTCTCACAGTTATCAAATAATTGATAATATTTGAAGAGAATAAAAATAGACTATTTAAATGGGTTCGAGATATTCCAAAAACTGAAGATAAATTTAATTTTTGTAATGATTTTCTATTACTCGTTTTTAGTAAAAAGTTAGATCTAGTAATCAATAATAGATAAATTCCAATGAATAAGTTTCTCTCTTTTTGTCGTCTGTGAATACACTATGTTATTAAAAAGAAGAAAGTGTAAATATTTCATTCTGCAACAGTAAAGTCTCATGTCTAACCTCATTCAGTTTTTTCTCCTCTCACCCAGTGGTGCAAAAGCTTTACCTAGTGAATTGAGATGGTAGTCTGTGGGAATGAGAGAAATGTGAGTATGATACTGTAGTGAGTGAAATGTGAGTGTGAGGCTGTAGTGAGTGAAATGTGAGTGTGAGGCTATGGAGAGTGAAGTGTGAGGCTTTGGAAAGTGAAGTGGGAGTGTATGATGTTGGAGGCTAGAGAGAGTATGTAGTAAGAAATGTCATCAAATAAATTACATTATATTTCATAAATATAAATATTATCTACCAGTCTACCCATATTTAAATACATTTTACTGAGATGTTATTATTGATATCAAAGAATTTCAATGCCATCGCGAATTTAGTCAAGCTCTCCGTTTAAACAATTCGAAAGATGTGAACTAGAGGGACATTGTTGAGAGTGAACTGTTACCCCTCATTAAACGGGAAATTTTAACCCTCATTGAGAGGGAAATGCTACTCCCCATTTAGTGAGAGCAAGAAAGAAGGATGTCTCAATAAAAAATGCACTATTTAGAGCAAAATAAACTACATGGTGTGAATATATTGACCAAATGTAGTTGTGTTTCATTAATCAGACTGTCTGTCTTCTCCTCTCCTCCTTATTTTTCTTACCAAACATCTGTTCCAGTTTCAAAAATATCTTACAATGATAACCAAATCAAGTTTAGAAACTTCTCAATGACTTAACTTAGAGAAACCATCTCATCATCAAATTGTTCGGGATGGAGTTTTTAGGAAAGTTTGGTAGTAAATAATTGAGTAATCATAATGGTAGCCCATATTCTTATTTTCAAGATGAAAGTTGTTTGTGTATCACTCTATATGATATAAGTGAATGTAGTATAATAATTATTCTAACGAATTCATTCGAACGATGTCATGTGAAACCGCAAAAATAAAAGTAAATATTTTTCCAATAGCTCAAACGTATTTATTTCTATCATATCTATTTTACGATAGATGGATATTGTACGATAGATTTTAACCTATGTTAAAATAGGATCCCCAATTTCAAAAGACGTAATACAATTCTGGGTCCTTTTCTCAAGTAATGATATGTGGTGTGACTTTTGATTTTAGGCTACTAGAGGGATAAATATAACGCGCAGGACATCTTCTTAATAAGGTCTTCGAACTGTTCAATCAGAGGACTCAATTGCATTCGCAATTTCATTGCATTTCCTTTATAATAATAATGATATTTCAGTAAAATGTAGTTAAATATAGGTAGACTTGTAGGTAATATTTTTATTCATAAACCAAACAGTAATTTTTTTCATGACATTTCTTAGTACATACTCTCTTGTCTCCAACATCACACACTCCCACTTCATACTCTACAGCCTCACACTTCACTCACCACAGCCTCACACTTTTATTTCACTCACCACAGCCTCACACTCACACTTCACTCACAACAGCCTCACACTCATATTTCACTTACCACAGCCTCACACTCACATTCTACTCACCACAGCCTCAAGTTCACATTCTACACACCACAGCCTCACACTCACACTTCCTCAAACTCTCAATTCACTCACCACAGCCTCACACTCACATTTCACTCACCATAGACTCACACTCACACTTCACTGACCACAGCCTCACACTCACATTTCACTCACCATAGACTCACACTCACACTTCACTGACCACAGCCTCACACTCATATTTTACTCACCACAGCATCACAATTACATTTCACTCACCACAGCCTCACACTCACATTTCACTCACCATAGACTCACACTCACACTTCACTGACCACAGCCTCACACTCATATTTCACTCACCACAGCATCACAATTACATTTCAATCACCACAGCCTCACACTCACACTTCACTCACCACAGACTCACACTGACATTTCACTCACCACAGCCTCACACTCACTTTTAACTAACGACAGCCTCACACTCACATTTCACTCACCACAGCCTCACACTCACATTTAAGTAACGACAGCCTCACACTCACATTTACCTAAAGACAGCCTCACACTCACATTTAACTAACGAGAGCCTCACAATCACATTTAACTAACGACAGCCTAACACTCGCATTTAACTAACGACAGCATAACCCACACATTAAACTAACGACAGCCTCACACTCACATTTCACTCAAAACCTGTTTTAAGAATCAATAATATTTTAGAGTATATTTTATTGTAATCTAATAGATTATACCAACATTAATCTTCAAATACAAGATTATATACAGAGTGCGGAGAAAGTACCCGATAATATAAAAATGTTAATTTAATGAGTTGTGATGGATGAAATAAAGCAAAATTTATCACACAATATCTCAATAAACTCATTCAACATTTCTACCAATTATTTTTCAATATGACCACATTGGCGGCGATTACTCTCTCGAGTCGGTGGCCGGTCAATTGATCCCGGTCAAAAGATCCCCGGTCACTTGATCCCCGGTCATTAGATCGCCGGTCATTTGATCCACATACCATTTGATCCCCGGTCATTTGATCCCCAGTCATATTTTGTGTTTGCTCATATATTTAGCATACAATAATTTACTACGATTTATATTTCTATATAAAAATCATCATTTACTATTTAAATAATAAATAAAACTTGTGAATTTTTTTTATATTATGAAACAAAATAACAGAATTCAAACAGCTAGAACTTATTATTTTATTTACAAATGATTCATAGTTACAACTAGTCTGAAAGCATATTACAGGTGATAGGAAATATTAACCAACTCTTGAAAGCTAAAGTTAAGTATATTTACTTTGCAAGCTAAGTGAATATACCTAACTTTCAATAAAGCTGTTTTCTCCGAAACTATTACAAACGTTATGATCAGCATGTAGGTGGGGTGGATCATAGATGTAAAATCATTTTATGGTAAATAGTATACCTAAGTTATTTTAACATAAAGATATTTTTGATTTCCCACCTGCATGACGATTATAATTGTAATAGTTACGGCAAAAAAAAGTTACTCCTCAATTAGCACCTATACCAGGAAAAATAATTACGAGACATAGTCCTGATTTATTTGATTAGTAATATGTGCAAGTTATAAAAAGTATGTGGTATACCTGTTACCATTGAATATTTTTTGTTGCTGTAATGTAAAATTGAAACCATGTATACTGTTTTTTATTTGAATGAAATTTTTTAAAATTTATTGTTAGCTGTTTTTACCCTTATTAAATAAGTTTCTTTAAAAAATTTCATCGACTGTAAGGTGCATATTTCTATTATATAATAAATAAATAATATATTCTCCTATAATAAATGAATAGAAGGTGTATAAACGAAAAATATCACTGGGAATCAAATGACCGGGGATCTTTTGACCGGGAATCAAATGGTATGAGGATCAAATTACCGGGGATCAAATGACTGGGAATCAAATGACCGGGGATCTTTTGACCGGGAATCAATAGACCCAGACCCCTCGAGTCTACCTCTGAAGCTCTTTACAGCGGCACGGAACTTTCCTTGGGGAATTTTGGCCCATTGCCGCTCAAAAGACATCTTCAGAGTTTTCGTACTATCAAGAGCTGTAGCGCAAGCTTCCTTCTACAAGATAGACCACACACAATAGTCCAGAGTGTTCAGGTCCGGCAATGAAGGAGGCCACAATTCCTGCCTCAAAAGCGCAGGAAACTGACGCTCACACCAATCCTGAGTTTTGTTCGCTGTGTGCAAGGGCGCACCGTCCTGTTGAAAGGTAAAAGGCCTGTACTTGGAGTGTTTCTTCTTCTCGATTTGTCCTGGAGTCAAAATATCCTCGATATACGATTTTCGGTAACTTTAGCGCCTTCTTTGACGAAAATGAGAGGATATCTCCAACTCTCAGAGAGGGCAGCCCAAACCATCACAGAGACAGGCTTTTGGCGACGGAAAACAGTCTTCACGGATGGAGGGATACTGTCAGCACTTTTTGCCAAAATTCTGTCGTTCTGGGAGTTGAATTTGGCCTCCACAGTGAATATTTTCTCATCCAAAAAGATGATCTCGCAAGCCTGCGTGCCATCCCTCATTGCATTCAAAAGAATCTTTGATCTGCCCAGACTATGCTGTTTCTGCAAGTCCGGCCGTAAGCTGTTGCATGTTGGTCATTTTGAAGGAGGACAACTTGAAGTTTTCTTTGACAATGTTTCTCACACTTTTTTCGTCGATATCAAAACTATTAATCATCTTTCTCATGCTTCCCCAGGGAGAAGATTATGGTCGGGTCATAGAAGATTATGGTGGACAGACATTATAGGGGGCTAGATCTTACGTGATTATAGATAATATTATATAAATATCATCCATGTGCAAATCATCCTATAAACATCTATAATCACCATAATATTTCCCTACCATGATGTAAAGTAGATTACATCAACCAAAATCTCCGATTATTTTCTGATATTGTTTCTTATATGAACTTCTATGAATGAACAATCTTAAATCTACGAAGATTTTCTGATAATAATCCTACTATGAAGTTGAATATCTGTAACATCTTAAATTTGCAAAGATTTTATGATAATATTCTTTATATAAACTTCTATGACTGATCCTTCTTAAATCTTCGAAGATTTACTGATAATTGTACTTATATGAACTTCTATGACTGATCCATCCTAAATCTCCGAAAATTTTCTGATGGTATTTCTTATATGAACTTCTATGACTGATCCATCTTAAATCTCCGAAAATTTTCTGATGGTATTTCTTATATGAACTTCAATGACTGATCCATGGACACTTTATTTTTCTGCGAAAATTATGCTGTATGTTTGTCATAACCCAAGCAACACAAGTTAATGGGGCCCATGTTGGCACTAAGTGTACAAATCGTATTGGTACTGTGTGCTTTTTTGCAAAATGGGCCAACATGGTGACAGCATGGGCTGTTATGTTGAAACCATCTTGGGCCAAGATGTTGCCAATATGTTAATCAGTTTCCGCCATATAATGCTGACACGCCATATAGTAATCAGATTGGGCCACTATAACAATTCCGTGGGACGGATTCGCCACATTGAACCAACCTTCTCCCAAGGTAACATTCCATGAGCATGGAAAACCACATTATCATTTATCACCATATAATTTCTAGGCTACTTTTCAGTCTGCCATCTCTTGCCCATCTAACCATCTAGTGCCCATGTTGGCACAATGTGTCGTGGTTGCTTGGGAAGATGCATCCAAAATAACAACTGTTTCAATCAGTTAAACATTCTTAGCGTCATCAATTCCTATTTAATCCCCAATCACAGTTTCTTGCGGACTAAATTTGTCATTGTCTTCAACTCCGTCAGTCCTTTGTAGCGATAGAGCGATAATGAACCAGAGTAACATGGTCTGGTAATCAATTAACAAGCAGTGGAGAGTTTGCAGTCGTGTTCCTGAGATGTTGTTACGGCAATCTAATGACTGGGGAACACAAGAACGGACAAAAATGTTGGTAAGAGATGACACTGCAAGAGGATGTGTTCTTTTTTTCTAAAACTTTAGTTAGAAAACAAAATTTCCATCTTCCACTTTCTCTTAACATTTTGCTCTTTTAAACTGCATAGTCCAATTTTTAGACTGTCAATGGGTCACTAAACTGCGGTGAAGGATGATTGAATTACTTCTTCAGACAGCATCAGATACTATATACCGCCTCATTATTTCCTTTAATAGCCTCCACTGTGCTGATAACACTCTAATTTATTGCCCTGGTGGAGCATGTACTTGTGTGACTTCTATTTTTTGCCACTCAATGTTTTACTTCTTATGTCACTCAATGTTTACTTCTATTTCATGCCTATCAATGTTTGACTTCATATGCCACTCAATGTTTGACTTCATATGCCACTCAATGTTTGACTTCTATTCTATGCCACACAATGTTTGACTTTTATTTTAAACCAATCAATGTTTGACTTCTATTTTATGCCACTTAATGTTTGACTTCTATTTTATGCCACAAAATGTGTGACTTCCATTTTATGCCACCCAATGTGTTACTTCTATCTTATGCCATTCAATGTGTGACTTCTATTTTATGCTGTTAAAAATCCAGAGTGTGAGAATTTTTCTCACGAGGATAGGAGAATACTTGAGGCTTTTATAGTACCACGATGACAGTTAGATGAACGATCAAAGAACTCAGAAAAAGATGGAATATAAAGAAACCGTGACGATCTGCCATTACCTTTAGTGAAGGAACATGAAAGCTTCTTTCACTCTCCATAAAGATGCTGAAGGTTACATTGCCGAGTTCACGTATCATTTGAAGATCAGTGAAGACTTTCTACAACAAAAAAAAGCAGACATGCTTTGAAGCAAAGTGAGATGTTTGGTTTTATGTGCCTGATTTAATCATGTATTGCCACAGGTAGCAAATTAATTTGCGAGAACGTTGTCTCAATATTGTGGCAATTGTTGCTACAAGAAATATCATGAAATGTTGCGAAAAAATAACCAACCAATAAATTATCTTGATCCAATTGTATATTATTATAGTTCAATTTACCAAGCTCAATGTTTAACAATGGATAGATATAGTGAACTGCTTAACTATAAGAGACTCTAATTAATTATACTTTGATGAAATGTTAGAAGATGTAGTGGGAATGTTAATATATCAGTTTTTCATCTTGGTGTCGTCCTTCACAGTTATGCATGATATAGTTTAACTGAATCATGTGGACAGTTCCAATCTTTATTCATATCTGTGTTTCCATACCAGTAAGCGCGATATAAGATGTGTAATCATATTTTATGGAGAAAGATTGAGTGTAGATTTTGATGTTAGCCTGAGATAGAATAGTAATATTATTGAATGTAACAGAGTTTCGATTGAGTTGAAGAGTTCCAAATTTGCAATATTGTCAATATATCTGTAGACTACATTAATCTCAATATTTTGTACTGACGTTAATAAGAACCATGTAATTTTTCCATTTTGATTTTTGTTAGATAACCTTTAATTATGCTTTAAATTATAATTTATTTATCAACAGCTGATGCTTTCAATAATCGTGTCTCAAAATGAGATTTTAAACTTTAGTGCTTCGTTTTCAAAAATTCTTGTTACAACCCATAATTGTTTGTTATACATCAGACTATCATGCAATTTATAATCAAAATATCACTCTATATCAATATAACATTCAGTGACTTTATTTATGAATTATTTAAATAACAAATCCAATTCAATATAGCGCCTACCTGACACTTCTTTCTAAATTACAGCAACAGTAGCAGCTTAACTTCTATTGTTAACGTGGCGAGAGTTTCTAAGTAGTCTGGCATACGAGTGCTATGAATTATCCACTCTGGCTAAACCTAATCAGTAGATAAATTCAGTAAGTTTGCGAGAGGAAAAACATCGGCTATTTTTGATTTTGGTTCTGACAGCATGTGGTGAAAATGAAATAGTAATTTGCTGATAGTAGTAACGCTTAGGATGAACTTACATCAATTGAAGCGATGTGAAGATTTCCGGATATGTAATTACTAAGCAATACAAGAAATTAGTAGAATATATTCTAAAAATTCGTACCGGGGTTACTATTATTTACATTGTTTTCACAAAGAAAAGGTTTGACATAATAATTTGATTTAACAGAACAGATATAAATACATAGTAATTAGTAATTTCGAATATTTAATTATATAAATACCGAACCCGAGGAAGGTATTCACTTCAGATAAAATATTTTACTACAGCTAAAAAATTATCCGATTTTAACAAAATTATCAAATCAGTTCCAGACGGAAAATAGTTTCTCATAGATTATTATACAAATGAATATATTTTATGTGAATTATGTATATCTATATTATTTTTAGCTGAAATTCAACTCTCGTTTTTCTTATTTAAGTTGATTAATAAAAATGTACTAATTTTTCAGTGATAGATCAAAGAAACAATAATATCCAATCTAAGAACAAATAACTTGCAGAATAATATTACATCACAGTATCTAATATAATAACATATCATAACATATATAGTTCAAATCAGACAAATGTAAAGCTCAATAATGGTTTCTGCACTGATATGATGGAGCTACTTACAATAAAATAAATTGGAATTCAAATGCAATTTTTATCATTTAATATATTCATACCATTTTCAAATTACTGTCTGAGTGAAAAGTTTTTAAAATTAGAAGAGCAATTGAAACATAGTTTCCCATCAGTTTTTTTAACTCTCAAGATGTAGTTTGAAATTATTAATCACCTTCTTCTTCCTTTCGATTGGAACTTTTCAAAAAGTAAAAGTTGCATCAAGGAACTGAATTAGGTTCACATTTTCGGTCAATTTGCTTCGTCTCAATGAGAAGGAGTTCCACCAAAGTTTTGCACAAACGAAAAAATGACCCATTTCAGTTATCTAAAATATACGTGTACATTTGTAATTTGATGTTTACCACAAGTCTACAATTTAAAATTGTTGTTTTTGATAGAAAAATATTGTCTTTTCCTGCATATTTTTGTAACCCAAAACTCAGCCTATTTGTTCTCAAAAAACTCGTATCTCTTTAATTTCAACATTTCATGTTTGCTCTTTTTTTCGACTAATTCTAAAATCTAAGAAAATATCAAACGTGGATTATTTTATTTATTGTATTTTCAGTTATCAAATTTCTGTGATTATTGTTATACCATACACAAAGGGTTGAACACAGTTGGAAGAAAAGTAGATTTTGAAGAAACTGTTATATTATATTGGGTAATGAATCAGGTAAAGGATGGAGAATAATGGACTTCAACCTTTTACTATCCATCTACTCTCCATTTAATCAAGTTCTCATTGAGTAAAATATTCCTCTTTTACTTAGATAGTTTACTCTGAAATGTTAAATATTCATTTACTCCATTTTTCCTTCAATTATAACTATCATATAATTAGGGTAAAATGAATTTTAAGATATTATAAGATTTTATTTAAGAAAATATTCAATTACAGCTTAAACCCTAATAATTTTGACGTGTGTTTTCTAGACACATCCTTTTTAAATTACTTTATATCCTTCATGGCATTCCTTTAAATTTTCCGGCCTTTCTTGACTTTTTTCCTACATAAATACCGAATATATTTTCGTATTTGAAACAAAAAGTTATAAAATGATTACGTATTAACGTAAATCACGTAAATTAGGAAATTAATCACACTGTGGTGAAGTGTGGCACCGTAGAAATACAGCTAGCTAACCACTCAATACACTTTTGTCCACGTTTTCATGGAGAACTGATACATACGCGAGCGGTGATTGTGTCACATTCCACCCAATAACAGCAAGGCCCTCTCAGTTGCCAATGTCTTATATATCCATGAATTTATTTCTCCTTATATATGCTCAATATTTTTTACTTGGTATTTGGTACACATTAGTTTAGTATATATACTAAAAACCTGTAAAAATACAGTACCGTAGGTTTATAAAAAAAACATGTGTTTTTGATACATGGTCAAGCCTTTCCGTTTATTCTGATAGTCAAATTCATAAGGGTTAAGTTGAAGTATCGGGATATATATATATATATATATATATATATATATATATAAGGCGGAATAGGTTGATAGGGCGACAAAAAATAAATAAATCGACCGTTAGGTAATCCTGCGCCTCTAAGGCTACCAATTACGGTCGCCCTTATTTACAACCGTCTAAAACTTCTCTATTATTCATTTTACAGCTGTATGGTTTTGCATGCTAAAAGATCTACCTCACATCTCTTTGTAAACCAAAAATCATCTTCCAGGATGACACATGAAAAAAGTTATAGTGGTACCAAATGGGTGTATGACTTTTTCCGTATATTCAGAGAAAAGTTGCCTTAAATCGGGTATAAAATTGAATAATTAAGGACTCCATGGTATAAAATCGATCATAACTTTTGAAGTTTTCATTAGATTATTAAAATTTTGATACCATTCAATAGATTTTCACGATTCGAACAAATTGATACTAATATCATCGAGTTTGGTGAAGTTTGACGAAAGTTATTCAACATATATAAGAGGTATATTTGGTTTTGGTGTCCATAAAAGTTGAAAATTCGCTTCTTGGATTCCTCCACAAACATCAATTGGAGGTTAAACTCACTCAGAATTAAGATAATTGATCATATTTCGATTTAATTTAGTAAATAAAAATATTATGTATATTACAAAATTATTTTGAAATATAAAGAAAGGAATAGAAAGCTAAATGGACATAAAATTTGTAAAGATTACACGTTTGCTATTTATGTTAATGTTACCCCTCAAATATTAGAGAGTTTTCAAATCAAAGAAAATCTTTTGAAGCAGGATAACTGAAATATTATCGCCTGTGAGTGGTAATACTTGGTGAACACCAAAGACTATTAGCATTTTGATATTGTATTTCACATATTTTTGTATTTATTTATTAAATAATTAGTGTATTTTCCCGTTAAAAATGACGGGTTATCAATAGTATTAATACTGATATAGCTTATTAACCCGTTAAAAGTGTAGTTTCTCGTTTAAATATAAACATAAAAATTATAAGATCATATCAATAGTCTCTTGTGTTACCTTTTTCATGTTAAACATGATATTATCTAATTTTTCTTGTATGATAGAAATTGTTGAACTGTCCGATAATTCATAATTCATCCTATTTGATTCGCATAATGAAGAAATAAATTTTCACTTACCTCAAATATTTGAGTACAAGAATTTGAGTACACCTCACTTTAATTTAAAGTGGTACTAATTTCGAGTCTTGTCTCCAAATGAATACCATTTACGGACATAGAAAACGGAGACAAGTTTTTGTGATTATTTCACCATAACTCTCAAAATTAATCAAAATTATAATCCAGATGGGTTTATTAGAAGAAGCTGGTTCAGAAATTCAATGTGTCCCAATTTAGGTATGTTCAGTGTTATCACACGGTTCCATATTTTCGAAAACGTAAAATTCATTTCAATTTGTATTCATAAAACCAATTAGAATAGAAGTTGAATAATCATATTATAATTCTGCTTGTTCCTTCCTTAGGCCCCTTCACACTTGCGTTTCTCAACGCCGAGATAGAAAAAAGGCTCATGGCAAAATGTTTAGCTGCAATTGATTTAAACGGATCCCTTCATAATTGCGTTAAAAAAATGCTGCAATTTTTCTAACGCAAGTGTTAAGGGCTCGGTTAAAATCAATTGCAGCTAAACTTTCTTGCCATGAGCAGTATTTCTAATGCGGCGTTGAGAAAAGCAATTGTGAAGGGGGCCTTAGTGAGTGAGTGAGTCCGTCCATTACGCTTTCAGTAATAATAAGATATATGTATGATAGGTAACATGTGCAGTAACGATAGATAAATTGATAATATATGAAGTGACAATAGGTAACATTTGCAGTGACGATAGATAATGTATGCATTGACGATAGGTAACATGTGCAGTGACGATAGAATCTGATAATGTATGCATTGACGATAGGTAACATGTGCAGTGACGATAGAAGATGTATGCAGTGATGATTGGTAACATGTGCAGTGACGATAGATAATGTTTGCAGTGACGATAGATAATGTATGCAGTGATGATTGGTAACATGTGCAGTGACGATAGATAATGTTTGCAGTGACGATAGATAACATGTGCAGTGACAATATGTAACATTTGCTGTGACGATAGATAATGTATGTAGTGACGATAGATAACATGTGCAGTGACGATAGATAAATTGATAATGTATGAAGTGACGATAGGAAACATTTGCAGTGCCGATAGATAATGTATGCATTGACGATAGGTAACATGTGCAGTGACGATAGATAAATTAATAATTTATGGAGTGACGATATGTAACATTTGCAGTGACGATAGATAATGTATGCAGTGACGATAGGGAATATTTGCAGTGACGATAGATAATGTATGAAGTGACGATAGGTAACATTTGCAGTGACGATAGATAATGTATGCAGTGACGACAGGTAACATTTGCAGTGACGATAGATAATGTATGCATTGACGATAGGTAACATGTGCAGTGAAGATAGATAAATTAATAATTTATGGAGTGACGATATGTAACATTTGCAGTGACGATAGATAATGTATGCAGTGACGATAGGGAATATTTGCAGTGACGATAGATAATGTAAGCAGTGACGATTCGTAACACGTGCAATGACGATAGATAATGTATGTATTGACGATAGGTAACATGTACAATGATGATATATAATGTATGCAGTGACGACAGGAAACATGTGCAGTGACGATAGATAATGTATGCTTTAACGATAGGTAACATGTGCAGAGACCATTGATAAATTGATAATGTATGAAGAGACGATAGGAGACATTCGCAGTGACAATATAAAATGTATGCATTGACGATAGGTAACATGTGCAGTGACGATACGTAACACTTGCAGTGACGATAGATAATGTATGCAGTGGCGATAGGTAACATGTGCAGTGACGACAGGTAACATGTGCAGTGACGATACGTAACACCTGCAGTGACGATAGATAATGTATGCAGTGGCGATAGGTAACATGTGCAGTGACGATAGATAACATATGCAGTGACGATTGATAATGTATGCTTTGACGATAGGTAACATGTACAATGACGATATATAATGTATGCAGTGACGACAGGAAACATGTGCAGTGACAATATATAATGTATGCTACGACGATAGGTAACATGTACAGAGACCATCGATAAATTGATAATGTATGAAGTGACGATAGGTGACATTCGCAGTGACGATAGATAATGCATGCATTGACGATGGGTTACATGAGTAGTGACGATTCGAAACACGTGCAGATACGATAGATAATGTATGAATTGACGATAGGTAACATGTGCAGTGACGATAGGTAACACGTGCAGTGATGATAGATAATGTTTGCATTGACGATAGATAACATGTACAGTGACGATAGATAAATTGATAATGTATGCAGTGACAATAGATAACATTTGCAGTGACGATAGATAATTTATGCAGTGACCATAAGTAACATTTGCAGTGACGATAGATAATGTATGTAGTGACGATAGGTAACATTTGCAGTGACGATAGATAATGTATGCAGTGACGATAGGTAACATTTGCAGTGACGATAGATAATGTATACAGTGACGATAGGTAACATGTGCAGTGACGATAGATAATGTATGCAGTGACGATAGATTACATGTGCAGTGACGATAGGTAACATATGTGCAGTAACGATACGTAACATGTACAGTGACGATAGATAAAGTATGCAGTGACTACAGGAAACATGTGCAGTGACGATATATAATGTATATAGTGACGATAGGTAACATGTACAATGACGATATATAATGTATGCATTGATGACAGGAAACATGTGCAGTGACGATTGATAATGTATGCTTTGACGATAGGTAACATGTACAATGACGATATATAATGTATGCTATGACGATAGGTAACATATGCAGAGACCATCGATCAATTGATAATGTATGAAGTGACGATAGGTGACATTCGCAGTGACGATAGATAATGCATGCATTGACGATGGGGTACATGAGTAGTGACGATTCGAAACACGTGCAGATACGATAGATAATGTATGCAGTGACGATAGGTAACACGTGCAGTGATGATAGAAAATGTTTGCATTGACGATAGGTAACATGTGCATTGACGATAGATAAATTGATAATGTATGCAGTGACGATAGATAACATTTGCAGTGACGATAAATAATTTATGCAGTCACGATAGATAATGTATGCAGTGACGATAGGTTACATGTGCAGTGACGATAAGTTACACTTGCAGTCACGATGGATAATGTATGCAGTGGCGATAGGTAACATGTGCAGTCACGATAGATAATGTATGCTTTCACGATAGGTAACATTTGCAGTGACGATAGGTAATGTATGCAGTGACGATACGTAACATTTACAGTGGTGAAAGATATGTATGCAGTGGCGTTAGGTAACACGTGCAGTGACGATTCGTAACACGTGCAGTGACGATACGTAACATTTGCAGTGACGATAGATAATGTATGCAGTGGCGAAAGGTAACATGTGCAGTGACGATAGGTAAAATTTGCAGTGACGATAGATAATGTATGCTTTAACGATAGGTAACATGTGCATAGACCATTGATAAATTGATAATGTATGAAGAGACGATAGGTGACATTCGCAGTGACGATATATAATGTATGTAGTGACGATAGGTAACATGTGCAGTGACGATACTTAACACTTGCAGTGACGATAGATAATGTATGCAGTGGCGATAGGTAACATGTGCAGTGACGATATATAACATATGCAATGACGATAGATAACATATGCAGTGACGAAAGATAACATATGCAGTGACGATAGATAACATATACAGTGACGATAGATAACATGTGCAGTAACGATAGATAACATGTGCAGTGACGATAGATAATATATGCAGTGACGATAGATAACATATGCAGTGACGATAGATAACATATGCAGTGACGATAGATAACATGTGCAGTAACGATAGATAACATGTGCAGTGACGATAGATAACATATGCAGTGACGATAGATAACATATGCAGTGACGATAGATAACATATGCAGTGACGATAGATAACATATGCAGTGACGATAGATAACATGTGCAGTGACGATAGGTAACATGTGCAGTGACGATAGATAGCATGTGTAGTGACGATGGCTATCATTCGCAGTGACGATAGATATCATACGCAGTGACGATAGATAACATATGCAGTGACGATAGATAACATATGCAGTGACGATAGATAACATATGCAGTGACGATAGATAACATATGCAGTGACGATAGATAACATTTGCAGTGACGATAGATAACATATGCAACATATGCAGTGACGATAGATAACATATGCAGTGACGACAGGTAACATTTGCAGTGACGATTGATAATGTATGCTACGACGATAGGTAACATGTGCAGAGACCATCGATAAATAGATAATGTATGCAGTGACAATAGATAACATTTGCAGTGACGATAGATAATGTATGCAGTCACGATAGATAGTGTATGCAGTGACGATACGTAACACTTGCAGTGACGATAGATAATGTATGCAGTGACGAAAGGTAACATTTGCAGAGACGACAGATAATGTATGCTTTGACGATAGGTAACATGTACAATGACGATATATAATGTATGCAATGACGACAGGTAACATTTGCAGTGACGATTGATAATGTATGCTTTGACGATAGGTAACATGTACAATGACGATATATAATGTATGCAGTGACGACAGGTAACATTTGCAGTGACGATTGATAATGTATGCTTTGACGATAGGTAACATGTACAATGACGATATATAATGTATGCAGTGACGACAGGAAACATGTGCAGTGACAATATATAATGTATGCTACGACGATAGGTAACATGTGCAGAGACCATCGATAAATTGATAATGTATGAAGTGACAATAGGTGACATTCGCAGTGACGATAGATAATGCATGCATTGACGATGGGGTACATGAGTAGTGACGATTCAAAACACGTGCAGATACGATAGATAATGTATGCAGTGACGATAGGTAACACGTGCAGTGATGATAGAAAATGTTTGCATTGACGATAGGTAACATGTGCAGTGACGATAGGTAACACGTGCAGTGATGATAGAAAATGTTTGCATTGACGATAGATAACATGTGCAGTGACGATAGATAAATTGATAATGTATGCAGTGACAATAGATAACATTTGCAGTGACGATAGATAATTTATGCAGTGACCATAGGTAACAGTTGCAGTGACGATAGATAATTTATGCAGTCACGATAGATAATGTATGCAGTGACGATAGGTAACATGTGCAGTGACGACAGGTAACATTTGCAGTGACGATAGATAATGTATGCTTTCACGATAGGTAACATGTACAATGACGATATACATATCATGTATGCAGTGACGACAGGTAACATTTGCAGTGTCGATAGATAATTTATGCTTTGACGATAGGTAACATTTGCAGTGACGATAGGTAATGTATGCAGTGACGATAGGTAACATTTGCAGTGATGATAGATAATATATGCAGTGACGATACGTAACATTTGCAGTGGCGAAAGATATGTATGCAGTGGCGTTAGGTAACACGTGCAGTGACGATTCGTAACACGTGCAGTGACGATACGTAGCATTTGCAGTGACGATAGATAATGTATGCAGTGGCGATTGGTAACATGTGCAGTGACGATAGGTAACATTTGCAGTGACGATAGATAATGTATGCTTTAACGATAGGTAACATGTGCAGAGACCATTGATAAATTGATAATGTACGAAGAGACGATAGGTGACATTCGCAGTGACGATATATAATGTATGTAGTGACGATAGGTAACATGTGCAGTGACGATACGTAACACTTGCAGTGACGATAGATAATGTATGCAGTGGCGATAGGTAACATGTGCAGTGACGACAGGTAACATGTGCAGTGACGATACGTAACACTTGCAGTGACGATAGATAATGTATGCAGTGGCGATAGGTATCATGTGCAGTGTCGATAGGTAACATTTACAGTGACGATAGATAACATGTGTAGTGACGATAGCTAACATTCGCAGTGACGATAGATAACATATGCAGTGACGATAGATAACATGTGCAGTGACGATAGATAACATGTGCAGTGACGATAGGTAACATATGCAGCGACGATAGATAACATATGCAGTGACGATAGATAACATATGCAGTGACGATAGATAACATATGCAGTGACGATAGGTAACATGTGCAGTGACGATAGATAACATATGCAGTGACGATAGATAACATATGCAGTGACGATAGGTAACATGTGCAGTGACGATAGATAACATATGTAGTGACGATAGATAACATGTGTAGTGACGATAGATAACATATGTAGTGACGATAGATAACATGTGCAGTGACGATAGATAACATATGCAGTGACGATAGATAACATATGCAGTGACGAAAGATAACATATGCAGTGACGATAGATAACATATGCAGTGACGATAGATAACATATGCAGTGACGACAGATAACATATGCAGTAACGATAGATAACATATGCAGTAACGATAGATAACATATGCAGTGACGATAGATAACATGTGCAGTGACGACAGGAAACATGTGCAGTGACAATATATAATGTATGCTATGACGATAGGTAACATATGCAGAGACCATCGATCAATTGATAATGTATGAAGTGACAATAGGTGACATTTGCAGTGACGATAGATAATGCATGCATTGACGATGGGGTACATGAGTAGTGACGATTCGAAACACGTGCAGATACGATAGATAATGTATGCAGTGACGAAAGGTAACACGTGCAGTGATGATAGAAAATGTTTGCATTGACGATAGGTAACATGTGCAGTGACGATAGGTAACACGTGCAGTGATGATAGAAAATGTTTGCATTGACGATAGATAACATGTGCAGTGACGATAGATAAATTGATAATGTATGCAGTGACAATAGATAACATTTGCAGTGACGATAGATAATTTATGCAGTGACAATAGGTAACAGTTGCAGTGACGATAGATAATTTATGCAGTCACGATAGATAATGTATGCAGTGACGATAGGTAACATGTGCAGTGACGATAAGTTACACTTGCAGTCACGATGGATAATGTTTGCAGTGACGATAGGTAACATGTGCAGTGACGACAGGTAACATTTGCAGTGACGATAGATAATGTATGCTTTCACGATAGGTAACATGTACAATGACGATATACATATCATGTATGCAGTGACGACAGGTAACATTTGCAGTGACGATAGATAATTTATGCTTTGACGATAGGTAACATTTGCAGTGACGATAGGTAATGTATGCAGTGACGATAGGTAACATTTGCAGTGATGATAGATAATGTATGCAGTGACGATACGTAACATTTGCAGTGGCGAAAGATATGTATGCAGTGGCGTTAGGTAACACGTGCAGTGACGATTCGTAACACGTGCAGTGACGATACGTAGCATTTGCAGTGACGATAGATAATGTATGCAGTGGCGATTGGTAACATGTGCAGTGACGACAGGTAACATGTGCAGTGACGATACGTAACACTTGCAGTGACGATAGATAATGTATGCAGTGGCGATAGGTATCATGTGCAGTGTCGATAGGTAACATTTGCAGTGACGATAGATAACATGTGTAGTGACGATAGCTAACATTCGCAGTGACGATAGATAATATATGCAGTGACGATAGATAACATATGTAGTGACGATAGATAACATATGCAGTGACGATAGGTAACAAGAGCAGTGACGATACGTAACACTTGCAGTGACGATACATAATGTATGCAGTGACGAAAGGTAACATGTGCAGTGACGATAGATAACATATGCAGTGACGATAGATAACATATGCAGTGACGATAGATAACATGTGTAGTGACGATAGATAACATATGCAGTGACGATAGATAACATGTGCAGTGACGATAGATAACATGTGCAGTGACGATAGGTAACATATGCAGCGACGATAGATAACATATGCAGTGACGATAGATAACATATGCAGTGACGATAGGTAACATGTGCAGAGACGATAGATAACATATGCAGTGACGATAGATAACATATGCAGTGACGATAGATAACATGTGCAGTGACGATAGATAACATGTGCAGTGACGATAGGTAACATATGCAGCGACGATAGATAACATATGCAGTGACGATAGATAACATATGCAGTGACGATAGGTAACATGTGCAGTGACGATAGATAACATATGCAGTGACGATAGATAACATATGCAGTGACGATAGGTAACATGTGCAGTGACGATAGATAACATATGCAGTGACGATAGATAACATATGCAGTGACGATAGATAACATATGCAGTGACGATAGATAACATATGCAGTGACGATATATAACATATGCAGTGACGATAGATAACATATGCAGTGACGATAGATAACATATGCAGTGACGATAGATAACATATGCAGTGACTATAGATAACATATGCAGTGACGATAGATAACATATGCAGTGACGATAGATAACATATGCAGTGACGATAGATAATATATGCAGTGACGATAGAAAACATGTGTAGTGACGATAGCTAACATTCGCAGTGACGATAGATAGTGTATGCAGTGACGATAGGTAACATGTGCAGTGACGCCACATAAATTTACCGAATGAAAACCGGTACAATAATTTTTTTTCATTTCTATTGAAATTATTGATATCTATGACACCTGCAGGTATCCTGGATACCAATTAAAATAAAATAATTACTATTATATCGTTTTCTTCTTATATGACCGAAGATGTGACACTGACCGATAATTCGTAACTTACCCTACAACTTATTATATAATTTGCGTCCTGATAGAGTTTTGGCAATAATCAATTAAATATATATGAGTATGACTATCAGATAATACCTACTTAAAATTGCGGTAGGTTATGTTTTGAGGGGATTTTATTCATTTCTAATACTCATTGTTTAACTCAGAAATTAACAGACTCATATTCATTCATAAGAAATTTAAAAACACGTGGATTATCATATTGAATAAATATCAACCAAATTCTACTTCTACCATGTCCAAGATGGCTCAGAGGATATGTCGCTGACTTTTATTCTCCATGATACTACAGTTGCAGGTTCGAGTCCCCCGGACACACCACTTCATTTCTTTCTCCATTTCTTTCCATTTAATATGTATATAAAAATATGTAACATTAAACTAATCGATATAAAGCCAAATACCTTTCAAATGATAATTTTGGTTTTATTTAACCCTATAAATATATATATATATATATTCATGCATTAGAAAACTACCATGAATCGATCTAAATGCAAGGAAGATTATATGTAGATAGGTGCCATGTATAAATCATGCTTGAATCTGCTTAAAAATCTTGCTTGAATCGCCAATATTATTGAGGTGATTATGTGAATTGTTTTCGTATGAATCTTCCATGAAACGTCTTCAAATCGAAATTGAATCATCGTTGATTTAAAGAGGGTTACAGTCGGTTATGCATGTGCTTTTTCGATGAATCGACGATCATCCTGCCTTATTTTAAACGAAAAATCTTGGATAAAACGGTCACTTCTTCGAAAATTTATCGATGATTCATCGTCAATACGCTGATTCATGTTTAGGTACTCTTCCAAAAATCGGCTATAAATCGGCCTAAAAAATCAACTGGGTGACTAGTGAAAGAGCGACTAAATCTTACCACCTGAAAAAGTTCTCAAGAGTTCGTGGTCTATCCAATGAAACTGGTTCTATTCACAAGAAAAGCAAATTATAACAAAACCAAAAAGAACAGAAACAGTGATTCGGGAGGTGAACAGTTTCTATGAAGAACCCCCAGTTTCGCAGCAGATTTCACCAACCATAACTCCGTTGTGGAGGATCTTCAGGTACACATATGAAAATCCCTGAAATATCAACGGAATAAATGATAGGTATGATGCAAAGGTAATATCTTTGTTGGCATTATTAATTGAATGGATATAATCTTTCATGAATTCCTTGATGATGATGGCAACTTGTCATCGGTTAACGACTGCTTCACACATCACCAATATCCGTCCGGGACGTCACCGGTCAGTGATTTTTTATCACTGAAGAGAGCCGGTACTATGTGAATAGGTCCGTTGAAATTAAAGTAACGATATATTTTTTTACTGACACCGAATCACTGAGAGGAGATTGACGGAGACGGTCCCGGTAACGTGCCGGACGGATATCGGTGATGTGTGGACTGTGGAGCAGCCTTAATGGTGTTTCATATCTCAGATTGCTACAGGGCATTATTTGGTGCTAGTTTGCTATGCGATCTGATCATCATTTACTGGTTTGGCATGCGATCTATTTAGAACTTATTAGCAAATATAAAAGATACAATCAGGTATACGAGACACCAAATATATATAGTATTTTATTTCCTTAAATAATTATATACCATTTACATATGCAAAGCCTTAACATGGAAATACTTCAAGAAAATATCATTATATAAACTACATCTTACCAAACTTATATGAAAATAATGTAAAAATAAGCAATTAATATATGTTTTTATTTTACTTTTAATGCATTGTGACAATATCATCTCATCTATGTTCTCTGTTTTGTATCACAGTTACTTAATAGAAATTATCTTTAATTACTAAAATAAAAATACTAACGCATTATCAGATCACATTAACCTCACAAATCGCATACCAAACTAGCACCCATTATTTGGCCCATACTGCACCTGACTCTCGTTCTTCACTTTGGGGGATGCAAGACGGCACTCCACCACATTGAATAAATGCAGTTCTATAATTTCTCATTGAATAGGTTAGCGGTCGATTCATTAGCAGAAGAACGGAAAATTCCTGGCCAGCACGCAATCAATATCTCAACCCTTTGGATTTTCACTTCTTGGCTGCTACACAAACTCGAGTTTATATATGAAAAAGAAGAATATTACGTTGAGCCTCTTATATGTACAACGTCTTCAAAGTTCTGGTGGAAAATAAAACCAAGAGACCCCCCAATAAAATAAGAAAAAATGTTTTGAAGTTTGTTTCGTTCTGTCTTGAGGCTGGAGAAGGTCATTTTCAACATCTTCTGTAGGGCCTCAGAAGATGTGCCTCATATGATATAATACAATTTATGTTTAATAATAATACTTTCTTTTCCATCAACGTGGTGTATCTATGATGATAGTTGAAGCATTACAAGTGCTCTAATTCGCAATTTATAAATGTCGTTTCTGATGGAATACAGTGTGTCAGTGGATGTATTATATAGTCCATAAGCTGTATATCAAGTTTAATAGACTGATAGTTATTAACTTAATCACAATATTCAATCATTGGCTGCAGCAAAAATAATCAAAACCATACTGCTACTCTGTGTTTCATCAGATAATGTATTTTTTTAATTGCGAATTAGAAACACTTAAAAATAAGTCAAATGTCATTATAGATGATGCATCACTTTGAAGGAAAAGAAAAGATTTTTATTATTATCAAACATTTATTGTCTTATACCATATGAGGCACATCTCCTGAGGTCCTACAAAAGTTGTTGAAAATGACCCCCACCGATGTGAAGACAGAACGATGCATGCTTCAAAACATTCTTTCATAGGGGAGGGTGGTCATCAATGGGACACTGGGAACAATGGGACATGCTGAATAACTTTTTTATTTGAGGGTAATTTTTAACAAAATCTTAGTGGTAAATTAAGCATCCTTCAGTGCATTCACTCGCATTGCATTCAGCGGTTGGGGTGCAGTCAGCCCTGTGTAAAAGCGAAAACGTGTTTTAGGGGTGATAAAACTAAATATTTCGTATTTTGATTCAATTGTTATAAATCTGTAAATTTAACATATAATGCTTACGGCATTTTTACATGATATTAAGTAATATGTAAAGTATGATCATTTGAAAAGATTGCCTTTATACTTTTGTAGTTGAGCCGCTATACCCATATGTTTTTTTCGAAATGGCGTCATGGTGATCATTGAGACAGAAAATTTGGTTAACAATGGGACAGTGACTTATTGTCAACCAAAATGTCTAGTTACTCCATATGAATCAATATATCTATTTTTTTGATACAATAACGTGAACTGTAGCTTCAGAGCTTCTTGTAGAAACAGAGCTTACAGCTGAAGCAGGACTTTCGATCATGTTCAAGGGCTTTAGCAATCTGAGGTCATCACAAAGCACTGCATAGAGAACGAATTTCACTAATAAAAGAAAAAGACGCAGCATGATTGCAACGGATACACCAGAGAAAGAAGAGCTTTTTGCTGGTGCCACTGAGGATAAGGCCTTCGAAATCACTTCATAAAGTATCTGACGTAGATGACATGTGAACTATTGTTCTTGGTCTGGTATATAACTCTTAATCTAACTGATTCATTCGTCTGAAGAACTCAAATCTCCACCGAAAATGTTGAAAATGAAGATTTATGCACTTATAGAATTTGAGGCGACTTATAAAACGTATTCTGTTGGCCAAAAGTATGAAAAAGATAAATACGAAATATTGATGTTAGGCGAAGATTCAAGTGCAATGAGCTTAATTTTCCAAATGTTCCTGACATGGCTTCGGTGAAGTTAGAGGACATTAAACTGATATTATATGAACTAACTAAGTGTGGGACAACATAAAGAGATAATTCGAACTTGAAATTTCACCATAACCTCAACAATATACAAGTTTGATAAACTGTACCATTGTTCACCAGTGCTGTTATACAATGGGACAATTTTTTTTGTTTTTTATTTAATTTTTTTCTAGTCAACAGAATATGTGATAGCATTCGAGTTGGTTTCATTTTATAAAGGAATATCCATATTACACATGGATTTTTTATTTTTCATATTATGCTCATAGTAAATGAAATATCAATCTTTCTGTGTTTTTTGTCCCATTGATGACCACCCCCCACTTTCTTGAGAGTCGTATTGTTATATTTTTGATCGGAGATTTGAACACATTGTATAAGAGACTCATTGGGATCTGTTTTTTTTATATATAAACTCGAGTTTGTGCAGCAACCCATATGCGAAATTCCAAAGAGTTGAGATCTGGACTGTATGCTGACCAGAAATTTCATTTCCGTACTTCTAATAATCACTCGACCTCGGAACTTTTCCTTAAATTCTAGAGCTGTATATGTGCAATGTGGTCTTGCATCCACCAAAGTGAAGAAGTTGCAGGCTGGGCCAAATAATATGCTTGAACAATCAGAGTTTTAAAAACTATCAACTGGTAACAATTAAGTTGTCATATTCGTTAAGGAATGCTTGAACAATTGGAACCACTCCATTAATAATTGCAACGATGATCATTACCTTAGCATCATACCTATCATTTGTTTGCCAGATATTTCGAGGATTTTCATTCGTATCTTTCGATGTGTTTTTGATGGAGGCAAATTAACTTCTCATCTGTCCAAACGTTTCAATTAGCAATGTTGGATGGTTGCCATAATCCACTCACAAAACCGCTATTTATGTGGTTTTCGTTAATGGTCGAACTGAAGTTCAATGATAAAAACAGAAACTAAATGAATGTATGACGATCCTCAACCACGTGGTTTTGGTGTGGATGAAATCTGCTGAAAAGCTTTTCACCTCCTGAATCGCATTTAGTGTTTTTTTTTTTTTTTTGGCTTTTGTTATCATTTGCTTTTCTTGTGAATAGAACCAGTTTCATTGAATAGACCCCGAACTCTTGTGAACTTTTTCAAGTGGTAAGATTTAGCCACCCTTCCATTTATCTTGGGAAAGCATATGAATTTTCGACATACTGTTGAAGAAGAAGGTGTTATGGCAAAGTACAGAGTACAGGAGGATACATTTCTTCTCAAATTCAAATTTTTTTGAAATTGAAGAACAATGCTAATAGTAATAAGGTGATAGAAATCAACTCTCTAAGGACAAAATGGCTTATACATAATACGACTTGAAGCAATTTAATTTCTCCCATTTCGCAATTTAAAAATGACGATTTTGATAGAATGCAGTGTTCAACCCAAGCAACCATGAAACATTGGGCACTAGATGGTTAGATGGGCAAGAGATGGCAGACAGAAAAGTAGTCTAGAAATTACATGGGATAATGTGGTTTTCCATTCTCACGGAATGTTACCTTGGGAGAGGGTTGGTTCAATGTGGCTAATCCATCCCAATGAATTGTCATATTGGCCCAACCTGATTACTATATAGCGTATGACTGAAACTTGATTAACACATCGGCAACATCTTGGGCCAATATTGTTTCAACAAAGCAGCCCATACTGTCACCATGTTGGCCCATTTTGCAAATAACCACACAGTACCAATACGATTTGTCAACCTAGTGCCCACATGGGCCCCATTAACTTGTGTTGCTTGGGAAGCATGTCAAAAGCATTAAAAAATAATCAAATAATTGACATTTCTTCTATTTGAATGATTAATCCATATATTTTTATTAATTCGTAGATTTATTTTTAAAAAGTTCAGACCTCAAGGGGGTCTGAGTGGATTCATCTGCCCCAAATGCCCTTGTATACGCGCCTGACGAAAGCCAGCGATTGAATTTTAAAAAAGTATGGAAATAAAAGATGCGTATTGATGAGTTCTTCCACATTGTGAAAAATATTTTAATTTGGACATGAATTAAAAAAAGTTATTCAAGAAAAACATTTAGGGATCTTATGCACAAATCAGTTCTGCATATCTAAATAGCTCCGTAAAGGTTACTCTGACTTTGTGGGCCTACTTTAAAAAATGAGATAAGAGAGATGAGTTAGGAAGATTTGCATCCGACTGAACTTCGAACGCTGATCACGAATCTGTTTTTAAAAGGTTTGAAATCCAACTGGAAGATGGTGAAAAACCAGTTTGAAATTATAAAGACATAGGTAGACTTTTTCGAGATAAAAGAGCATATTACGGGAAAATGGAAAATAATATAAAAGTTTTTAACATATACATCTATTTGAATCGCTTACGAAGCGTTTAAATCTATTAAGAAGTTTGTACAATTAACATTTTTGAAAAGATAATTGATTTAATCAGAGAAAAGAGTCACTATCATGATGTATTATCAGAGAAAAGAGTCACTGTGATGATGTACTATCAGAGAAAAGAGTCACTGTGATGATGTACTATCAGAAAAAAGAGTCACTATCATGATGTATTATCAGAGAAAAGAGTCACTGTGATGATGTACTATCAGAGAAAAGAGTCACTGTGATGATGTATTATCAGAGAAAAGAGTCACTGTGATGATGTACTATCAGAGAAAAGAGTCACTATCATGATGTATTATCAGAGAAAAGAGTCATTGTGATGATGTACTATCAGAGAAAAGAGTCACTGTGATGATGTAGTATCAGAGAAAAGAGTCACTATCATGATGTATTATCAGAGAAAAGAGTCACTGTGATGATGTACTATCAGAGAAAAGATTCACTGTGAAGATATAGTATCAGAGAAAAGAGTCATTATCATGATGTACTATCAGAGAAAAGAGTCACTGTGATGATGTACTATCAGAGAAAAGATTCACTGTGATGATGTAGTATCAGAGAAAAGAGTCACTATCATGATGTACTATCAGAGAAAAGAGTCACTGTGATGATGTACTATCAGAGAAAAGAGTCACTGTGATGATGTACTATCAGAGAAAAGAGTCACTGTGATTATGTACTATCTTAGAAAAAAGTCACTGTGATGATGTACAATCAGAGAAATGAGTCACTGTGATGATGTGCTATCAGAGAAAAGAGTCACTGTAATGTTGTAGTATCAGAGAAAAGAGTCACTATCATGATGTATTATCAGAGAAAAGAGTCACTGTGATGATGTACTATCAGAGAAAAGAGTCACTGTGACGATAAAGAGTCACAGTGATGATGTAGTATCAGAGAAAAGAGTCACTATCATGATGTATTATCAGAGAAAAGAGTCACTGTGATGATGTACTATCAGAGAAAAGATTCACTGTGATGATGTAGTATCAGAGAAAAGAGTCACTATCATGATGTACTATCAGAGAAAAGAATCACTGTGATGATGTACTATCAGAGAAAAGAGTCACTGTGATGATGTAGTATCAGAGAAAAGAGTCACTATCATGATGTACTATCTGAGAAAAGAGTCAGTGTGATGATGTAATATCAGAGAAAAGAGTCACTGTGATGATGTACTATCAGAGAAAAGAGTCACTGTGATTATGTACTATCTTAGAAAAAGTCACTGTGATGATGTACAATCAGAGAAATGAGTCACTGTGATGATGTGCTATCAGAGAAAAGAGTCACTGTAATGTTGTAGTATCAGAGAAAAGAGTCACTGTGATGATGTACTATCAGAGAAAAGAGTCACTGTGATGATGTACTATCAGAGAAAAGAGTCACTGTGATGATGTAGTATCAGAGAAAAGAGTCACTATCATGATGTATTATCAGAGAAAAGAGTCACTGTGATGATGTACTATCAGAGAAAAGATTCACTGTGATGATGTAGTATCAGAGAAAAGAGTCACTATCATGATGTACTATCAGAGAAAAGAGTCACTGTGATGATGTACTATCAGAGAAAAGAGTCACTGTGATGATGTAGTATCAGAGAAAAGAGTCACTATCATGATGTATTATCAGAGAAAAGAGTCACTGTGATGATGTACTATCAGAGAAAAGATTCACTGTGATGATGTAGTATCAGAGAAAAGAGTCACTATCATGATGTACTATCAGAGAAAAGAGTCACTGTGATGATGTACTATCAGAGAAAAGAGTCACTGTGATGATGTAGTATCAGAGAAAAGAGTCACTACCGTGATGTACTATCAGAGAAAAGAGTCAGTGTGATGATGTACTATCAGAGAAAAGAGTCACTGTGATGATGTGCTATCAGAGAAAAGAGTCACTGTAATGTTGTAGTATCAGAGAAAACAGTCACTGTGATGATAAAGAGTCACTGTGATGATGTACTATCAGAGAAAAGAGTCACTGTGATGATGTACTGTCAGAGAAATGAGTCACTGTGATGATGTACTATCAGAGAAAAGAGTCACTGTGATGATGTAATATCAGAGAAAAGAGTCACTGTGATGATGTACTGTCAGAGAAATGAGTCACTGTGATGATGTACTATCAGAGAAAAGAGTCACTGTGATGATGTAGTATCAGAGAAAAGAGTCACTATCATGATGTACTATCAGAGAAAAGAGTCACTGTGATGATGTACTATCAGAGAAAAGATTCACTGTGATGATGTAGTATCAGAGAAAAGAGGCACTATCATGATGTACTATCAGAGAAAAGAGTCACTGTGATGATGTACTATCAGAGAAAAGAGTCACTGTGATGATGTAGTATCAGAGAAAAGAGTCACTACCATGATGTACTATCAGAGAAAAGAGTCAGTGTGATGATGTACTATCAGAGAAAAGAGTCACTGTGATGATGTGCTATCAGAGAAAAGAGTCACTGTAATGTTGTAGTATCAGAGAAAACAGTCACTGTGATGATAAAGAGTCACTGTGATGATGTACTATCAGAGAAAAGAGTCATTATTATGATGTAATATCAGAGAAAAGAGTCACTGTGATGATGTACTGTCAGAGAAAAAAGTCACTATGATGATGTACTATCAGGGAAATGGTGATTCTTAGTGAAGCGAAAAAGCTTCTAAGTAAAGTGCATGAGATTATAATTGAAGTGCTTGAGAAGTTCTAAGTAAAGTGCATGAGAGATTCTAAGTGAAGTGCATAAGAGATTCTAAGTAAAGTGCATGAGATATTTTAAGTGAAGTGCATTAAAGATTCTAAGTGAAATTCATGATAGATTCTAAGTGAAGTGGTTGAGAGTTTTAAAGTAAAGTGTATGATATTCAAAGTGAAGTGCATTGGATTATAAGTGAAGTGCATTAGATTGTAAGTGAATTGCATGAGATTGGAAGTGAAGTGCATGAGATTGTAAGTGAATTGCATGAGATATTCTAAGTAAAGTTCATGAGAGATTCTAAGTTAATGCATGAGAAGTTCTAAGTGAACTGCACGGGAGATTTTAAGTAAAGTGCATGAGATATTCTAAGTAAAGTGCATGAGAGATTTTAGGTGAAGTGCATGTGATTCTAAGTGAAGTGCATGAGAGATTTTAGGTGAAGTGCATGTGATTCTAAGTGTAGTGCATGATATTATAAGTGAATTACATGAGAATATAAGTGAAGTGCATTAGAAGTTCTAAATGAAGTGGTTGAGAAGTTCTATGTGAAGTGCATTTGATTCTAAGTGAATTGCATCAGATATTTAAAGTATAGTGTATGAGATTCAAAGTGAAGTGCATGTGATTCTAATTGAAGTACATGAAAGTTTAGGTGAATTAAGTGCATTCGATTATAAGTGAATAACATGAGATTATAAGTGTAGTGCATGAGATTATAAGTGAATAACATGAGATTATAAGTGTAGTGCATGAGATTATAAGTGAAGTGCATCAGATATTTAAAGTAAAGTGAATGACATTATAAGTGTAGTGCATCAGATAATAAGTGTAGTGCATCAGATATTTAAAGTAAAGTGCATGAGATTTTTAAAGTGTAGTGCTTCAGATTATAAGTGTAGTGCATGTCCTGGTAGTGAAAATGTTGGAGAGTAATTTTCCCTAAGGAAGAAATTTCCCGCACATTTACTATTTAATGAATGTGTCAGAGTATGTGTGGAAAAAAGGTACATGACACTAAAAGTGTAAATGCATTAAAATAAAGTGCATGACATCTTGAATGAGGTGCATGACAGCACCTCATTCATATAGTGGGTCCTAAATTTCACACATTCTGGGTTCACGGTGCAAGAGTGCAGTCGTGTGTACCTAATAACTAATGATGTGTGTACTGTGTACCTAATTACTAATGATGTGTGTACATAATAACTAATGATGTGTGTACCTAATAACTAATGATGTGTGTACCTAATATTTAATTATGTGTGAACCTAATTAGTAATGGTTTGGGTACCTAATAACTAATGATATGTGTACCTAATTAGCAATGATGTGTGTACCTAATGATTCTAATGATGTGTGTACCTAATAACTAATGATGTGTGTACCTAATTAGTAATGATGTGTGTACCTAATAACTAATGATGTGTGTACCTAATTAGTAATGATGTGTGTACCTAATTACTAATGATGTGAGTACCTAATTACTTATATACGTAGCTAATGTATAGCTATAGATGGCTGTCGTATGATTAGGCGACAGAAAAAATTAGATCGGCCGTCAGGTACCAATTTTGGTCGTCAACTTTCGACCATTTAAAACTTTTTTAATGATTATTTTCCAGGAATATGGTTTTGCAAGCTGAAAGATATAACACACGTATCCGTAAATCAAAAATTATCTTTCAGCATGTCACCTGAAAAAAGTTATAGGGGTACCAAATAGGTATATGACTTTTTCTGTATACTCAGAGAAAAGTCATACACCCATTTGGTACCACTATAACTTTTTTCAGGTGGCATCCTGGAAGATGATTTTTGGTTTACGAAGAGATTTGATGTATATCTTTCAGCATGCAAAACCATACTGCTGTAAAATAATTAATAGAAAAGTTTTAGGTGGTTATAAATAAGGGCGACCGCCTTAGAGGCGCAGGATTACCTTACGGTCGATCTATTTGTTTTTCGTCGCCCTAACAACCTATTCCGCCTTATATGGTTTCCGTTAGATTAGTAAAATTTCGATACTACCTATTTAATATTTTTTATACTTTATATCACTACTTCAAATATATCTTAGTTTAAAAACAGATATATACGACAATACTAGGTACTTTGATCTAGTCTAGTATTTTTAGAATAGTATATTCAATTCATCAAATGAATTTATTAGTATTATTAATGGTAGACATTTTGAAATACACAGTGGCGGTACGTGGCAACTCTTTCTTTCTTCAGTTTGCATCTGAATGCAGTAGGGTCGACACAAAGTGAAACGATTAACGCTCACAATTGTTAATATATAGAGCAATTATCCTATACCAAGTGAATATGCTTATGTGAGTCATTGATAAAGTGATATAGATATTGTTGAAAGTGAAACGGTGTTATTTGAAAACTAATTAACCTATTTGAAATGTGTATCTGCTCAATCAACTAGTTGTTGCTGATTGAGAAAGCACTCAAGATTTTTAATTTACTAGGTAGGTAGCTAAGCAGTTCTTCAAAGCTTCATTTGTGCCAACTATTATTAACTATCTACTACCTAAGGTAGTTAGCTAAGTAAATGAAGTGAACTGTGAAAAGGAGGAGAAAACTTATTAGGTAAGTGTAGAGTTATGGACATTTTTTATTGCATATCGAAAACTATGACTAGGTACCGGCACGGGGTAAAGACCTGAAAAGTGCCCTGAAATGACCTGAAAACATTTAAAACGCCTGTCATTTAAAAACTACTGAATGTATCGGTTACCAAACAGGTTTTTTGCGAAGAAGGAGTCCTTGGTAACATTTCCTGATAGTTTCTCTGAAATATGTCCACCAGTTTTTGAAATATCTTGCCCTGAACAGACCGTACCATGTATTTCTTACTAGGTTGGTATTTCTTACTAGGTAGATATTTCTAACTAGGTAGGTATTTCTAACTAGGTAGGTATTCCTAACTAGGTACCTAGGTATTTCTAACTTGGTAGGTATTTCTTACTAGGTAGTTATTTCTTACTTCATAGGTATTTCTTACTTGGTAGGTATTTCTTACTAGGTTGGTATTTCTAACTACTGAGGTAGGTATTCCTAACTAGGTTGGTATTTCTCACTTTGTAGATATTTCTTACTATGTAGGTATTTCTTACTTGGCAGGTATTTCTTACTAGGTAGGTATTTCCTACTTGATAGGTATTTCTTACTAGGTAGGTATTTCTCACTTGGTAGGTATTTCTTACTAGGTAGGTATTTTAACTAGGTAGGTATTTCTAACTAGGTAGGTATTCCTAACTAGGTACCTAGGTATTTCTAACTTGGTAGATATTTCTTACTAGGTAGTTATTTCTTACTTCGTAGGTATTTCTTACTTGATAGGTATTTCTTACTTGGTAGGTATTTCTTACTTGGTAGGTATTTCTAACTAGGTAGGTATTTCTTACATGGTAGGTATTTCTTACTAGGTTGGTATTTCTAACTAGGTAGGTATTTCTAACTAGGTAGGTATTTCTAACTAGGTAGGTATTTTTAACTAGGTAGATATTTCTACCTAGGTAGGTATTCCTAACTAGGTAGGTATTTCTAACTTGGTAGGTATTTCTTATTTGGTATAGTTATTTCTTACTTGGTATAGGTATTTCTTACTTGGTAGGTATTTCTTACTAGGTAGGTATTTCTTACTAGGTAGGTATTTCTTACTTGGTAGATATTTCTAACTAGGTAGATATTTTCAACTAGGTAGGTATTTCTTACTAGGTAGGTATTTCTAACTAGGTAGGTATTCCTAACTAGGTAGGTATTTCTAACTGGGTAGGTATTTCTTACTAGGTAGGTATTTCTTACTTGGTAGGTATTTCTTACTTGGTAGGTATTTCTTACTTGGTAGGTATTTCTTACTTGGTAGGTATTTCTTACTAGGTAGATATTTCTTACTTGGTAAGTATTTCTTATTAGGTATATATTTCTTACTTGGTAGGTATTTCTTACTAGGTAGGTATTTCTATCTAAGTTGGTATTTCTAACTAGGTAGGTATTTCTAACTGGGTAGGTATTTCTTACTAGGTATGTATTTCTTACTTGGTAGGTATTTCTTACTAGGTAGGTATTTCTAACTAGGTAGGTATTCCTAACTTGGTAGGTATTCCATACTAGGTAGGTATTTCTTACTTGGTAGGTATTTCTTACTTGGTAGGTATTTCTTACTAGGTAGGTATTTCTTACTTGGTGGGTATTTCTTACTAGGTAGGTATTTCTACCTATGTAGGTATTCCTAACTAGGTAGGTATTTCTATCTAAGTAGGTATTTCTAACTAGGTAGGTATTTCTAACTTGGTAGGTATTTCTTACTAGGTAGGTATTTCTTACTTGGTAGGTATTTCTTACTAGGTAGGTATTTCTAACTAGGTAGGTATTCCTAACTTGGTAGGTATTCCATACTTGGTAGGTATTTCTTACTTGGTAGGTATTTCTTACTAGGTAGGTATTTCTTACTTGGTAGGTATTTCTTACTTGGTAGGTATTTCTAACTAGGTAGGTATTCCTAACTAGTTTGGTATTTCTAACTTGGTAGGTATTTCTTATTAGGTAGGTGTTTCTATCTAAGTAGGTATTTCTAACTAGGTAAATATTTCTAGTTAGGTAGGTATTTCTAACTCGGTAGGTATTTCTAACTAGGTAGGTATTTTTAACTATGCAGGTATATCTAACTAGGTAGGTATTTCTAACTAGGTAGGTATTCCTAACTAGGTAGGTATTTCTAACTTGGTAGGTATTTCTTACTAGGTAGGTATTTCTTACTTGGTAGGTATTTCTAACTAGGTAGATATTTCTAACTAGGTAGGTGTTTCTAACTAGGTAGGTATTCCTAACTAGGTAGGTAATTCTAAATTGGTAGGTATTTCTGACTAGGTAGTTATTTCTTACTTGGTAGATATTTCTTACTAGGTATATATTTCTTACTTGGTAGGTATTTCTATCTAGGTAGGTATTTCTATCTAGGTAGGTATTTCTAACTAGGTAGGTATTTCTAACTTGGTAGGTATTTCTTACTAGGTAGGTATTTCTTACTTGATAGGTATTTCTTACTAGGTAGGTATTTCTAACTAGGTAGGTATTCCTAACTTTGTAGGTATTCCATACTTGGTAGGTATTTCTTACTTGGTAGGTATTTCTTACTAGGTAGGTATTTCTTACTTGGTAGGTATTTCTTACTAGGTAGGTATTTCTAACTAGGTAGGTATTCCTAACTAGGTAGGTATTTCTAACTTGGTAGGTATTTCTTATTAGGTAGGTATTTCTTACTTGATAGATATTTCTTACCAGGTAGGTATTTCTTACTTGGTAGGTATTTCTTACTAGGTAAGTATTTCTTACTTGGTAGGTATTTCTTTCTAGGTAGGTATTTCTTACTAGGTAGTTATTTCTAATTAGGTAGGTGTTTCTAACTAGGTAGGTATTTCTAACTAGGTAGGTATTTTTAACTAGGTAGATATTTCTAACTAGGTAGGTATTCCTAACTAGGTAGGTATTTCTAACTTGGTAGGTATTTCTTACTAGGTAGGTATTTCTTATTTGGTTGGTATTTCTTACTTGGTAGGTATTTCTTACTTGGTAGGTATTTCTTAGTAGGTAGGTATTTCTTACTTGGTAGATATTTCTAACTAGGTAGATATTTTCAACTAGGTAGGTATTTCTAACTAGGTAGGTATTCCTAACTAGGTAGGTATTTCTTACTTGGTAAGTATTTCTTACTTGGTAGGTATTTCTTACTTGGTAGGTATTTCTATCTAGGTAGTTATTTCGAACTAGGTAGGTATTTCTATCTAGGTAGGTATTTCTAACTAGGTAGGTATTTCTAACTTGGTAGGTATTTCTTACTAGGTATGTATTTCTTACTTGGTAGGTATTTCTTACTAGGTAGACATTTCTAACTAGGTAGGTATTTCTAACTAGGTAGGTATTCCATACTTGGTAGATATTTCTTACTTGGTAGGTAATTCTTACTAGGTAGGTATTTCTTACTTGGTAGGTATTTCTTACTAGGTAGGTATTTCTAACTGGGTAGGTATTCCTAACTAGGTAGGTATTTCTAACTTGGTAGGTATTTCTTACTAGGTAGGTATTTCTTACTCGGTAGGTATTTCTTACTTGGTAGGTATTTCTTACTTGGTAGGTATTTCTTACTTGGTAGGTATTTCTTACTTGGTAGGTATTTCTTACTAGGTAGGTATTTCTTACTTGGTAGGTATTTCTTTCTAGGTAGGTATTTCTAACTAGGTAGGTATTCCTAACTAGGTAGGTATTTCTAACTTGGTAGGTATTTCTTATTAGGTAGGTATTTCTTACTTGATAGATATTTCTTACCAGGTAGGTATTTCTTACTTGGTAGGTATTTCTTACTAGGTAAGTATTTCTAACTAGGTAAGTATTTCTAACTAGGTAGGTATTTCTTACTTGGTGGGTATTTCTTACTAGGTACGTATTTTTAACTTGGTAGGTATTTCGAACTAGGTAGGTATTTCTAACTAGGTAGGTATTCCTAACTAGGTAGGTATTTTTAATTAGGTAGGTATTTCTAACTAGGTAGGTATTTCTTATTTGGTAGGTATTTCTTACTTGGTAGGTATTTCTTACTTGGTAGGTATTTCTTACTTGGTAGGTATTTCTTATACTTGGTAGGTATTTCTTACTTGTTAGGTATTTTTAACAAGGTAGGTATTTCTTACTTGGTAGGTATTTCTTACTTGGTAGGTATTTCTTACTTGGTAGGTATTTCTTACAAGGTAGATATTTCTTACTAGGTAGGTATTTCTTACTTGGTGGGTATTTCTTACTAGGTACGTATTTTTAACTTGGTAGGTATTTCAAACTAGGTAGGTATTTCTAACTAGGTAGGTATTCCTAACTAGGTAGGTATATCTAACTTGGTAGGTATTTCTAACTTGGTAGGTATTTCTTACTAGGTAGGTATTTTTTACTAAGTAGGTATTTATAACTAGGTAGATATTTCTAACTAGGTAGGTTTTTCTAACTCGGTAGGTATCTCTAACTTGCTAGGTATTTCTTACTAGATAGGTATTTCTTACTTGGTGGGTATTTCTTACTAGGTAGGTATTTCTAACTAGGTAGGTATTCCTAACTAGGTAGGTATTTCTAACTTGGTAGGTATTTCTTACTAGGTAGGTATTTCTTACTCGGTAGGTATTTCTTACTTGGTAGATATTTCTTACTTGGTAGTTATTCCTTACTTGGTAGTTATTCCTTACTTGGTAGGTATTTCTTACTTGGTAGGTATTTCTTACTAGGTAGGTATTTCTTACTTGGTAGGTATTTCTTACTAGGTAGGTATTTCTAACTAGGTAGGTATTCCTAACTAGGTAGGTATTTCTAACTTGGTAGGTATTTCTTATTAGTAGGGATTTTTTACTTGATAGATATTTCTTACCAGGTAGGTATTTCTTACTTGGTAGGTATTTCTTACTAGGTGAGTATTTCTAACTTGGTAGGTATTCCTAACTTGTTAAGTATTTTTAACTTGGTAGATATTTCAACTATCAGAGAAAAGAGTCACTGTGATGATGTACTATCAGAGAAAAGAGTCACTGTGATGATGTAGTATCAGAGAAAAGAGTCACTACCGTGATGTACTATCAGAGAAAAGAGTCAGTGTGATGATGTACTATCAGAGAAAAGAGTCACTGTGATGATGTGCTATCAGAGAAAAGAGTCACTGTAATGTTGTAGTATCAGAGAAAACAGTCACTGTGATGATAAAGAGTCACTGTGATGATGTACTATCAGAGAAAAGAGTCACTGTGATGATGTACTGTCAGAGAAATGAGTCACTGTGATGATGTACTATCAGAGAAAAGAGTCACTGTGATGATGTAATATCAGAGAAAAGAGTCACTGTGATGATGTACTGTCAGAGAAATGAGTCACTGTGATGATGTACTATCAGAGAAAAGAGTCACTGTGATGATGTAGTATCAGAGAAAAGAGTCACTATCATGATGTACTATCAGAGAAAAGAGTCACTGTGATGATGTACTATCAGAGAAAAGATTCACTGTGATGATGTAGTATCAGAGAAAAGAGGCACTATCATGATGTACTATCAGAGAAAAGAGTCACTGTGATGATGTACTATCAGAGAAAAGAGTCACTGTGATGATGTAGTATCAGAGAAAAGAGTCACTACCATGATGTACTATCAGAGAAAAGAGTCAGTGTGATGATGTACTATCAGAGAAAAGAGTCACTGTGATGATGTGCTATCAGAGAAAAGAGTCACTGTAATGTTGTAGTATCAGAGAAAACAGTCACTGTGATGATAAAGAGTCACTGTGATGATGTACTATCAGAGAAAAGAGTCATTATTATGATGTAATATCAGAGAAAAGAGTCACTGTGATGATGTACTGTCAGAGAAAAAAGTCACTATGATGATGTACTATCAGGGAAATGGTGATTCTTAGTGAAGCGAAAAAGCTTCTAAGTAAAGTGCATGAGATTATAATTGAAGTGCTTGAGAAGTTCTAAGTAAAGTGCATGAGAGATTCTAAGTGAAGTGCATAAGAGATTCTAAGTAAAGTGCATGAGATATTTTAAGTGAAGTGCATTAAAGATTCTAAGTGAAATTCATGATAGATTCTAAGTGAAGTGGTTGAGAGTTTTAAAGTAAAGTGTATGATATTCAAAGTGAAGTGCATTGGATTATAAGTGAAGTGCATTAGATTGTAAGTGAATTGCATGAGATTGGAAGTGAAGTGCATGAGATTGTAAGTGAATTGCATGAGATATTCTAAGTAAAGTTCATGAGAGATTCTAAGTTAATGCATGAGAAGTTCTAAGTGAACTGCACGGGAGATTTTAAGTAAAGTGCATGAGATATTCTAAGTAAAGTGCATGAGAGATTTTAGGTGAAGTGCATGTGATTCTAAGTGAAGTGCATGAGAGATTTTAGGTGAAGTGCATGTGATTCTAAGTGTAGTGCATGATATTATAAGTGAATTACATGAGAATATAAGTGAAGTGCATTAGAAGTTCTAAATGAAGTGGTTGAGAAGTTCTATGTGAAGTGCATTTGATTCTAAGTGAATTGCATCAGATATTTAAAGTATAGTGTATGAGATTCAAAGTGAAGTGCATGTGATTCTAATTGAAGTACATGAAAGTTTAGGTGAATTAAGTGCATTCGATTATAAGTGAATAACATGAGATTATAAGTGTAGTGCATGAGATTATAAGTGAATAACATGAGATTATAAGTGTAGTGCATGAGATTATAAGTGAAGTGCATCAGATATTTAAAGTAAAGTGAATGACATTATAAGTGTAGTGCATCAGATAATAAGTGTAGTGCATCAGATATTTAAAGTAAAGTGCATGAGATTTTTAAAGTGTAGTGCTTCAGATTATAAGTGTAGTGCATGTCCTGGTAGTGAAAATGTTGGAGAGTAATTTTCCCTAAGGAAGAAATTTCCCGCACATTTACTATTTAATGAATGTGTCAGAGTATGTGTGGAAAAAAGGTACATGACACTAAAAGTGTAAATGCATTAAAATAAAGTGCATGACATCTTGAATGAGGTGCATGACAGCACCTCATTCATATAGTGGGTCCTAAATTTCACACATTCTGGGTTCACGGTGCAAGAGTGCAGTCGTGTGTACCTAATAACTAATGATGTGTGTACTGTGTACCTAATTACTAATGATGTGTGTACATAATAACTAATGATGTGTGTACCTAATAACTAATGATGTGTGTACCTAATATTTAATTATGTGTGAACCTAATTAGTAATGGTTTGGGTACCTAATAACTAATGATATGTGTACCTAATTAGCAATGATGTGTGTACCTAATGATTCTAATGATGTGTGTACCTAATAACTAATGATGTGTGTACCTAATTAGTAATGATGTGTGTACCTAATAACTAATGATGTGTGTACCTAATTAGTAATGATGTGTGTACCTAATTACTAATGATGTGAGTACCTAATTACTTATATACGTAGCTAATGTATAGCTATAGATGGCTGTCGTATGATTAGGCGACAGAAAAAATTAGATCGGCCGTCAGGTACCAATTTTGGTCGTCAACTTTCGACCATTTAAAACTTTTTTAATGATTATTTTCCAGGAATATGGTTTTGCAAGCTGAAAGATATAACACACGTATCCGTAAATCAAAAATTATCTTTCAGCATGTCACCTGAAAAAAGTTATAGGGGTACCAAATAGGTATATGACTTTTTCTGTATACTCAGAGAAAAGTCATACACCCATTTGGTACCACTATAACTTTTTTCAGGTGGCATCCTGGAAGATGATTTTTGGTTTACGAAGAGATTTGATGTATATCTTTCAGCATGCAAAACCATACTGCTGTAAAATAATTAATAGAAAAGTTTTAGGTGGTTATAAATAAGGGCGACCGCCTTAGAGGCGCAGGATTACCTTACGGTCGATCTATTTGTTTTTCGTCGCCCTAACAACCTATTCCGCCTTATATGGTTTCCGTTAGATTAGTAAAATTTCGATACTACCTATTTAATATTTTTTATACTTTATATCACTACTTCAAATATATCTTAGTTTAAAAACAGATATATACGACAATACTAGGTACTTTGATCTAGTCTAGTATTTTTAGAATAGTATATTCAATTCATCAAATGAATTTATTAGTATTATTAATGGTAGACATTTTGAAATACACAGTGGCGGTACGTGGCAACTCTTTCTTTCTTCAGTTTGCATCTGAATGCAGTAGGGTCGACACAAAGTGAAACGATTAACGCTCACAATTGTTAATATATAGAGCAATTATCCTATACCAAGTGAATATGCTTATGTGAGTCATTGATAAAGTGATATAGATATTGTTGAAAGTGAAACGGTGTTATTTGAAAACTAATTAACCTATTTGAAATGTGTATCTGCTCAATCAACTAGTTGTTGCTGATTGAGAAAGCACTCAAGATTTTTAATTTACTAGGTAGGTAGCTAAGCAGTTCTTCAAAGCTTCATTTGTGCCAACTATTATTAACTATCTACTACCTAAGGTAGTTAGCTAAGTAAATGAAGTGAACTGTGAAAAGGAGGAGAAAACTTATTAGGTAAGTGTAGAGTTATGGACATTTTTTATTGCATATCGAAAACTATGACTAGGTACCGGCACGGGGTAAAGACCTGAAAAGTGCCCTGAAATGACCTGAAAACATTTAAAACGCCTGTCATTTAAAAACTACTGAATGTATCGGTTACCAAACAGGTTTTTTGCGAAGAAGGAGTCCTTGGTAACATTTCCTGATAGTTTCTCTGAAATATGTCCACCAGTTTTTGAAATATCTTGCCCTGAACAGACCGTACCATGTATTTCTTACTAGGTTGGTATTTCTTACTAGGTAGATATTTCTAACTAGGTAGGTATTTCTAACTAGGTAGGTATTCCTAACTAGGTACCTAGGTATTTCTAACTTGGTAGGTATTTCTTACTAGGTAGTTATTTCTTACTTCATAGGTATTTCTTACTTGGTAGGTATTTCTTACTAGGTTGGTATTTCTAACTACTGAGGTAGGTATTCCTAACTAGGTTGGTATTTCTCACTTTGTAGATATTTCTTACTATGTAGGTATTTCTTACTTGGCAGGTATTTCTTACTAGGTAGGTATTTCCTACTTGATAGGTATTTCTTACTAGGTAGGTATTTCTCACTTGGTAGGTATTTCTTACTAGGTAGGTATTTTAACTAGGTAGGTATTTCTAACTAGGTAGGTATTCCTAACTAGGTACCTAGGTATTTCTAACTTGGTAGATATTTCTTACTAGGTAGTTATTTCTTACTTCGTAGGTATTTCTTACTTGATAGGTATTTCTTACTTGGTAGGTATTTCTTACTTGGTAGGTATTTCTAACTAGGTAGGTATTTCTTACATGGTAGGTATTTCTTACTAGGTTGGTATTTCTAACTAGGTAGGTATTTCTAACTAGGTAGGTATTTCTAACTAGGTAGGTATTTTTAACTAGGTAGATATTTCTACCTAGGTAGGTATTCCTAACTAGGTAGGTATTTCTAACTTGGTAGGTATTTCTTATTTGGTATAGTTATTTCTTACTTGGTATAGGTATTTCTTACTTGGTAGGTATTTCTTACTAGGTAGGTATTTCTTACTAGGTAGGTATTTCTTACTTGGTAGATATTTCTAACTAGGTAGATATTTTCAACTAGGTAGGTATTTCTTACTAGGTAGGTATTTCTAACTAGGTAGGTATTCCTAACTAGGTAGGTATTTCTAACTGGGTAGGTATTTCTTACTAGGTAGGTATTTCTTACTTGGTAGGTATTTCTTACTTGGTAGGTATTTCTTACTTGGTAGGTATTTCTTACTTGGTAGGTATTTCTTACTAGGTAGATATTTCTTACTTGGTAAGTATTTCTTATTAGGTATATATTTCTTACTTGGTAGGTATTTCTTACTAGGTAGGTATTTCTATCTAAGTTGGTATTTCTAACTAGGTAGGTATTTCTAACTGGGTAGGTATTTCTTACTAGGTATGTATTTCTTACTTGGTAGGTATTTCTTACTAGGTAGGTATTTCTAACTAGGTAGGTATTCCTAACTTGGTAGGTATTCCATACTAGGTAGGTATTTCTTACTTGGTAGGTATTTCTTACTTGGTAGGTATTTCTTACTAGGTAGGTATTTCTTACTTGGTGGGTATTTCTTACTAGGTAGGTATTTCTACCTATGTAGGTATTCCTAACTAGGTAGGTATTTCTATCTAAGTAGGTATTTCTAACTAGGTAGGTATTTCTAACTTGGTAGGTATTTCTTACTAGGTAGGTATTTCTTACTTGGTAGGTATTTCTTACTAGGTAGGTATTTCTAACTAGGTAGGTATTCCTAACTTGGTAGGTATTCCATACTTGGTAGGTATTTCTTACTTGGTAGGTATTTCTTACTAGGTAGGTATTTCTTACTTGGTAGGTATTTCTTACTTGGTAGGTATTTCTAACTAGGTAGGTATTCCTAACTAGTTTGGTATTTCTAACTTGGTAGGTATTTCTTATTAGGTAGGTGTTTCTATCTAAGTAGGTATTTCTAACTAGGTAAATATTTCTAGTTAGGTAGGTATTTCTAACTCGGTAGGTATTTCTAACTAGGTAGGTATTTTTAACTATGCAGGTATATCTAACTAGGTAGGTATTTCTAACTAGGTAGGTATTCCTAACTAGGTAGGTATTTCTAACTTGGTAGGTATTTCTTACTAGGTAGGTATTTCTTACTTGGTAGGTATTTCTAACTAGGTAGATATTTCTAACTAGGTAGGTGTTTCTAACTAGGTAGGTATTCCTAACTAGGTAGGTAATTCTAAATTGGTAGGTATTTCTGACTAGGTAGTTATTTCTTACTTGGTAGATATTTCTTACTAGGTATATATTTCTTACTTGGTAGGTATTTCTATCTAGGTAGGTATTTCTATCTAGGTAGGTATTTCTAACTAGGTAGGTATTTCTAACTTGGTAGGTATTTCTTACTAGGTAGGTATTTCTTACTTGATAGGTATTTCTTACTAGGTAGGTATTTCTAACTAGGTAGGTATTCCTAACTTTGTAGGTATTCCATACTTGGTAGGTATTTCTTACTTGGTAGGTATTTCTTACTAGGTAGGTATTTCTTACTTGGTAGGTATTTCTTACTAGGTAGGTATTTCTAACTAGGTAGGTATTCCTAACTAGGTAGGTATTTCTAACTTGGTAGGTATTTCTTATTAGGTAGGTATTTCTTACTTGATAGATATTTCTTACCAGGTAGGTATTTCTTACTTGGTAGGTATTTCTTACTAGGTAAGTATTTCTTACTTGGTAGGTATTTCTTTCTAGGTAGGTATTTCTTACTAGGTAGTTATTTCTAATTAGGTAGGTGTTTCTAACTAGGTAGGTATTTCTAACTAGGTAGGTATTTTTAACTAGGTAGATATTTCTAACTAGGTAGGTATTCCTAACTAGGTAGGTATTTCTAACTTGGTAGGTATTTCTTACTAGGTAGGTATTTCTTATTTGGTTGGTATTTCTTACTTGGTAGGTATTTCTTACTTGGTAGGTATTTCTTAGTAGGTAGGTATTTCTTACTTGGTAGATATTTCTAACTAGGTAGATATTTTCAACTAGGTAGGTATTTCTAACTAGGTAGGTATTCCTAACTAGGTAGGTATTTCTTACTTGGTAAGTATTTCTTACTTGGTAGGTATTTCTTACTTGGTAGGTATTTCTATCTAGGTAGTTATTTCGAACTAGGTAGGTATTTCTATCTAGGTAGGTATTTCTAACTAGGTAGGTATTTCTAACTTGGTAGGTATTTCTTACTAGGTATGTATTTCTTACTTGGTAGGTATTTCTTACTAGGTAGACATTTCTAACTAGGTAGGTATTTCTAACTAGGTAGGTATTCCATACTTGGTAGATATTTCTTACTTGGTAGGTAATTCTTACTAGGTAGGTATTTCTTACTTGGTAGGTATTTCTTACTAGGTAGGTATTTCTAACTGGGTAGGTATTCCTAACTAGGTAGGTATTTCTAACTTGGTAGGTATTTCTTACTAGGTAGGTATTTCTTACTCGGTAGGTATTTCTTACTTGGTAGGTATTTCTTACTTGGTAGGTATTTCTTACTTGGTAGGTATTTCTTACTTGGTAGGTATTTCTTACTAGGTAGGTATTTCTTACTTGGTAGGTATTTCTTTCTAGGTAGGTATTTCTAACTAGGTAGGTATTCCTAACTAGGTAGGTATTTCTAACTTGGTAGGTATTTCTTATTAGGTAGGTATTTCTTACTTGATAGATATTTCTTACCAGGTAGGTATTTCTTACTTGGTAGGTATTTCTTACTAGGTAAGTATTTCTAACTAGGTAAGTATTTCTAACTAGGTAGGTATTTCTTACTTGGTGGGTATTTCTTACTAGGTACGTATTTTTAACTTGGTAGGTATTTCGAACTAGGTAGGTATTTCTAACTAGGTAGGTATTCCTAACTAGGTAGGTATTTTTAATTAGGTAGGTATTTCTAACTAGGTAGGTATTTCTTATTTGGTAGGTATTTCTTACTTGGTAGGTATTTCTTACTTGGTAGGTATTTCTTACTTGGTAGGTATTTCTTATACTTGGTAGGTATTTCTTACTTGTTAGGTATTTTTAACAAGGTAGGTATTTCTTACTTGGTAGGTATTTCTTACTTGGTAGGTATTTCTTACTTGGTAGGTATTTCTTACAAGGTAGATATTTCTTACTAGGTAGGTATTTCTTACTTGGTGGGTATTTCTTACTAGGTACGTATTTTTAACTTGGTAGGTATTTCAAACTAGGTAGGTATTTCTAACTAGGTAGGTATTCCTAACTAGGTAGGTATATCTAACTTGGTAGGTATTTCTAACTTGGTAGGTATTTCTTACTAGGTAGGTATTTTTTACTAAGTAGGTATTTATAACTAGGTAGATATTTCTAACTAGGTAGGTTTTTCTAACTCGGTAGGTATCTCTAACTTGCTAGGTATTTCTTACTAGATAGGTATTTCTTACTTGGTGGGTATTTCTTACTAGGTAGGTATTTCTAACTAGGTAGGTATTCCTAACTAGGTAGGTATTTCTAACTTGGTAGGTATTTCTTACTAGGTAGGTATTTCTTACTTGGTAGATATTTCTTACTTGGTAGTTATTCCTTACTTGGTAGTTATTCCTTACTTGGTAGGTATTTCTTACTTGGTAGGTATTTCTTACTAGGTAGGTATTTCTTACTTGGTAGGTATTTCTTACTAGGTAGGTATTTCTAACTAGGTAGGTATTCCTAACTAGGTAGGTATTTCTAACTTGGTAGGTATTTCTTATTAGTAGGGATTTTTTACTTGATAGATATTTCTTACCAGGTAGGTATTTCTTACTTGGTAGGTATTTCTTACTAGGTGAGTATTTCTAACTTGGTAGGTATTCCTAACTTGTTAAGTATTTTTAACTTGGTAGATATTTCAAACTAGGTAGGTATTTCTAACTTGGTAGGTATTTCTTACTAGGTAGGTATTTCTAACTTGGTAGGTATTTCTTACAAGGTATGTATTTTTTACTAAGTAGGTATTTATAACTAGGTAGATATTTCTAGCTAGGTAGGTATTTCTAACTTGGTAGGTATTTCTAACTAGGTAGGTATTTTTAACTAGGCAGGTATTTCTAACTAGGTAGGTATTTCTAACTAGGTAGGTATTCCTAACTAGGTAGGTATTCCTAACTAGGTAGGTATTTCTAACTTGGTAGGTATTTCTTACTAGGTAGGTATTTCTTACTTGGTAGGTATTTCTAGCTAGGTAGGTATTTCTAACTAGGTAGGTGTTTCTAACTAGGTAGGTATTCTTAACTAGGTAGGTAATTCTAAATTGGTAGATATTTCTTACTAGGTAGGTATTTCATACTTGGTTGGTATTTCTTACTAGGTAGGTATTCCTAACTAGGTAGGTATTTCTTATTTGGTAGATATTTCTTACTAGGTAGATATTTCTTACTTGGTAGGTATTTATTACTAAGTATATATTTCTTACTTGGTAGGTATATCTTACTAGATAGGTATTTCTATCTAGGTAGGTATTTCTAACTAGGAAGGTATTTCTTACTTGGTAGCTAGGTATTTCTTACTTGGTAGGTATTTCTTACTAGGTAGTTATTTCTTACTTGGTAAGTATTTCTAACTAGGTAGGTATTCCTAACTAGGTAGGTATTTCTAACTTGGTAGATATTTCTTACTAGGTAGGTATTTCTTACTTGGTTGGTATTTCTTACTAGGTAGGTATTCCTAACTAGGTAGGTATTTCTAACTTGGTAGGTATTTCTAACTTGGTAGGTATTTCTTACTAGGTAGGTATTTCTTATTTGGTAGGTATTTCTTACTTGGTAGGTATTTCTTACTTGGTAGGTATTTCTTACTAGGTAGGTATTTGTTACTAAGTAGGTATTTCTTACTTGGTAGATATTTCTAACCAGGTAGATATTTTTAACTAGGTAGATATTTCTAACTAGGTAGGTATTCCTAACTAGGTAGGTATTTTTAACTTGGTAGGTATTTCTTACTAGGTAGGTATTTCTTACTCGGTAGTTATTTCTTAATTGGTAGGTATTTCTTACTTGGTAGTTATTTCTTACTTGGTAGGTATTTCTATCTAGGTAGGTATTTCTATCTAGGTAGGTATTTCTAACTAGGTAGGTATTTCTAACTTGGTAGGTATTTCTTACTAGGTAGGTATTTCTTACTTGATAGGTATTTCTTACTAGGTAGGTATTTCTAACTAGGTAGGTATTCCTAACTTTGTAGGTATTCCATACTTGGTAGGTATTTCTTACTTGGTAGGTATTTCTTACTAGGTAGGTATTTCTTACTTGGTAGGTATTTCTTACTAGGTAGGTATTTCTAACTAGGTAGGTATTCCTAACTAGGTAGGTATTTCTAACTTGGTAGGTATTTCTTATTAGGTAGGTATTTCTTACTTGATAGATATTTCTTACCAGGTAGGTATTTCTTACTTGGTAGGTATTTCTTACTAGGTAAGTATTTCTTACTTGGTAGGTATTTCTTTCTAGGTAGGTATTTCTTACTAGGTAGTTATTTCTAATTAGGTAGGTGTTTCTAACTAGGTAGGTATTTCTAACTAGGTAGGTATTTTTAACTAGGTAGATATTTCTAACTAGGTAGGTATTCCTAACTAGGTAGGTATTTCTAACTTGGTAGGTATTTCTTACTAGGTAGGTATTTCTTATTTGGTTGGTATTTCTTACTTGGTAGGTATTTCTTACTTGGTAGGTATTTCTTAGTAGGTAGGTATTTCTTACTTGGTAGATATTTCTAACTAGGTAGATATTTTCAACTAGGTAGGTATTTCTAACTAGGTAGGTATTCCTAACTAGGTAGGTATTTCTTACTTGGTAAGTATTTCTTACTTGGTAGGTATTTCTTACTTGGTAGGTATTTCTATCTAGGAAGTTATTTCGAACTAGGTAGGTATTTCTATCTAGGTAGGTATTTCTAACTAGGTAGGTATTTCTAACTTGGTAGGTATTTCTTACTAGGTATGTATTTCTTACTTGGTAGGTATTTCTTACTAGGTAGACATTTCTAACTAGGTAGGTATTTCTAACTAGGTAGGTATTCCATACTTGGTAGATATTTCTTACTTGGTAGGTAATTCTTACTAGGTAGGTATTTCTTACTTGGTAGGTATTTCTTACTAGGTAGGTATTTCTAACTGGGTAGGTATTCCTAACTAGGTAGGTATTTCTAACTTGGTAGGTATTTCTTACTAGGTAGGTATTTCTTACTCGGTAGGTATTTCTTACTTGGTAGGTATTTCTTACTTGGTAGGTATTTCTTACTTGGTAGGTATTTCTTACTTGGTAGGTATTTCTTACTAGGTAGGTATTTCTTACTTGGTAGGTATTTCTTTCTAGGTAGGTATTTCTAACTAGGTAGGTATTCCTAACTAGGTAGGTATTTCTAACTTGGTAGGTATTTCTTATTAGGTAGGTATTTCTTACTTGATAGATATTTCTTACCAGGTAGGTATTTCTTACTTGGTAGGTATTTCTTACTAGGTAAGTATTTCTAACTAGGTAAGTATTTCTAACTAGGTAGGTATTTCTTACTTGGTGGGTATTTCTTACTAGGTACGTATTTTTAACTTGGTAGGTATTTCGAACTAGGTAGGTATTTCTAACTAGGTAGGTATTCCTAACTAGGTAGGTATTTTTAATTAGGTAGGTATTTCTAACTAGGTAGGTATTTCTTATTTGGTAGGTATTTCTTACTTGGTAGGTATTTCTTACTTGGTAGGTATTTCTTACTTGGTAGGTATTTCTTATACTTGGTAGGTATTTCTTACTTGTTAGGTATTTTTAACAAGGTAGGTATTTCTTACTTGGTAGGTATTTCTTACTTGGTAGGTATTTCTTACTTGGTAGGTATTTCTTACAAGGTAGATATTTCTTACTAGGTAGGTATTTCTTACTTGGTGGGTATTTCTTACTAGGTACGTATTTTTAACTTGGTAGGTATTTCAAACTAGGTAGGTATTTCTAACTAGGTAGGTATTCCTAACTAGGTAGGTATATCTAACTTGGTAGGTATTTCTAACTTGGTAGGTATTTCTTACTAGGTAGGTATTTTTTACTAAGTAGGTATTTATAACTAGGTAGATATTTCTAACTAGGTAGGTTTTTCTAACTCGGTAGGTATCTCTAACTTGCTAGGTATTTCTTACTAGATAGGTATTTCTTACTTGGTGGGTATTTCTTACTAGGTAGGTATTTCTAACTAGGTAGGTATTCCTAACTAGGTAGGTATTTCTAACTTGGTAGGTATTTCTTATTAGTAGGGATTTTTTACTTGATAGATATTTCTTACCAGGTAGGTATTTCTTACTTGGTAGGTATTTCTTACTAGGTGAGTATTTCTAACTTGGTAGGTATTCCTAACTTGTTAAGTATTTTTAACTTGGTAGATATTTCAAACTAGGTAGGTATTTCTAACTTGGTAGGTATTTCTTACTAGGTAGGTATTTCTAACTTGGTAGGTATTTCTTACAAGGTATGTATTTTTTACTAAGTAGGTATTTATAACTAGGTAGATATTTCTAGCTAGGTAGGTATTTCTAACTTGGTAGGTATTTCTTACTAGGTATGTATTTCTTACTTGGTAGGTATTTCTTACTAGGTAGACATTTCTAACTAGGTAGGTATTTCTAACTAGGTAGGTATTCCATACTTGGTAGATATTTCTTACTTGGTAGGTAATTCTTACTAGGTAGGTATTTCTTACTTGGTAGGTATTTCTTACTAGGTAGGTATTTCTAACTAGGTAGGTGTTTCTAACTAGGTAGGTATTCTTAACTAGGTAGGTAATTCTAAATTGGTAGATATTTCTTACTAGGTAGGTATTTCATACTTGGTTGGTATTTCTTACTAGGTAGGTATTCCTAACTAGGTAGGTATTTCTTATTTGGTAGATATTTCTTACTAGGTAGATATTTCTTACTTGGTAGGTATTTATTACTAAGTATATATTTCTTACTTGGTAGGTATATCTTACTAGATAGGTATTTCTATCTAGGTAGGTATTTCTAACTAGGAAGGTATTTCTTACTTGGTAGCTAGGTATTTCTTACTTGGTAGGTATTTCTTACTAGGTAGTTATTTCTTACTTGGTAAGTATTTCTAACTAGGTAGGTATTCCTAACTAGGTAGGTATTTCTAACTTGGTAGATATTTCTTACTAGGTAGGTATTTCTTACTTGGTTGGTATTTCTTACTAGGTAGGTATTCCTAACTAGGTAGGTATTTCTAACTTGGTAGGTATTTCTAACTTGGTAGGTATTTCTTACTAGGTAGGTATTTCTTATTTGGTAGGTATTTCTTACTTGGTAGGTATTTCTTACTTGGTAGGTATTTCTTACTAGGTAGGTATTTGTTACTAAGTAGGTATTTCTTACTTGGTAGATATTTCTAACCAGGTAGATATTTTTAACTAGGTAGGTATTTCTAACTAGGTAGGTATTCCTAACTAGGTAGGTATTTTTAACTTGGTAGGTATTTCTTACTAGGTAGGTATTTCTTACTCGGTAGTTATTTCTTAATTGGTAGGTATTTCTTACTTGGTAGTTATTTCTTACTTGGTAGGTATTTCTTACTAGGTAGGTATTTCTTACTTGGTAGGTATTTCTTATTAGGTAGGTATTTCTAACTAGGTAGGTATTCCTGACTTGATAGGTATTTCTTACTTGGTAGGTATTTCTTATTAGGTAGGTATTTCTTACTTGATTGATATTTGTTACCAGGTAGGTATTTCTTACTTGGTAGGTATTTCTTACCAGGTAAGTATTTCTAACTAGGTAGGTATTCCTAACTTGGTAGGTATTTTTAACTTGGTAGGTATTTCATACAAGGTGGGAATTTCTTACTTGGTAGGTATTTTTTACTAGGTAGGTATTTCAAATTAGGTTGGTATTTCTAACTAGGTAGGTATTCCTAACTAGGTAGGTATATCTAACTTGGTAGGTATTTCTAACTTGGTATGTATTTCTTACTAAGTAGGTATTTATAACTAGGTGGATATTTATAACTAGGTAGGTATTTCTAACTCGGTAGGTATTTTTAACTAGGTAGGTATTTTTAACTAGGTAGGTATTTCTAACTAGGTAGGTATTCCTAACTAGGTAGGTATTTCTAACTTGATAGGTATTTCTAACTTGATAGGTATTTCTTACTAGGTAGGTATTTCTTATTTGGTAGGTATTTCTTACTTAGTAGGTATTTCTTACTTGGTAGGTATTTCTTACTAGGTAGTTATTTCTTACTTGGTAAGTATTTCTAACTAGGTAGGTATTCCTAACTAGGTAGGTATTTCTAACTTGGTAGATATTTCTTACTAGGTAGGTATTTCTTACTTGGTTGGTATTTCTTACTAGGTAGGTATTCCTAACTAGGTAGGTATTTCTAACTATGTAGGTATTCCTAACTAGGTAGGTATTTCTAACTTGGTAGGTATTTCTTACTATGTAGGTATTTCTTACTTGGTAGGTATTTCTTACTAGGTAGGTATTTCTATCTAGGTAGGTATTTCTAACTAGGTAGGTATTCCTAACTTGGTAGGTATTTCTTTCTAGGTAGGTATTTCTAACTGGGTAGGTATTCCTAACTTGTTAGGTATTTCTAACTTGGAAGGTATTTCTTACTAGGTAGGTATTTCTTACTTGGTAGGTATTTCTTACTAGGTAAGTAGTTCTTACTAGGTAGGTATTTCTTACTTGGTAGATATTTCTTACTTGATAGGTATTTCTTACTAGACAAGTATTTCTTACTAGGTAGGTATTTCTTACTTGGTAGGTATTTCTTACTAGGTAGTTATTTCTTACTAGGTAGGTATTTCCTACTTGGTAGGTATTTCTCACTTGGTAGGTATTTCTTACTAGGTAGGTATTTCTTACTTGGAAGGTATTCCTAACTAGGTGGTAGGTATTTCTCACTTGGTAGGTATTTCTTACTAGGTATGTATTTCTTACTTGGAAGGTATCCCTAACTAGGTAGTAGTATCCTCACACTTATGATTAATAGGATACACTTAGGATCAACATGAAACCCATAGTATCAACAGGAAACCCATAGTATCAAAAAGACACCCATAATATCAACAGGACACACTTAGGATCATCAGGACACCCTTAGGATCAATAGGACACATTTAGGATCAACAGGACACACTTAAGATCTACAGGAAACACTTAGGATCAACAGGACACACATAAGATCAACAGGACACACTTCTGATCAACAAGACACACTTAAGATCAAGAGGACACACATATAGATCAAGAGGACACACATATAGCAACAAATAATGCATAGGAATAGAGAAGATACATATGAATAGAGAACATACATAGAAACAAGGAGATAAAACACACTTGATTTTGTAACAGATGTATAGAAAATAAAAATATTCTAGAGAATTATTGTACCAAGCAATAGCTAAGTTAGTAAAAAAAATTCTAATTTTTTGTCTCATATCTCAGTACTAAAAATATTGTTAATTAATATTAATAAACTTTAGGATATATAGCATAAATAGAAAGACGGTATCCAACATACAACCATTGGTCATAAAATTCATTGTCAGGTCCAGGTTTTTCCACCCTTCTCCTGATGATGAATAGAAATCTTTCTATTCGAAAGCTTGATATCTGAAAAAGCCTTCAACGCAGAGTTTAAATAACCTCTAATATTATGCATTGCCCGTTGAGTTTGCATTTTTTCAATCAAATGTACATAAATTTCTTTATTTTCAATTTATGCATTGTGCAATTGATATTTTTAGTTGAAATGAATAAAATGAAAGTTAATCCTAATGAAAGGAGACACTTTGATACAAACCATATTTAGAATCTCATTTATATGCATCATATTTATGACTATAGCTATTGCATAATTTTCTCAGTAAATGCTCATACTAATTTCTTTGATCTTCCACAGATGGAAGAATGCTACTGACATCTATCAGGAAGAAGGCGATGGAGTATCTTCCTCTAGGGATATGGAGATATAGCAGCCGGAACTTTCTCGGTGATGGACTTAGGTTTTCCCTGGAATAGGAAAAGGACTCACCAGCCCCCCCCCCCCCCCCGAAAAGGCGCGTCCCAATGTCATAGAGACGGGTAGAGGTCAAGCAACCCCGGGTGGATTTCGGAGGAAGGCGGGCCCACCCAAATTAGAAATAGGTACATAACTATAGAGGTTGACCGTTTTCAATCGCGTCTCTACAGTCATAGGTACATAATCATATAGGTTGTCCGTTTTCAATCGCGCCTCTACAGTCATATAGAAATAGGTACTTGACCATAGAGGTTGTCCGTTTTCAATCGCGCCTCTACAGTCATATAGAAATAGGTACTTAACTATAGAGGTTGTCCGTTTTCAATCGCTCCTCTACAGTCAGTTAGCAATAGAATCATCAGGACGTCTTAGGATCATCAGGACACGCTAAGGATCATCAGAACACACTTAGGATGATCCGGACACACTTAGGATCATCCGGACACATTTAGGATCATCAGGACCCACTTAGGATCATCAGGACACACTTAGGATCATCAAGACACACTTAGGATTATCAGGACACACATAAGATCATCAGGACACACTTAGGATCATCAGGACACACTTACTTAGGATCATCAAGACACACTTAGGATTATCAGGACACACTTAGGATTATCAGGACACACATAAGATCATCATGACACACTTAGGATCATCAAGACACACTTAGGATCATCAGGACACACTTAGGATCATCAGGACACACTTAGGATCATCAGGACACACTTAGGATCATCAGGACACACTTAGGATCATCAGGACACACTTAAGATCATCAAGACACACTTAGGATTATCAGGACACACATAAGATCATCAGGACACACTTAGGATCATCAGGACACACTTAGGATCATCAAGACACACTTAGGATTATCAGGACACACTTAGGATTATCAGGACACACATAAGATCATCATGACACACTTAGGATCATCAGGACACACTTAGGATCATCAGGACACACTTAGGATCACCATGACACACTTATGACGATCAGGACACCAATAGTTACAACAGGACACCCATGGTATCAACAGGACTCACTTAGGATCAATAGGACACACTTAGGATCATCAGGACACACTTAGGATCATCAGGACACACTTAGGATCACCAGGACACACTTATGACGATCAGGACACCAATAGTTACAACAGGACACCCATGGTATCAACAGGACTCACTTAGGATCAATAGGACACACTTAGGAGCATCAGGACACCCATGGTATCAACAGGACTCACTTAGTATCAATAGGACACACTTATGATTAATAGGACACACTTAGTATCAACATGACACCCATAGTATCAATAGGAAACCCATAGTATCAAAAGGACACCCATAATATCAACAGGGCACACTTAAGATCATCAGGACACCCTAAGGATCATTAGGACACACTTAGGATCACCAGGACACACTTAGGATCATCAAGACACACTTAGGATTATCAGGACACACATCAGATCATCAGGACACACTTAGGATCATCAGAACACACTTAGGATCATCAGGACACACTTAGGATCATCAGGACACACTTAGGAACATCAGGACACCCATAGTTACAATAGGACACTAATAGTATCAAGAGGACACACTTAGGACCAATAGGACACACTTAGGATCAATAGGACACATTTAGGATCAACAGGACACACTTAAGATCTACAGGAAACACTTAGGATCAACAGGACACACATAAGATCAACAGGACACACTTCTGATCAACAAGACACACTTAAGATCAAGAGGAGACACATATAGATCAAGAGGACACACATATAGCAACAAATAATGCATAGGAATAGAGAAGATACATATGAATAGAGAACATACATAGAAACAAGGAGATAAAACACACTCGATTTTGTAACAGATGTATAGAAAATAAAAATATTCTAGAGAATTAATGTACCAAGCAATAGCTAAGTTAGTAAAAAAAAATCTAATTTTTTGTCTCATATCTCAGTACTAAAAAGATTGTTATTTAATATTAATAAACTTTAGGATATATAGCTTAAATAGAAAGACGGTATCCAACATACAACCATTGGTCATAAAATTCATTGTCAGGTCCAGATTTTTCCACCCTTCTCCTGATGATGAATAGAAATCTTTCTATTCGAAAGCTTGATATCTGAAAAAGCCTTCAACGCAGAGTTTAAATAACCTCTAATATTATGCATTTCCCGTTGAGTTTGCATTTTTTCAATCAAATGTACATAAATTTCTTTATTTTCAATTTATGCATTGTGCAATTGATATTTTTAGTTGAAATGAATAAAATGAAAGTTAATCCTAATGAAAGGAGACACTTTGATACAAACCATATTTAGAATCTCATTTATATGCATCATATTTATGACTATAGCTATTGCATAATTTTCTCAGTAAATGCTCATACTAATTTCTTTGATCTTCCACAGATGGAAGAATGCTACTGACATCTATCAGGAAGAAGGCGATGGAGTATCTTCCTCTAGGGATATGGAGATATAGCAGCCGGAACTTTCTCGGTGATGGACTTAGGTTTTCCCTGGAATAGGAAAAGGACTCACCAGCCCCCCCCCCCCCCCGAAAAGGCGCGTCCCAATGTCATAGAGACGGGTAGAGGTCAAGCAACCCCGGGTGGATTTCGGAGGAAGGCGGGCCCACCCAAACTAGAAATAGGTACATAACTATAGAGGTTGATCGTTTTCAATCGCGTCTCTACAGTCATAGGTACATAATCATAGAGGTTGTCCGTTTTCAATCGCGCCTCTACAGTCATATAGAAATAGGTACTTGACCATAGAGGTTGTCCGTTTTCAATCGCGCCTCTACAGTCATATAGAAATAGGTACTTAACTATAGACGTTGTCCGTTTTCAATCGCTCCTCTACAGTCAGTTAGAAATAGAATCATCAGGACGTACTTAGGATCATCAGGACACGCTAAGGATCATCAGAACACACTTAGGATGATCCGGACACACTTAGGATCATCCGGACACATTTAAGATCATCAGGACCCACTTAGGATCATCAGGACACACTTAGGATCATCAGGACACACTTAGGATCATCAGGACACACTTAAGATCATCAAGACACACTTAAGATCATCAAGACACACTTAGGATTATCAGGACACACATAAGATCATCAGGACACACTTAGGATCATCAGGACACACTTAGGATCATCAAGACACACTTAGGATTATCAGGACACACTTAGGATTATCAGGACACACATAAGATCATCATGACACACTTAGGATCATCAAGACACACTTAGGATCATCAGGACACACTTAGGATCATCAGGACACACTTAGGATCATCAGGACACACTTAGGATCATCAGGACACACTTAAGATCATCAAGACACACATAGGATTATCAGGACACACATAAGATCATCAGGACACACTTAGGATCATCAGGACACACTTAGGATCATCAAGACACACTTAGGATTATCAGGACACACTTAGGATTATCAGGACACACATAAGATCATCATGACACACTTAAGATCATCAGGACACACTTAGGATCATCAGGACACACTTAGGATCATCAGGACACACTTAGGATCATCAGGACACACTTAGGATCATCAGGACACTCTTAGGATCATCAGGACACACTTAGGATCACCAGGACACACTTAGGACGATCAGGACACCAATAGTTACAACAGGACACCCATGGTATCAACAGGACTCACTTAGGATCAATAGGACACACTTAGGATCATCAGGACACACTTAGGATCATCAGGACACACTTAGGATCACCAGAACACACTTAGGACGATCAGGACACCAATAGTTACAACAGGACACCCATGGTATCAACAGGACTCACTTAGGATCAATAGGACACTCTTAGGATCATCAGGAGACACTTAGGATCACCAGGACACACTTAGGACGATCAGGACACCAATAGTTACAACAGGACACCCATGGTATCAACAGGACTCACTTAGGATCAATAGGACACACTTAGGAGCATCAGGACACCCATGGTATCAACAGGACTCACTTAGGATCAATAGGACACACTTATGATTAATAGGACACACTTAGTATCAACATGGCACCCATAGTATCAACAGGAAACCCATAGTATCAAAAGGACACCCATAATATCAACAGGACACACTTAGGATCATCAGGACACCCTTAGGATCATTAGGACACACTTAGGATCATCAGGACACACTTAGGATCATCAAGACACACTTAGGATTATCAGGACACACATCAGATCATCAGGACACACTTAGGATCATCAGAACACACTTAGGATCATCAGGACACACTTAGGATCATCAGGACACACTTAGGAACATCAGGACACCCATAGTTACAATAGGACACTAATAGTATCAAGAGGACACACTTAGGACCAATAGGACACACTTAGGATCAATAGGACACATTTAGGATCAACAGGACACACTTAAGATCTACAGGAAACACTTAGGATCAACAGGACACACATAAGATCAACAGGACACACTTCTGATCAACAAGACACACTTAAGATCAAGAGGACACACATATAGATCAAGAGGACACACATATAGCAACAAATAATGCATAGGAATAGAGAAGATACATATGAATAGAGAATATACATAGAAACAAGGAGATAAAACACACTCGATTTTGTAACAGATGTATAGAAAATAAAAATATTCTAGAGAATTAATGTACCAAGCAATAGCTAAGTTAGTAAAAAAAAATCTAATTTTTTGTCTCATATCTCAGTACTAAAAAGATTGTTATTTAATATTAATAAACTTTAGGATATATAGCTTAAATAGAAAGACGGTATCCAACATACAACCATTGGTCATAAAATTCATTGTCAGGTCCAGATTTTTCCACTCTTCTTCTGATGATGAATAGAAATCTTTCTATTCGAAAGCTTGATATCTGAAAAAGCCTTCAACGCAGAGTTTAAATAACCTCTAATATTATGCATTTCCCGTTGAGTTTGCATTTTTTCAATCAAATGTACATAAATTTCTTTATTTTCAATTTATGCATTGTGCAATTGATATTTTTAGTTGAAATGAATAAAATGAAAGTTAATCCTAATGAAAGGAGACACTTTGACACAAACCATATTTAGAATCTCATTTATATGCATCATATTAATGACTATAGCTATTGCATAATTTTCTCAGTAAATGCTCATACTAATTTCTTTGATCTTCCACAGATGGAAGAATGCTACTGACATCTATCAGGAAGAAGGCGATGGAGTATCTTCCTCTAGGGATATGGAGATATAGCAGCCGGAACTTTCTCGGTGATGGACTTAGGTTTTCCCTGGAATAGGAAAAGGACTCACCAGCCCCCCCCCCCCCCCCCCCGAAAAGGCGCGTCCCAATGTCATAGAGACGGGTAGAGGTCAAGCAACCCCGGGTGGATTTCGGAGGAAGGCGGGCCCACCCAAACTAGAAATAGGTACATAACTATAGAGGTTGACCGTTTTCAATCGCGTCTCTACAGTCATAGGTACATAATCATAGAGGTTGTCCGTTTTCAATCGCGCCTCTACAGTCATATAGAAATAGGTACTTGACCATAGAGGTTGTCCGTTTTCAATCGCGCCTCTACAGTCATATAGAAATAGGTACTTAACTATAGAGGTTGTCCGTTTTCAATCGCTCCTCTACAGTCAGTTAGAAATAGAATCATCAGGACGTACTTAGGATCATCAGGACACGCTAAGGATCATCAGAACACACTTAGGATGATCCGGACACACTTAGGATTATCAGGACACACATAAGATCATCAGGACACACTTAGGATCATCAGGACACACTTACTTAGGATCATCAAGACACACTTAGGATTATCAGGACACACTTAGGATTATCAGGACACACATAAGATCATCATGACACACTTAGGATCATCAAGACACACTTAGGATCATCAGGACACACTTAGGATCATCAGGACACACTTAGGATCATCAGGACACACTTAGGATCATCAGGACACACTTAGGATCATCAGGACACACTTAAGATCATCAAGACACACTTAGGATTATCAGGACACACATAAGATCATCAGGAAACACTTAGGATCATCAGGACACACTTAGGATCATCAAGACACACTTAGGATTATCAGGACACACTCAGGATTATCAGGACACACATAAGATCATCATGACACACTTAGGATCATCAGGACACACTTAGGATCATCAGGACACACTTAGGATCACCATGACACACTTATGACGATCAGGACACCAATAGTTACAACAGGACACCCATGGTATCAACAGGACTCACTTAGGATCAATAGGACACACTTAGGATCATCAGGACACACTTAGGATCATCAGGACACACTTAGGATCACCAGGACACACTTAGGACGATCAGGACACCAATAGTTACAACAGGACACCCATGGTATCAACAGGACTCACTTAGGATCAATAGGACACTCTTAGGATCATCAGGACACACTTAGGATCACCAGGACACACTTAGGACGATCAGGACAACAATAGTTACAACAGGACACCCATGGTATCAACAGGACTCACTTAGGATCAATAGGACACACTTAGGAGCATCAGGACACCCATGGTATCAACAGGACTCACTTAGTATCAATAGGACACACTTATGATTAATAGGACACACTTAGTATCAACATGACACCCATAGTATCAATAGGAAACCCATAGTATCAAAAGGACACCCATAATATCAACAGGGCACACTTAAGATCATCAGGACACCCTTAGGATCATTAGGACACACTTAGGATCACCAGGACACACTTAGGATCATCAAGACACACTTAGGATTATCAGGACACACATCAGATCATCAGGACACACTTAGGATCATCAGAACACACTTAGGATCATCAGGACACACTTAGGATCATCAGGACACACTTAGGAACATCAGGACACCCATAGTTACAATAGGACACTAATAGTATCAAGAGGACACACTTAGGACCAATAGGACACACTTAGGATCAATAGGACACATTTAGGATCAACAGGACACACTTAAGATCTACAGGAAACACTTAGGATCAACAGGACACACATAAGATCAACAGGACACACTTCTGATCAACAAGACACACTTAAGATCAAGAGGAGACACATATAGATCAAGAGGACACACATATAGCAACAAATAATGCATAGGGATAGAGAAGATACATATGAATAGAGAACATACATAGAAACAAGGAGATAAAACACACTCGATTTTGTAACAGATGTATAGAAAATAAAAATATTCTAGAGAATTAATGTACCAAGCAATAGCTAAGTTAGTAAAAAAAAATCTAATTTTTTGTCTCATATCTCAGTACTAAAAAGATTGTTATTTAATATTAATAAACTTTAGGATATATAGCTTAAATAGAAAGACGGTATCCAACATACAACCATTGGTCATAAAATTCATTGTCAGGTCCAGATTTTTCCACCCTTCTCCTGATGATGAATAGAAATCTTTCTATTCGAAAGCTTGATATCTGAAAAAGCCTTCAACGCAGAGTTTAAATAACCTCTAATATTATGCATTTCCCGTTGAGTTTGCATTTTTTCAATCAAATGTACATAAATTTCTTTATTTTCAATTTATGCATTGTGCAATTGATATTTTTAGTTGAAATGAATAAAATGAAAGTTAATCCTAATGAAAGGAGACACTTTGATACAAACCATATTTAGAATCTCATTTATATGCATCATATTTATGACTATAGCTATTGCATAATTTTCTCAGTAAATGCTCATACTAATTTCTTTGATCTTCCACAGATGGAAGAATGCTACTGACATCTATCAGGAAGAAGGCGATGGAGTATCTTCCTCTAGGGATATGGAGATATAGCAGCCGGAACTTTCTCGGTGATGGACTTAGGTTTTCCCTGGAATAGGAAAAGGACTCACCAGCCCCCCCCCCCCCCGAAAAGGCGCGTCCCAATGTCATAGAGACGGGTAGAGGTCAAGCAACCCCGGGTGGATTTCGGAGGAAGGCGGGCCCACCCAAACTAGAAATAGGTACATAACTATAGAGGTTGACCGTTTTCAATCGCGTCTCTACAGTCATAGGTACATAATCATAGAGGTTGTCCGTTTTCAATCGCGCCTCTACAGTCATATAGAAATAGGTACTTGACCATAGAGGTTGTCCGTTTTCAATCGCGCCTCTACAGTCATATAGAAATAGGTACTTAACTATAGACGTTGTCCGTTTTCAATCGCTCCTCTACAGTCAGTTAGAAATAGAATCATCAGGACGTACTTAGGATCATCAGGACAAGCTAAGGATCATCAGAACACACTTAGGATGATCCGGACACACTTAGGATCATCCGGACACATTTAGGATCATCAGGACCCACTTAGGATCATCAGGACACACTTAGGATCATCAGGACACACTTAGGATCATCAGGACACACTTAAGATCATCAAGACACACTTAAGATCATCAAGACAAACTTAGGATTATCAGGACACACATAAGATCATCAGGACACACTTAGGATCATCAGGACACACTTAGGATCATCAAGACACACTTAGGATTATCAGGACACACTTAGGATTATCAGGACACACATAAGATCATCATGACACACTTAGGATCATCAAGACACACTTAGGATCATCAGGACACACTTAGGATCATCAGGACACACTTAGGATCATCAGGACACACTTAGGATCATCAGGACACACTTAGGATCATCAAGACACACTTAGGATTATCAGGACACACTTAGGATTATCAGGACACACATAAGATCATCATGACACACTTAGGATCATCAGGACACACTTAGGATCATCAGGACACACTTAGGATCATCAGGACACACTTAGGATCATCAGGACACACTTAGGATCATCAGGACACTCTTAGGATCATCAGGACACACTTAGGATCACCAGGACACACTTAGGACGATCAGGACACCAATAGTTACAACAGGACACCCATGGTATCAACAGGACTCACTTAGGATCAATAGGACACACTTAGGATCATCAGGACACACTTAGGATCATCAGGACACACTTAGGATCACCAGAACACACTTAGGACGATCAGGACACCAATAGTTACAACAGGACACCCATGGTATCAACAGGACTCACTTAGGATCAATAGGACACTCTTAGGATCATCAGGAGACACTTAGGATCACCAGGACACACTTAGGACGATCAGGACACCAATAGTTACAACAGGACACCCATGGTATCAACAGGACTCACTTAGGATCAATAGGACACACTTAGGAGCATCAGGACACCCATGGTATCAACAGGACTCACTTAGGATCAATAGGACACACTTATGATTAATAGGACACACTTAGTATCAACATGACACCCATAGTATCAACAGGAAACCTATAGTATCAAAAGGACACCCATAATATCAACAGGACACACTTAGGATCATCAGGACACCCTTAGGATCATTAGGACACACTTAGGATCATCAGGACACACTTAGGATCATCAAGACACACTTAGGATTATCAGGACACACATCAGATCATCAGGACACACTTAGGATCATCAGAACACACTTAGGATCATCAGGACACACTTAGGATCATCAGGACACACTTAGGAACATCAGGACACCCATAGTTACAATAGGACACTAATAGTATCAAGAGGACACACTTAGGACCAATAGGACACACTTAGGATCAATAGGACACATTTAGGATCAACAGGACACACTTAAGATCTACAGGAAACACTTAGGATCAACAGGACACACATAAGATCAACAGGACACACTTCTGATCAACAAGACACACTTAAGATCAAGAGGACACACATATAGATCAAGAGGACACACATATAGCAACAAATAATGCATAGGAATAGAGAAGATACATATGAATAGAGAACATACATAGAAACAAGGAGATAAAACACACTCGATTTTGTAACAGATGTATAGAAAATAAAAATATTCTAGAGAATTAATGTACCAAGCAATAGCTAAGTTAGTAAAAAAAATTCTAATTTTTTGTCTCATATCTCAGTACTAAAAAGATTGTTATTTAATATTAATAAACTTTAGGATATATAGCTTAAATAGAAAGACGGTATCCAACATACAACCATTGGTCATAAAATTCATTGTCAGGTCCAGATTTTTCCACTCTTCTTCTGATGATGAATAGAAATCTTTCTATTCGAAAGCTTGATATCTGAAAAAGCCTTCAACGCAGAGTTTAAATAACCTCTAATATTATGCATTTCCCGTTGAGTTTGCATTTTTTCAATCAAATGTACATAAATTTCTTTATTTTCAATTTATGCATTGTGCAATTGATATTTTTAGTTGAAATGAATAAAATGAAAGTTAATCCTAATGAAAGGAGACACTTTGACACAATCCATATTTAGAATCTCATTTATATGCATCATATTAATGACTATAGCTATTGCATAATTTTCTCAGTAAATGCTCATACTAATTTCTTTGATCTTCCACAGATGGAAGAATGCTACTGACATCTATCAGGAAGAAGGTGATGGAGTATCTTCCTCTAGGGATATGGAGATATAGCAGCCGGAACTTTCTCGGTGATGGACTTAGCTTTTCTCTGGAATAGGAAAAGAACTCACCAGCCCCCCCGAAAAGGCGCGTCTCGATGTCATAGAGACGGGTAGAGGTCAAGCAACCCCGGGTGGATTTCGGAGGAAGGGTGGCCCACCCAAACCCAGAAATAGGTATATAACTATAGAGGTTGTCCGTTTTCAATCGCGCCTCTACAGTCATATAGAAATAGGTACTTAACTATAGAGGTTGTCCGTTTTCAATCGCGCCTCTACAGTCATATAGAAATAGGTACTTGACCATAGAGGTTGTCCGTTTTCAATCGCGCCTCTACAGTCATATAGAAATAGGTACTTGACCATAGAGGTTGTCCGTTTTCAATCGAGCCTCTACAGTCATATAGAAATAGGTACTTAACTATAGAGGTTGTCCGTTTTCAATCGCGCCTCTACAGTCATATAGAAATAGGTACTTGACCATAGAGGTTGTCCGTTTTCAATCGCTCCTCTACAGTCAGTTAGAAATAGAATCATCAGGACGTACTTAGGATCATCGAGACACGCTAAGCATCATCAGGACACACTTAGGATCATCCGGACACATTTAGGATCATCAGGACACACTTAGGATCATTAGGACACACTTAGGATCATCAGGACACACTTAGGATCATCAAGACACACTTAGGATTATCAGGACACACATAAGATCATCATGACACACTTAGGATCATCAGGACACACTTAGGATCACCAGGACACACTTAGGATCACCAGGACACACTTAGGAGCATCAGGACACCCATAGTTTCAACAGGACACCCATGGTATCAACAGGACTCACTTAGGATCAATAGGACACACTTATGATTAATAGGACACACTAAGGATCTACATGTCACCCATAGTATCAACAGGAAACCCATAGTATCAAAAGGACACCCATAATATCAATAGGGCACACTTAGGATCATCAGGACACCCTTAGGATCATCAGGACACAAATATGATCATCAGGACACACTTAGGATCATCAGGACACCCATAGTTACAATAGGACACTAATAGTATCAAGAGGACACACTTAGGACCAATAGGACACACTTAGGATCAATAGGACACATTTAGGATCAACAGGACACACTTAAGATCTACAGGAAACACTTAGGATCAACAGGACACACATAAGATCAACAGGACACACTTCTGATCAACAAGACACACTTAAGATCAAGAGGACACACATATAGATCAAGAGGACACACATATAGCAACAAATAATGCATAGGAATAGAGAAGATACATATGAATAGAGAACATACATAGAAACAAGGAGATAAAACACACTCGATTTTGTAACAGATGTATAGAAAATAAAAATATTCTAGAGAATTAATGTACCAAGCAATAGCTAAGTTAGTAAAAAAAGTTCTAATTTTTTGTCTCATATCTCAGTACTAAAAAGATTGTTAATTAATATTAATAAACTTTAGGATATATAGCTTAAATAGAAAGACGGTATCCAACATACAACCATTGGTCATAGAATTCATTGTCAGGTCCAGGTTTTTCCACCCTTCTCCTGATGATGAATAGAAATCTTTCTATTCGAAAGCTTGATATCTGAAAAAGCCTTCAACGCAGAGTTTAAATAACCTCTAATATTATGCATTTCCCGTTGAGTTTGCATTTCTTCAATCAAATGTACATAAATTTCTTTATTTTCAATTTATGCATTATGCAATTGATATTTTTAGTTGAAATGAATAAAATGAAAGTTAATCCTAATGAAAGGAGACACTTTGACACAAACCATATTTAGAATCTCATTTATATGCATCATATTTATGACTATAGCTATTGCATAATTTTCTCAGTAAATGCTCATACTAATTTCTTTGATCTTCCACAGATGGAAGAATGCTACTGACATCTATCAGGAAGAAGGCGATGGAGTATCTTCCTCTAGGGATATGGAGATATAGCAGCCGGAACTTTCTCGGTGATGGACTTAGGTTTTCCCTGGAATAGGAAAAGGACTCACCAGCCCCCCCCCCCCCCCCCGAAAAGGCGCGTCCCAATGTCATAGAGACGGGTAGAGGTCAAGCAACCCCGGGTGGATTTCGGAGGAAGGCGGGCCCACCCAAACTAGAAATAGGTACATAACTATAGAGGTTGACCGTTTTCAATCGCGTCTCTACAGTCATAGATACATAGTCATAGAGGTTGTCCGTTTTCAATCGCGCCTCTACAGTCATATAGAAATAGGTACTTGACCATAGAGGTTGTCCGTTTTCAATCGCGCCTCTACAGTCATATAGAAATAGGTACTTAACTATAGAGGTTGTCCGTTTTCAATCGCTCCTCTACAGTCAGTTAGAAATAGAATCATCAGGACGTACTTAGGATCATCAGGACACGCTAAGGATCATCAGGACACACTTAGGATGATCCGGACACACTTAGGATCATCTGGACACATTTAGGATCATCAGGACCCACTTAGGATCATCAGGACACACTTAGGATCATCAGGACACACTTAGGATCATCAGGACACACTTAAGATCATCAAGACACACTTAGGATTATCAGGACACACATAAGATCATCAGGACACACTTAGGATCATCAGGACACACTTAGGATCATCAAGACACACTTAGGATTATCAGGACACACTTAGGATTATCAGGACACACATAAGATCATCATGACACACTTAGGATCATCAAGACACACTTAGGATCATCAGGACACACTTAGCATCATCAGGACACACTTAGGATCATCAGGACACACTTAGGATCATCAGGACACACTTAAGATAATCAAGACACACTTAGGATTATCAGGACACACATAAGATCATCAGGACACACTTAGGATCATCAGGACACACTTAGGATCATCAAGACACACTTAGGATTATCAGGACACACTTAGGATTATCAGGACACACATAAGATCATCATGACACACTTAGGATCATCAGGACACACTTAGGATCATCAGGACACACTTAGGATCATCGGGACACACTTAGGATCATCAGGACACACTTAGGATCATCAGGACACTCTTAGGATCATCAGGACACACTTAGGATCACCAGGACACACTTAGGACGATCAGGACACCAATAGTTACAACAGGACACCCATGGTATCAACAGGACTCACTTAGGATCAATAGGACACACTTAGGATCATCAGGACACTCTTAGGATCATCAGGACACACTTAGGATCACCAGGACACACTTAGGACGATCAGGACACCCATGGTATCAACAGGACTCACTTAGGATCACCAGGACACACTTAGGAGCATCAGGACACCCATGGTATCAACAGGACTCACTTAGGATCAACAGGACTCACTTGGGATCACCAGGACACACTTAGGAGCATCAGGACACCCATGGTATCAACAGGACTCACTTAGGATCAATAGGACACACTTATGATTAATAGGACACACTTAGTATCAACATGACACCCATAGTATCAACAGGAAACCCATAGTATCAAAAGGACACCCATAATATCAACAGGACACACTTAGGATCATCAGGACACCCTTAGGATCATTAGGACACACTTAGGATCATCAGGACACACTTAGGATCATCAAGACACACTTAGGATTATCAGGACACACATCAGATCATCAGGACACACTTAGGATCATCAGGACACACTTAGGATCATCAGGACACACTTAGGATCATCAGGACACACTTAGGAACATCAGGACACCCATAGTTACAATAGGACACCAATAGTATCAAGAGGACACACTTAGGACCAATAGGACACTTAGGATCAATAGGACACATTTAGGATCAACAGGACACACTTAAGATCTACAGGAAACACTTAGGATCAACAGGACACACATAAGATCAACAGGACACACTTCTGATCAACAAGACACACTTAAGATCAAGAGGACACACATATAGATCAAGAGGATACACATATAGCAACAAATAATGCATAGGAATAGAGAAGATACATATGAATAGAGAACATACATAGAAACAAGGAGATAAAACACACTCGATTTTGTAACAGATGTATAGAAAATAAAAATATTCTAGAGAATTAATGTACCAAGCAATAGCTAAGTTAGTAAAAAAAATTCTAATTTTTTGTCTCAATCTCAGTACTAAAAAGATTGTTAATTAATATTAATAAACTTTAGGATATATAGCTTAAATAGAAAGACGGTATCCAACATACAACCATTGGTCATAAAATTCATTGTCAGGTCCAGATTTTTCCACCCTTCTCCTGATGATGAATAGAAATCTTTCTATTCGAAAGCTTGATATCTGAAAAAGCCTTCAACGCAGAGTTTAAATAACCTCTAATATTATGCATTTCCCGTTGAGTTTGCATTTTTTCAATCAAATGTACATAAATTTCTTTATTTTCAATTTATGCATTGTGCAATTGATATTTTTAGTTGAAATGAATAAAATGAAAGTTAATCCCAATGAAAGGAGACACTTTGACACAAACCATATTTAGAATCTCATTTATATGCATCATATTTATGACTATAGCTATTGCATAATTTTCTCAGTAAATGCTCATACTAATTTCTTTGATCTTCCACAGATGGAAGAATGCTACTGACATCTATCAGGAAGAAGGCGATGGAGTATCTTCCTCTAGGGATATGGAGATATAGCAGCCGGAACTTTCTCGGTGATGGACTTAGGTTTTCCCTGGAATAGGAAAAGGACTCACCAGCCCCCCCCCCCCCCCCCCCGAAAAGGCGCGTCCCAATGTCATAGAGACGGGTAGAGGTCAAGCAACCCCGGGTGGATTTCGGAGGAAGGCGGGCCCACCCAAACTAGAAATAGGTACATAACTATAGAGGTTGACCGTTTTCAATCGCGTCTCTACAGTCATAGATACATAGTCATAGAGGTTGTCCGTTTTCAATCGCGCCTCTACAGTCATATAGAAATAGGTACTTGACCATAGAGGTTGTCCGTTTTCAATCGCGCCTCTACAGTCATATAGAAATAGGTACTTAACTATAGAGGTTGTCCGTTTTCAATCGCTCCTCTACAGTCAGTTAGAAATAGAATCATCAGGACGTACTTAGGATCATCAGGACACGCTAAGGATCATCAGGACACACTTAGGATGATCCGGACACACTTAGGATCATCTGGACACATTTAGGATCATCAGGACCCACTTAGGATCATCAGGACACACTTAGGATCATCAGGACACACTTAGGATCATCAGGACACACTTAAGATCATCAAGACACACTTAGGATTATCAGGACACACATAAGATCATCAGGACACACTTAGGATCATCAGGACACACTTAGGATCATCAAGACACACTTAGGATTATCAGGACACACTTAGGATTATCAGGACACACATAAGATCATCATGACACACTTAGGATCATCAAGACACACTTAGGATCATCAGGACACACTTAGCATCATCAGGACACACTTAGGATCATCAGGACACACTTAGGATCATCAGGACACACTTAAGATAATCAAGACACACTTAGGATTATCAGGACACACATAAGATCATCAGGACACACTTAGGATCATCAGGACACACTTAGGATCATCAAGACACACTTAGGATTATCAGGACACACTTAGGATTATCAGGACACACATAAGATCATCATGACACACTTAGGATCATCAGGACACACTTAGGATCATCAGGACACACTTAGGATCATCGGGACACACTTAGGATCATCAGGACACACTTAGGATCATCAGGACACTCTTAGGATCATCAGGACACACTTAGGATCACCAGGACACACTTAGGACGATCAGGACACCAATAGTTACAACAGGACACCCATGGTATCAACAGGACTCACTTAGGATCAATAGGACACACTTAGGATCATCAGGACACTCTTAGGATCATCAGGACACACTTAGGATCACCAGGACACACTTAGGACGATCAGGACACCCATGGTATCAACAGGACTCACTTAGGATCACCAGGACACACTTAGGAGCATCAGGACACCCATGGTATCAACAGGACTCACTTAGGATCAACAGGACTCACTTGGGATCACCAGGACACACTTAGGAGCATCAGGACACCCATGGTATCAACAGGACTCACTTAGGATCAATAGGACACACTTATGATTAATAGGACACACTTAGTATCAACATGACACCCATAGTATCAACAGGAAACCCATAGTATCAAAAGGACACCCATAATATCAACAGGACACACTTAGGATCATCAGGACACCCTTAGGATCATTAGGACACACTTAGGATCATCAGGACACACTTAGGATCATCAAGACACACTTAGGATTATCAGGACACACATCAGATCATCAGGACACACTTAGGATCATCAGGACACACTTAGGATCATCAGGACACACTTAGGATCATCAGGACACACTTAGGAACATCAGGACACCCATAGTTACAATAGGACACCAATAGTATCAAGAGGACACACTTAGGACCAATAGGACACTTAGGATCAATAGGACACATTTAGGATCAACAGGACACACTTAAGATCTACAGGAAACACTTAGGATCAACAGGACACACATAAGATCAACAGGACACACTTCTGATCAACAAGACACACTTAAGATCAAGAGGACACACATATAGATCAAGAGGATACACATATAGCAACAAATAATGCATAGGAATAGAGAAGATACATATGAATAGAGAACATACATAGAAACAAGGAGATAAAACACACTCGATTTTGTAACAGATGTATAGAAAATAAAAATATTCTAGAGAATTAATGTACCAAGCAATAGCTAAGTTAGTAAAAAAAATTCTAATTTTTTGTCTCAATCTCAGTACTAAAAAGATTGTTAATTAATATTAATAAACTTTAGGATATATAGCTTAAATAGAAAGACGGTATCCAACATACAACCATTGGTCATAAAATTCATTGTCAGGTCCAGATTTTTCCACCCTTCTCCTGATGATGAATAGAAATCTTTCTATTCGAAAGCTTGATATCTGAAAAAGCCTTCAACGCAGAGTTTAAATAACCTCTAATATTATGCATTTCCCGTTGAGTTTGCATTTTTTCAATCAAATGTACATAAATTTCTTTATTTTCAATTTATGCATTGTGCAATTGATATTTTTAGTTGAAATGAATAAAATGAAAGTTAATCCTAATGAAAGGAGACACTTTGACACAAACCATATTTAGAATCTCATTTATATGCATCATATTTATGACTATAGCTATTGCATAATTTTCTCAGTAAATGCTCATACTAATTTCTTTGATCTTCCACAGATGGAAGAATGCTACTGACATCTATCAGGAAGAAGGCGATGGAGTATCTTCCTCTAGGGATATGGAGATATAGCAGCCGGAACTTTCTCGGTGATGGACTTAGCTTTTCTCTGGAATAGGAAAAGAACTCATCAGCCCCCCCCCCCCCCGAAAAGGCGCGTCTCGATGTCATAGAGACGGGTAGATGTCAAGCAACCCCGGGTGGATTTCGGAGGAAGGCGGGCCCACCCAAACCCAGAAATAGGTACATAACTATAGAGGTTGTCCGTTTTCAATCGCGCCTCTACAGTCATATAGAAATAGGTACTTAACTATAGAGGTTGTCCGTTTTCAATCGCGCCTCTACAGTCATATAGAAATAGGTACTTGACCATAGAGGTTGTCCGTTTTCAACCGCGCCTCTACAGTCATATAGAAATAGGTACTTGACCATAGAGGTTGTCCGTTTTCAATCGCGCCTCTACAGTCATATAGAAATAGGTACTTGACCATAGAGGTTGTCCGTTTTCAATCGCGCCTCTACAGTCATATAGAAATAGTTACTTGATCATAGAGGTTGTCCATTTTCAATCGCTCCTCTACAGTCAGAAATAGAATCATCAGGACACACTTAGGATCATCCGGACACATTTAGGATCATCAGGACACACTTGGGATCATTAGGACACACTTAGGATCATTAGGACACACTTAGGATCATCAGGACACACTTAGGATCATCAGGACACACTTAGGATCATCTGGACACACTTAGGATCATCAAGACACACTTAGGATTATCAGGACACACATAAGATCATTCCAGAGAATGACATAAAAATATTCCAGGGAATTTATGTACCAAGCAATAGCTAAATTAGTAAAAAAAATCTAATTTTTTGTCTCATATCTCAGTACTAAAAAGATTATTAATTAATATTAATAAACTTTAGGATATATAGCTTAAATAGAAAGACGGTATCCAACATACAACCATTGGTCATAAAATTCATTGTCAGGTCCAGATTTTTCTACCCTTCTCCTGATGATGAATAGAAATCTTTCTATTCGAAAGCTTGATATCTGAAAAAGCCTTCAACGCAGAGTTTAAATAACCTCTAATATTATGCATTTCCCGTTGAGTTTGCATTTTTTCAATCAAATGTACATAAATTTCTTTATTTTCAATTTATGCATTGTGCAATTGATATTTTTAGTTGAAATGAATAAAATGAAAGTTAATCCTAATGAAAGGAGACACTTTGACACAAACCATATTTAGAATCTCATTTATATGCATCATATTTATGACTATAGCTATTGCATAATTTTCTCAGTAAATGCTCATACTAATTTCTTTGATCTTCCACAGATGGAAGAATGCTACTGACATCTATCAGGAAGAAGGCGATGGAGTATCTTCCTCTAGGGATATGGAGATATAGCAGCCGGAACTTTCTCGGTGATGGACTTAGCTTTTCTCTGGAATAGGAAAAGAACTCATCAGCCCCCCCCCCCCCGAAAAGGCGCGTCTCGATGTCATAGAGACGGGTAGATGTCAAGCAACCCCGGGTGGATTTCGGAGGAAGGCGGGCCCACCCAAACCCAGAAATAGGTACATAACTATAGAGGTTGTCCGTTTTCAATCGCGCCTCTACAGTCATATAGAAATAGGTACTTAACTATAGAGGTTGTCCGTTTTCAATCGCGCCTCTACAGTCATATAGAAATAGGTACTTGACCATAGAGGTTGTCCGTTTTCAATCGCGCCTCTACAGTCATAGAAATAGGTACTTGACCATAGAGGTTGTCCGTTTTCAATCGCGCCTCTACAGTCATATAGAAATAGGTACTTGACAATAGAGGTTGTCCGTTTTCAATCGCGCCTCTACAGTCATATAGAAATAGTTACTTGATCATAGAGGTTGTCCGTTTTCAATCGCTCCTCTACAGTCAGAAATAGAATCATCAGGACGTACTTAGGATCATCAGGACACGCTAAGGATCATCAGGACACACTTAGGATCATCCGGACACATTTAGGATCATCAGGACACACTTGGGATCATTAGGACACACTTAGGATCATTAGGACACACTTAGGATCATCAGGACACACTTAGGATCATCAGGACACACTTAAGATCATCTGGACACACTTAGGATCATCAAGACACACTTAGGATTATCAGGACACACATAATATCATTCCAGAGAATGACATAAAAATATTCCAGGGAATTTATGTACCAAGCAATAGCTAAATTAGTAAAAAAAATTCTAATTTTTTGTCTCATATCTCAGTACTAAAAAGATTATTAATTAATATTAATAAACTTTAGGATATATAGCTTAAATAGAAAGACGGTATCCAACATACAACCATTGGTCATAAAATTCATTGTCATGTCCAGATTTTTCCACCCTTCTCCTGATGATGAATAGAAATCTTTCTATTCGAAAGCTTGATATCTGAAAAAGCCTTCAACGCAGAGTTTAAATAACCTCTAATATTATGCATTTCCCGTTGAGTTTGCATTTTTTCAATCAAATGTACATAAATTTCTTTATTTTCAATTTATGCATTGTGCAATTGATATTTCTAGTTGAAATGAATAAAATGAAAGTTAATCCTAATGAAAGGAGACACTTTGACACAAACCATATTTAGAATCTCATTTATATGCATCATATTTATGACTATAGCTATTGCATAATTTTCTCAGTAAATGCTCATACTAATTTCTTTGATCTTCCACAGATGGAAGAATGCTACTGACATCTATCAGGAAGAAGGTGATGTAGTATCTTCCTCTAGGGATATGGAGATATAGCAGCCGGAACTTTCTCGGTGATGGACTTAGCTTTTCCCTGGAATAGGAAAAGAACTCACCAGCCCCCCGAAAAGGAGCGTCTCGATGTCATAGAGACTGGTAGAGGTCAAGCAACCCCGGGTGGATTTCGGAAGAAGGCGGGCCCACCCAAACTGCTGACATATCTAAACATATGTATGGCGTGAGAGCCTTTGGTGACCGACAAACTATAATATGGTGTTAGCTTGCTGATTTTAGCAGAAAGGAGCAGTCATCACCAAAGTCTGAAGTGGTTGAGAACTGGAAGAGGACTGCTCCCCTAAAGGGAGGTGCTTGCTCACAAAAAAGAAGGAAGCGATGACATTGATGAGGATGTGCAGTGTTTTCTTTTTTAATAGTTTTAAATTTGTTAAATCTGATTACAGTGTTCATTCGCTCTGATCCAGATTATACCATTTTATAGTACGTTATATAAAGTCAATCTCTATTTTTTTCTTAAAATAAAAATACTTTATCATTGAAATTGGCCAGCTGTAAAAAATCATATAAACCCAAATTACATAATATATATCTTTCAAAATAATGTCAAATTTACCGAGTAGTTAATGAAATATATGTATTTGTATCATTTTGTAAATGATGCTGGGTCATTTATAAACCACATTATTATGTTTGTTATATTCAATGTCTCTATTTGTACAACAATGATAAATATTTATGATATTCTTGATTACTTCTGTTAGTTATTCTAAGATAACTCTAGGCCACAATACCAGAAATAGTGCTACATTCCACAGTTTCGACGATTATTAATAGTACAATGAACTTTGTATATTAGCTACTATTCAAATTTAATAAGTATTTTGTACTAAATATAAAAGATTCTAAATTTTTTTAAAGTGTACTGAAGAGCTACATAATTAATTTGTAATTACTAGTGTTGTTGCAATTGGCTTTAAAATTGTTTATCCTGAAAAATTGTAGACGGCGAGAATAAAAGAGTATAAATAGTTCTACACCAGCGGTATATAGCATAGTAAATAAATAGAAAACTATACTAAGTTTCGAATTAATTGACGGTGAACTTGATCCATTCTTCAGAAACGATGTAAACAAATGGCGTCGCATACAGTACTCTCGTGTATTATAAGTATTATAAGGTGAATATTATAAGTGAATAGAGTGTAAAACGTGATAAAAACAATTTTATGTAAGTTAATTTCCATGAAAATGCACGTTTAACTGAATAGTAGAACATTTTTTATTTAAAAACAAAATGGAAAATACTTTGTATGACGTCACTCAGAGTATTTTTTGATGTTCCAATATTGTACTTGGTATACTTCTCTATTTATTTACTATGGTATATAGTATTCGATACCATTTCATTTCGCCTATTCTTAAGATCTATGATTTAAAAAGCATATTGTCACAATGCTAAGGATTACCTGTTCTCACCCTAAAATGTCTATTTAAGAAAATAATTGGCGTACTTAGACATGCTCTCTTGGGACCAACTGGTCAAGTTTTTATTTTTGTCCTCTTTCTGTTATTTAATAATTAATTGCCTGAATGGTTTATTTGGATTTATATAGACGAGTTAAAATTCAATTTATGTACCATGTTATTCTAGTTTTTAAATATAGCTCTTATCATTATTTACTATCATTTTCCTAGTATATTAAATAATCGTTCTCAGAGTTCATTAATTTGTTCATGGTTGACTTTCTAGGCATGTAAACACTTTCTTTTCTGTTGATATTTTTAATTGAGTAAAGTGAGCATGTACTCCAATTCTCTTCTAAAAAATTCACAATAAATTATTCTGCCAAATTTAAATCATTAAATTCAAAACAGAAAATATTATTGAAGTATATTCTTCCTATAGTATAGTTAATACTAATGAAAGGATATTCAAACAAAATTCTGTCAGTCGTTCTTTAGCAGCAAGTGTCCTATGTACTGAGCAGTATAGCTCCATAAATATGTCTTATTTACTGAAATATCCGCTGATTCATCATAAGGGTTCTTATAAATCATTCTAATTTTCGGAGATAAAACTTATTCTTTCGATAAACAATGTTTGAAATAAACTGGCGAAAGAACTCTTTCATCTACTTATGATTACCATGTAGAAAATATATTATGAATAGGAAAACAAACTGATAATGTTGTTATAAATAACTGAAAAACTACAAAAAAATAAATAAGGTGGTTCTTGTTAAAGTTATAACTATTTTAATTTCGTACACTCTTTTCTGACTCATACTGTTTGATAAATTTTATTCATTGAATAATATATTTTGAATTTCCGCAAGTTTGTTACTTTTTTTTTGGGGTATGATGAAAAAAAATAATGGAAAAAACATTTTTAGGTATAATTTTTTAGCAATGAAATACTAAGATATTCAGTTAACAATGTAAAACTTGTATTACATTATTATTAAATTTAAAATTATTTGTTGTTTTACATTATTCTTAATGAATTTCAATATAACAGGTGACCTACAAAAATACTTCAATCCAATGCAAAACAATATCAAATAATTATTGGATGATCTCAAAAAAATAGTATGATTTTAGCCCGGAGCATATTTAACTATCCTCAAAATTCATAACAATTTGATTACTTCTGATCATCAGGATCCACAACTCCATTTGAACAGATTATTGGCAACTAGTGTATTGCCCGTTAAAAATAACGGGGTTTCAATTAGAATTCATCACCCGTTGTTAGGTTATTTTTTAGTGAATTTAATTAAAATATATGTTTTACATAAGCTGATATTATAAAATACATATAAAATTGAATAAATGCATATGAATGTAAATTTAATATCAATACTTTCTCGTGCGTATCATAATTACATTCTTCATGTTTATAATCGTCGAGTAAAAGTGGACACTAAATAAATAAATAAACATACGATGGAAATTATTTTTAGCTACAGAAGATATATTAGAATAATTTAGTGTAAAAAACAGACACAAAATAGTTACACAACTGATATCAGAAAAAATGGTGTGATAGAAAGAGAAACACAACTCATTTATAAACTGATATCAGAATAATTTAGTTTGATGGAGACAATCCATTGATAGATCTGATATCAGAACAATTTGGTGTGACGGACAGACAGACATAATCCATATATTGAACCGATATCAGAATAATTTGATGTGACTGATAGACATACACAATCCATATATTGAACCGATAATAGAATAATTTGGTGTGACGGACAGACAGACTAAATCCATTTATTGAACTTATATCAGAATAATTTAGTGTGACTTTCAGAGATAAACAATATATGATCGATATTGAGGAAGTGTCCGATAATTCAAAACTTACCCCATTTATTTTGATAATAAATAAATAATTACTCAATTTACCTAGAATTATATGAGCATTCTGTATTTATGACAGCTTGCTATAAATATTTAAAAAATTCTTTTCATTCTGTAAATAAATAAATAAACAAACACAAAAGGGAAATTATCAGAATAGAGTCTATTGAGTATAGATTATAGAGTCTATAGACTAACAGTTATTCTGATACTCTATATAGATTCTATGCAATGTTATGAATGAATCTGCACATTATCAGATCCCAACCTCAATCCCAACAGGAATGCCCTACAATTCACAATATGAGCATGAATTTTTCCTTAAAGTGAAGCATTGTCGTACTACAGCAGTAACCCCTATGATTTCCCATTTTCTTTTGATCTATCTTTTTCTAAGTAAGTTTGGACGTAAGTAATCCTTCATACGGTATCCTTAGAGGCATCCGCATTTTTGCCCCTCATTAAGTCGACTGAATACTTAACTACCGGTTTATATTTATGGGTGCCCTAATGGGCATCGGATTACTTAACACCCGATTCCGCCTTATATATATATATATATATATATATATATATTGGCAGAATCAACAATAAAATACAATATTGTTAGGAGATAGAGAACCTAGAATAATATAACAGAACAACTGCTTCACATCTACGATAAAACACAACTGAACTCTATCAAAGACAGAAGTTAATATTTACTTATCATAGATAATATTAGTCTACGTTTGAATGTGCACAGACTGCAATCCGTGGAAACTGGCAAATCCTTCCAGATTTATGCTTCAGTATACACTGAGAGAAATAATTTTTGGACATCAAACAACACACTGTAGTTTAACTGATTGTGGGTTGATTATACGCTAAAGTAGTTAATTCCAGTAATGTGCTAGGTGTAGATGAACTACAGCATGTGGTTCAATTCACTAGTCAGTATAAACTCACAGAATGTAGGTAAAATTTTATATTTCAATGGTTAGCAATACGCATCATCTATGTCAGTTCACCTTACCTACAATACAAATCAAAATTAAACTTGCATGTGGGTAAATTATTTTACTTTGTCAGTATATATAACCGTCGTCTATGAAGTTAGAGTATTACTATGAAATTTTTAATCACATGTATGTAAATTTAATGTAAATCAGGCGGGAAACTGGTGTGGCGCGTCAGTTTCAGTGAAATATCAAAGAAGGTAGGTGTGTAATTTGGTAGTAACCTTAACTTAATTTCAGCTATGTCCAGTGCTTAAATTTATAGAAATAGCTATATATATCAGTACATAAAATAAGCTAAAATAGTTTTTTGTGATCAATTCATTCTGAAAAATAGAAAATCAGCCTACCTATTTATAATTGGAAAAGGTCCAAGGCAGAATCTCCAATACCTTGCAGCATAGCCTTTAGGCAGCTGACTATAATCTTTAGTTTGCTCTAGCCTCTACTTCTAGGGTGCTTGTATGTAATATAATCCTAATTACAATATAATATATTGGTGTAAACTTTTTGAAGTCTCTGTCAGACTGTCTGCCACAGTGTCACTCTTAATTTCTAACTCTCTGCCCTGGCCAGATTGCAGAAACTGGTAAAGTGCTTTCCAAGAAATCCTCTATGTTTTCCTTCTCTTCTAAGAAAAATACATGTATATAAGAGAAGAAATCAATAACTGTTTGCACAGATAATGTTAAAATACAGACTGATGCCAAAGTAAAATTATGTGGTCCATGAACTCTCCAATTTTTTCACCAGTTCTCCCAGATTGAATTTGATGGTAAACTTGGTTGTTTTTTCTTTTCTCATAAATTAATATTCTTTATATATCACTATTTTGCCTTTAATATTGTGAGTGAAAATTGCTAAATCAATAATATTAGTCAGTTATCTAGTGCATGGAAGACTAGCCAATTGAATTAATTTGTTTGCTGGCTTTTTCAAGATTTTTTTTTTGAAAAGTAAGAGTACCTAGTTCTGTGCACCACTTACAGACTAATAATTATCTTCTAAAATTCATAATTATCTCTTAATGACTTGATTGTTCTGTTGGCAGTCTGCAGAATATGGAATATTTTTTATCCTTTTCTGTGAAAATTATCTTTAGGTTTCTTTTACTTTTATTTCAATGAGAAGTTGAGAACAATAATCAAAATATATTTTTTTTGAGATCAGTTTCTATGGACTTTGATATATGATGATCAGTTAATGGGATTTTTAAAATCCAGTGCATTTGATATATTCAATTGTAACCTGTATGCCAAATGTATTTTTAAATAGTGTATTCTTTATTATCAAATATTTTAATTTAAACACCAGACTACTGAAACTGGTAAATTGTTCTAAAATTCTCTATTTTGCATTCTGTTTTCAACAAAATAAATTTAAATTGAAGAAAATAAGTATTTTTTGCACAGAAAATATTTAAAAAATTAATATTCAGCAGATTTGATTTGAGATAGTTACTTTCTGGCTCTTGGTAACAATTTAATTAATTGGGACTGAAATGCTCTCTGAAATCAACCTAAATTTCAGTCTCCCACTGCTTCTATAGAATTTTAACTTTTTATGGATACCATGACTTTCATATGGCTCTTTTTCAGAGAAATATGATATGAATTTTTGGTAACAGTAGCTAAAAAGTGATTGAAATTCAGTAGCTAGTACTACTTCTTTACATTTAATTCTATGTTGTCATCAATAGCTGCATGATAGCTAATTGATTATTTTTCTCATTCAATTATTTTCATTCTCTGCTTTCAAATCTACTATATTTAATTCTAATTTAGAGAAGTCCATTGGATAAAGGAAATATGTTCTTGCTGTTACCTAATCTAAGACTGTTTATATCTCTTGCGGATGATTATTTTAACAATTAAGTCAATTATCATTATATTCATTGTGAATTTTAGTTTTTTTGCTAATCATTGCTACATAGCTAGTCAGTAATTAGCTTAATCTCTCAATTGTACTAACTATTCTCAACAATTTCCTAATTCCATATTTTTTACAGACACCAGAGACATTCTAATGAAGACTTTTAGGGTGGCTTGCATACTTTTGCTAACATCATCACAACAACAAGAGATTGAGGCCAACTACTGCTGATGTTGGTATTAACTTTTAGATGTAAGTTTCTGTAAGTTTTACCTATTTATTTGACTTCTAGCAAACTATGAATGGGAAGATCTTCATTAATTGATGCTTTTTAATTTTCTTTTCAATCATATGGCTAACTATTGAAGAGGATAGCTTGGCTAGAGAAGTACTCATCCTTCTTAGTCTCATTCCAGCCACTCATCTTCAAAGTCTTCTGAAGTTGATCAATATTATGTTTCCTCTGATGACATTATGTTTTGGGTGCCAACACTTTTTGAAGGCGATTGATGTAGCATTTTAAACTATTCCAAGTTTTGAATTTGCAATATTGCAAGGAGTGCTGAAACATTTTTTTACTTTACTGTGAACATCATTTTACCATATTCTTTCAATTTTATGATATGAAAGCTCCATGCGTCACTGATTTGGTGAGTCGCTTTGAGAAATAGCTAGCTGTGAACAATTCAGTTCATGAACTACTAAATGACTTTTTATTTGTTTGGGTACTTAAATCTTGGGAGCTACAAGGAAGCTTTATTTGGGCCTTTTTAAACATAACTATATATAACTTCTTCTTTAATCCTCGAGTTATAATCTAGTTGCAGTTTCTCCTTTGATCGTGTGATCTCAAATTTAGTAATCTATTAAATGAGTTAATAGAATTGTTATATTTCTTGAATATTTTATTCATGTTTAATAATACATAAATTGGTAACTTCTTCAATTTTTATAGCTTCTGAGAAACTATTATAATTTTCAACTTACTAATGTTTACCAAGTAATGTGTGTTTCTGAAATTGTTCATTTTATATTACATGTAATTAATTAATTTTGAGTTTTATTACAATGATTGTGATGTATTATATATTAATTCTTATGAATTTAATTTCTACAGTATTTTGTAATTGAGTGTAGCTAAAGTAAACATTATCCAAGTGGCTAAAATAAAATGCATGTAGGTAAAATTGCTTAGCGACTGTAGTTTGAAGGATTAGTTTATCAGTTGAAAATTCTTTTACATGAGGTTTGAATTGCATGTATGTTAGTAAAATAGACAACCAGCTGTAGTTTAATTAATAAGCATGTAGGTAATGTTTAACCACAGCTGTGGTTTGAATTGCTTGTATGTAGGTAAAATAGACATTCAGCTGTAGTTAGAATGGTGATAGATGTAGGTAAGATAAAGTACATGCATGTAGGTAAAATTACATTATAAATTCATGATGTTTGATTCAAACCACAGCTGTGGTATGGTTTAAAAACGACCAACATTGTGGTTTGAATGAAACTATATATAGGTTCGGTTAAGTACACTTTTCTTTCAGTGTAGGTAATTGATTGCCGTGAACGTGACTTTCTGAACAATGGAATATTGAATTTATAATTAAATCTTGTGTTATGGGTAGCAAATCACAATTCCTCGGCAATGTGCTAATCTTAGAATCTAGATTGCGGAAAATAGCCTTGGACATGGACATATAAATTGGACAATTGTAAAAATGAAAGTTGTTTAGATTTAACAGGTTTCATTTTTAAATGATTGGTTAGTGTGAGAGTTATATAGAACACAGTTAATAGATCAAATAGCTTTCTTTTGACAAATAGCCAAGTTATCCTGCATAGATTTATAGACTAAATTTCTATGCCCCTACATTAAATAAGGATAAATCAAGGAGTTGTTGAGTGATATAGGAATATGCATTGAAAAATGATGAATTCTATTGATAATACCTGTGGCTTTTGAACCTTTCTTACAAATATGGTTATATTGCAGTGCAAAATTTAAATTATTACCAATTATAATTCCAAGAATTTTCAATATCTTCGTGAAAGGTAGCTTCTGGTTATTTAACTCGATATTTATAAGAATAAGAATAGGAATAAGAATAACTTCATTCAGAAAATAGATTGATTACATTAAACTACTATGTTTCCTAAAATCTTAGGTGAGATAATATGATGAGAACTAAAATATGCATTCATAATCAAATTTAATCTCTGAGCCCTTTCAGGTAACCTTTTCAGGTTATTATTGGGCGTTCAAAACATGTAAAAAAAATTAGGACAATCATAAATTACATTTCAGCATATTCACAAAACCCCGATATAAAAGCACATAAAATTCAGAAGACATAGCTATATTTACTATAGAGTTTACATTTATAACTACAAACAAAAAATAGAGAACCCAATGAAAATTATATAAGTGAAACACTTGTCCTTATCGTGATTGGTAACAATTGTTAACCCTAACTGAATTTCTTTCTTCAATTTAGCTTAGACAATATACTACTTCCAACAGACTTCAACGATACAGGTAACTCATTCCTTCCCATTTACTTTCATTATAAAATAATTGCATCTGATAAACTGTTTTACTGTGCATAGGGATGTTTAATATATCATTAACTATTAGAATTGATTAAATATTTGTGAAATTTAGTAAGTATGCTCAACTTATGAACATTGTAAAAAGAGAGTGGTAATGAAAAGCGGTCGTCAGTGCTCAAGAATCTCATTTCTTTCCTTTGAGTCCTTTGTAATCTGCTAGAATTAGTAGTCCCACATCCACCCCACATGTTAGAAATTGAATCATATGAAACAAATATTATATATTATATAATATTAGACTATATATATTCAACTCTAACTACTTTCCAATAATAATCTTATATGAATATAAATATTATTATTGTATTTGAATATTATATTATTATATTATATTATCGTATTTGAATATTGTACTTATATTATACAGGGTGTCCCAGAAGTAACTGACCCTTTTAATTTTCTAATTAAACAAAAACTAGGAGCACTAGGTTGTTAAAACCAGTTTGAATGGAAGATAATAATTTTCATGGTAATTAAGTCCGTAGCACACATACGAATCAGCCATTTAGCGAGACTTCCAGAACGGATTAAAGAACTTCTCATTATTCGTCAACACCAACAGCCCATTATGATTCGGCACAGCAAAGAGGAAAGAATAAGGATTCTGGAAGTCTACATGAGAACATTTTCAGTAGCAGAAGTGCAGCGTGACTTCCGAATACAGTTTCATACAAGAACAAGTCCCTCTAAGAACACAATAAAGTCTCTATATCGTAAGTTCACAGAGACTGGCAGTGTTAGTGATCGATCACGATGTGGAAGATTAAGATCAATACGTACTGAAGCAGTAATCAACATAGTTTCTGCAGATGTTGCAGCTAATCCCAAGAGCTCAATCAGGAAACGTTCAACTCAATTATCTGTTAGTCGATCATCATTACAACGCATTTTAAGGAGTGAGCTGAAATTATATCCGTACAAAATCCAACTGATTCAGGAAATAACGGCAAATGATCCTCAACAGTGGCTTGAATATGCAGAATCCTTTCTTCATTTGTGCGAGGAGGCCTCGTTTATCGACAACGTCATATTCTCGGATGAAGCTCATTTTTACTTGTCTGGCCACGTTAATAGGCATAATTCAAGGATTTGGAGCAACGAAAACCCTCAAGAAATCCAGGAAAGGCCGCTGCACTCTCCTCGTGTCACTGTGTGGTGTGGAATAACTGCCTCCACGGTGTTTGGTCCTTACTTCTTCGAAAGTGATGATGGAACAACTTCAACAGTTAATGGTGAACGATACCGAATTATGATAAGAGAATTTCTTATTCCAAGAATTAAGAGACGAAGAGCCCTGCGCAATACTTGGTTTCAACAAGATGGAGCAACAAGCCATACAGCAAGAGAAACAATGGCATTGTTGAAGAAGACTTTTCCAAACCGTTTGATTTCACGATTTGGTAACGTCTCATGGCCTCCTCGTTCCCCAGATTTGACTCCAGCTGACTTTTTTCTGTGGGGATACCTTAAGTCAAAAGTCTACGTGACAAATCCATCAAATTTGCAGGAACTCAAGGACAACATTACTCATCAAATTGTTCGAATTTCGCCTGATACGCTGAGGATGGTCATGCAAAACACAGTGAAAAGAGCGCAAAGTTGTCGAAGCGTCAGTGGTCATCATCTAAAAGATATTGTTTTCAAAAAATAGTCTTAATAAACCATGAAAATGTTTTTCTTTGATTTGAAACCTATTTTAACAACCTGGCCTCCTTAGTTTTTGTTTAATTAGAAAATTAAAAGGGTCAGTTACTTCTGGGACACCCTGTATTAACATATGTGCATTCTGAGACTATGTGTAAGAGTCAATTATCTTTTTACCTAAATTCTATATACGGATTAACTTGCAATATCTGAATAGTATCTTGATTGCAAATGTTATAAGTAGGAGAATAATTTAGGATTTGAACTATCATTACCTATCATAAAAGTTGGCTATGCACAATTATCTATCTGTTCTGTCGGAGGAGAGGATATAAATTCACCAAATTCATTGGATTAAAGATCACGAAGACTTATAAAAGCTCATTAGAGTATTACTTTGTATTACATTAGAAACTGTAGCCAAGGACTTTAAAATCTAGAAAAACTCGTAGCATAGTGGATTCCGCTCCATTCTATTCTCTGAGAACCCAGTATAAAAGACTGTGGATTCCAAAGAACCCCGTTCTGTTCGTACCTGAGTCTCTTCGCTGTGCATCTAGCACAATCACCTTCCGTCCTGAAAATTCTCTTATCCGAATCGGTGTATATTGTGCATAGAACATAGAACATAGTATATTTTTAAACTGTGCGCGAATCAAAATCTGTATCTTGTAATCCTGTACTTAATATTTTTGCAATAATCGAATTCAGAGATGTTATCGAGTTGTTTTATTTACTCCTTACTAAGATTCAATTTAAATCAGTAAGAGTAGTTCAATCCAATCGATCAATCGAACTACTTAAGACTAGGGTCAGAAAACACACACTGACCAGCAAACTAGTTTTAAAACCACACCGTCACGCCATAAGCTTGAAAGGAATGAAGCATTGTAAAATTAATAATTCTCAAGATACTGGGAGTTACAGTTTGGCTCATTTTACACATAATAATAATATTTGAAATTACTATATCATTATTATAAGCAAATACAGTATAGTTAATCTTTTCATTATATAACTGCAATTTATTTGCATATTCCCAGTTATTGTAGTGTCTAATTCAGAATTTATTATATTATGAATTACAGGCAAAGAACTTTCATCAAAAGAATAGAAAAAATTCCAGTCATATGCGTTCAAAATAAATTTGAATTTATTAGTAGATTGGGTTATTTTGTTAATAAATATCAAGAACAGAAGAGGCACAAGAATTGACTCCTGTGGAACGCCCATTTTAACCGATCTGAGAGGAGTAGTAAACCTTTGAGAAACTTTTTTCTCTAATGCTGATAAATCGATAGCGGGATATTAATAATAGAATAAGATATATTTATTTGATTTTTTTAAACTCCTATTTAAAAAAAATTATTTAATTATTTCACAAATGTAGCGCCATCTTTCGATGTAATCTGGAACTAAAACTCAGCTAATACATACATACGCACGAATACGTAAATACTCACGAAACACCTTACAATCCGTAGGTACTTAGTTTTTTATTCGTTATACCTAAGTTCTTGCATTAAAAAGGGGCTAAAATGAGCACTGCTAACAGTACTATTAACAATATTGCTAATAAAAGAATAGATTACATCTCATTTTAACAGCTGATGAGGAATGTAAACAATAACAATTTACATCGCCCTCCCTGCAGATGCTTTGGACATCTGCAGTGAACTTTGGACTTAAAACCAAGTAATTATATTTATATATCTTACGGTTTTTAGTTAAATATTAGACGAATGAACTTTCGTGTGAGTATAACTAATTACCAGGAATGGGACAATATGCTCTTAAAATCATAGATCCCAAGAATATCATAGACGAAACAGAATGAAATGGTATCGAATACTATATACTTCTGGTTTAGAACGATTCAATAGTATTCAATTCTCACCGTCTATAATATTTTAGGGATTTATGATTTTAAGAGCAAATTGTCCCAGCCCTACTAATTACTAACAACCATACATTGGGGTCACATTGCAGTAAACCACATTGCAGTAATTGGGGACGATTAGCTAAGTATGACCTAAACCACTCAATGCAAACACCGCGTATACCACATTTCCACATTTTTGAGAGTAGTATTTCGTGACTGGCACAGTCAAATGCCTTCTTTTAATCAATGAAAAGAGAAAAAGAAATTGTTATCTAATTCTATATAGACATTAGACATTTGCTAGAGAGTCAACCAGGGTATTGGAAGTTTGTCGTTAAGCCCTAAAGCCAAACTGCTGGTCACCCATTATTATTATCGAATCCAGGTAATTATTCAGCTATGAATAAACTATCTTCTGAAATATCTTACTCAGGATATGTAGGATCGATATCTGACTGTAATTAGCACATTGGACATATTCAAGATTCCTCAAATATTGTTGGAAACACTCCAATAAATAAAGACATGGAACATGACATAAAACAGGAGATATCACGATAGATATATAAACTTGACAACTTTAGAGTAATGAAGTTTAGACCAGTAGATTAATTTTTTAAAGAAAATATCAAATTATTTACAACATACTCATTCATTGGGGTAAAATATATGGAATCAAGATAATCCCAGTTATATAGTTCTAATGACTGAAGTTTGTTTGTGGAACAGAGTCATTGATAATTTTACCAATACTAGATAAATAGTTATTTAGTACGTCACAGATCGAGTGAGGTTCTTTTACCATAAATCCACCATCGCTTGATCCTCTAATCAATGAAATGTTATTCTTATTAGTACCTCTAATAATTCCATTAATAAAAAGACTAAGTAGTTCTAAGATCATTTTTCAGTATATCTAATTTCTGAGTGAAATAATCCTTCTTAGCCTTTCTAGTCCTACCTGTGATATAGTTCCTAAATATCCTATAAAACTGAGGAGTTACACTATCCAGTTTCATCAAAATAAACATACTTTGACAACGCTTGACGTTAGACTTTTATTCATTTTAAAACCATGGTTTCAGCACATTCTTATATGATATTTTTTTTTAACTATAAAATATATATTATTAAATATACATTATTATATATTATCTAATTTTTGTTTCTCATTCACATCAGTACAAATGTAATTTTTTTTCATTTTACAGTCTCACGATGGTTGACAACCTCGTTGTAAAACCCACTTTAAACAATAATTTTTAACTTCACCTCACCAAGAGGATTTTATACATCATCTAAGATCATCTCAAGGAAGTCAGTTAAAACTTTTTAACTTAAGCTAACTTTCCTGCAGGCCAATAACAAATTCAACCAGAATATCTTAAGATAACACTTAATTCACCTCTTCCAAAACTTCACTGAAAATAATCAGAAGATCAAGTAATAATATGAATCTCCATTATATTTTCCCATTAATTTAAGATAATATGTAACTAGTGATTATATAATAATATAAAATAGAAATGGTGCAATCCATACTACTCCTTATTAGCGCAATTAATATTATTGAAAAAGAGCAGTGGTATACAATAATCTTATTGACCAATAAATGTAATGAAACATTTTGAATTAATAATTGTACATAAATACGTTATTATGCTACTTCATGATTTTTCTGAGTAAGGATTGATAGTTTATTATTGGGTTGGTAAATAGAAATACCTTTAACTAATGATGTAAAAGAATTTTTTTTATCTATTTCTTTGCAGGGATTCGTCTTCCACTCTAGCTAATTAATTTACAGGGTCGTGCAGCTAAATTAGGACTAACTTTAACAGCACATATCTTCTGTAATTTCTAACCTAGGATCAAATTCTTTTTACAGACAATCATTAAGCCCTTTGCTATAATATTTCAGATTAAGGTCTAGCATATAGTTAAAATATGGCGGAATTAGCGCGAAGAACGACCATATGTGAAATGAGACGCACCGGGAACTCTGTTTCAGACATTATGAAGAGCACTGGCTATGCAAAACCGACTGTTTATCGAGTTGTTGCTGCTTTTGATGCCGAGGGTAAGGTTCAGAGAAGTCGACACAGTCCCCGCAGTGATCGAAAGAGAACAAAAACATTCCTTGCTGGGCTGAAAAGGACGTTGAAGTCAGACCCAAGCCAGCCGATGTCAAAACTGGCACAAAAGCGCAGCGTGAGTCGTAGCACCATCAGCAGGGCAGTCAAGGAAGACCTTGGTATGAAGTCATAGGTAATACTTAAGGAGAGTCCGTAACCGCCTAACTACCCGCTCCAGAGCCTTCAGAGCTGCAAGATGCCCAAATCTTCTGAACCATCTGAAACACAAAGGAAGACATGTCTGCGTTTTTGTTGACGAGAAAAAGTTCGTTGTTGATGAGGTTGCAAATCGCCAGAACACTCGGGTAGTTGCCTCCGATCGTTCAGAAGTTCCTCCTGTGATGCAGAGCAAAAATCCTGCTTCTGTGATGGTTTTTGCAGCCGTCGCAAGTGATGGTAAGGAGATGCTTCCTCATTTCATCTAAGCGGGTCTTAAAATCAACAAAGCGTAGTACTTGAAAATTCTAAAAAGTTTTGATGCCGTGGATACGTAGGAACTACGACCCCTTCAAAGTGATGCTCGTTCAAGACTCTGCGCCCTTGCATGGAGCAAAGAAAGTTCAGGATTTCCTGAAGGAGAATCTTCCTTTGATGGTCCCGAAGGATATTTGGGCCAGCAGCTACCCAGATCTGAATATTTGTGACTATTGGCTGATTGGCGTCATTGAGGGAGAGTCTAACGTAACTTCACACCCAAGTGTCAACTCTCTGAAGGCAGCCATTCGTCGGGCATTTCGTAATCTTGACCCCGAAGATGTAAAGGAGTTGTTCACGGTTTCGCTCGAGAATCTCCCAAATTATTGACGCAAAGGGTAGTCACATAGAATGATTTTGTTCTGTAGACAATAACGAACAAATAAATACAAGTAAAAATTACATTTAATCCTTATTTGCCTTTCAAAATAGCGAATTTAAAAAAGTTATGTTAGTCCCAATTTAGCTGCATGACTCTGTATATATCTAGAGTGCTTTCTTATGAAATGTTCGCACAGATAAACTATTTGGTATCTAATAATTTACTTGATGGATTAATTCTGATTTTTTTCTGAATATAATACTCTTCTTCGTGTATCGTCCATATACACTCAGCTCAGACTACAATCAGAGAGATTATTCATGTTCGTCATTATACCGCTGGTTATATTATTTTTCATGGATTTTCTTTCAGTTTTAACAACTTATATAGAAATGTCCACATTCGTCGTTATTTACACGGTAAAAATTATATTTAAGCTATCCCTAAAACTGGACTTTCAAAATCACTAAATTCTGAGACCAATTTTAGTGATTCTATCATAACTTTCTTACACTCTTGAAGAAACTCAAATGGTTTTAACAATGCTTTTCTTGAATAAACATAAATTTTGGACTCTTTCTAGAATGACACTTAGTGTTCTCATTATTGACTCACATGTTTAAGCAGTCATTTCTATCCTATCTTATAATACCATTTAGACTTTTACAATTCTTCTTGATGATTCACTAAGAAAACGAAACACGAAACAGGTTCCTTAATAGATTAGGGAAATTTAATCTTTATGAATACATTGATGGATTCGTTTCAATAAATTCTGAACACAAGAATAGCTAGTAACCTCCAATTGTTGAGAAAAGGGTTTTTGATTTGACTTCACAATTCACTTTGCATTTTCAAACATTTCCTTTGAGAATAGCGAACTTCCTGAATATTTTTTCTTTGTTAAATTGCTGAATTCAAGAAGTTCCTCACACATCTGTGAAGGAAATGTAAACGGTTGACATTTCTTTTTGAAATTTCATTGGTGTTTTTGTATGCTCTTTCCTTATTTTGAATAGACATTTGTTACGCATATGAGCTACTTTCGTTCTTTTGTTCAGTATACTTTACATTACCATCCAAATGGTCTAAGAGTGAGTAGATTGAATGATAAAAAACATTTGCGAAAAATAACCTGCTAATCAAGCGTGTATATATATATATTTTAAATACACACACATTAAATAGCTTATTTAACCATGCAGTATATTAGCTATAAATGCCTGAATATTGTTAAAAAATGTAACTAATGAATAGAAACAAAATTAATCCAATTTCTGTAAGAGAAATTTCCTTTCAGTTTTTTAGTATCAATTACTTCTTTCGAGCAAAAATATATTTATAATTTATTAATAAAATTCAAATCAAATTAAATCCATTGAAAAAGGTGAGATATAGTTGACATAATATGACTAATTGTTAGCAATATATAACTATGAAGGAATAAGCTGAACTATTTAATATCACATATATAATCACTTTAGTTTATCATTTAGGGAAATTAAATTAATCTCAGACAACTATATTAGAAAACATTTTAAATTGTAGGGCCTTTAATACTCATTATCCCGAAGAACAAGCGATAAAGAGACAAATTTCGTCTCTGTTTTCATTTATATCTGGATTCTTACCAAGATCGGACGGGACTAATGAATTACATTCATTGTCGGACGGGGTCTCACTGCGGATACCCTTTTTATGGGGTATCAATACGCACCTCTTGTAATTTAAAAACTACTTGTTTTAGCCTAAATCTGATAGCACCATTATTTCAAGCATCTTCTTTTCTTCAATAAACATCATGACGCACCATTATCATATTAGTATTTCTAGAGCAAAGTCGCGATGAATGGGGTCTCAAAACGATCTTAACGGTTTTTCACGCCACAACCGTGTGCAGTGATACCCCAGATAATTAAAAGGTATAGGGTTATCACTGCGCATCATTAATTACCATATTTGCATGTAAATAAATATAAATATTATGAGTTTTTAACTTTTAATAAGGACATAAATATTGAATAAGGTGTTTTTTTTATCATAATATCGATTAACGATAAACTTATGATCGTAGTAACTATGCTACTTTATATGGGGGCTATTATGGTAAAGAGAGGGGGTATTTAGGTGGGGGATGGAAGGTTATTGTATTAAAATATTGATAAACAAAAAACCTACTGTCGTATTTTATTATTTGATATAAGTATTAGGTAGTTACCTAGTTACGTAAAATTTATGAGTTAAATTTGTCGCAGATTCATTAAATATGTGTTTAAAAAGTAAGGGACAATTATATTGGGGATAGGTCATTTAGTTAGAGAAACGCAGATATTTAGATGGAGAAGAGGGGTATTTAGATGAGGAAGAATATGATTTGGATGGGGGAGGAGAGAATGGATGGGGGAGAGGGAGATTTAGATATTGTAGATTTAGATGTGAGGAGAGGAGTTTTCAGATGGGGAAGGAAGAGGGCTTAGATGGGGAGGGGAAGGGAAGATGGGGAGATGGTGATGTGGTGGGGGGAGAGGAGTGTTGTGTTTATGCAATGCGAAGTAATACCCCTTCATTGCGCACGAAAAATGGCCATAAGTATTTTATTTATTTATATATTGTTTCAAAACTGGTTGAGAACCATCCTCATTCACCAGAAATAGTTTTTCTTGTATATTTAGTTTTTGAGTAAATACAGAGTTTGCGGGATTGTTCGCAGTGATACCCCGTCCGACCCTATATAATGTATTTTATTATTGTTTTATCGAATCATATAGGCACTGAAAAGTGAAAAAATAATGCAGCAATAGAAAACGGATTAGAAAAATCCAAAAAATAAAATCATTGAATTTGATCTATATACAAATTTCGATGAGCTCATCAATTTCACCCTTAAATATAAAATATAGTACCTTAAACATTCATTATTAAGCATTTGCCGAAATAGGATTGAGAAAATTACATCATAAGTTTTCATGTTTTAGTTCATTGGTTAGTGTTTTTTAGAAATATACAATTTGCATTTCACTATAAATCTACCATTGCGTTGATTGATAGTAATAGCTTCCTTTGCAAAACTCTTCTATTCAAACAAATTCACGTCTTTGTCATTTAATTTATTACTGGACGAGACTGCTTCTTGTTTGGTAGAAAAGTAAGAAGATTTATAGATTTCAAGTAAATACACAGTTGACATTGAAAGAATGATTGCTAAGTAACATTCTAAAAACATTGCTATCAGATGAAGATTTTGAATACACTATCGTATTTTAATGTGAAACTAACAACCTGATGAGTAAATATATGTAAAATGAATAATATTATATTTGAATGTTTTGTAATTGATCATAAATAAAGTTTATATTATGCGCATATACCGATACTGATCGTGATCACATCTACTGAGTGAAATACCCTCACTGAAAGTTCACCAGGTCGATAATTATTCTTTTATTGTATAGTTCCATCACGAAAAAATCCACCACGGAAAGTAAAATTGAAAAAAGCTTACATGTGTTATCTTAAATTTCGTTCCTCTCCCTCCCATCGATGAGGTTCGATATTGAAAACAATATATTGTAATTTTTGAAAAATAAGTACAATGCCTGTTATTACCATATTTGAGTGATACTCATAACCTATACAGGGTGATCCAAAATCTCTGAGACAAATACACATAACCTACTCTTATTCGAATGACGGTATCCGATATGTCGGAGTTGCTTCAACTGTTGCACGCAACTCATCCATTGGCAGTTTTGCCAATTTTCATTTGAGTTTTTTTTATTCAGTTGCATGAGAATATCTGCACACATTATTCTCCAATACTTACCACACGCATAAGTCAATCGTATTAAATTAGATACTTCTCTCACAACTTTTGCTCTTCTGTGAAAGGGCCTTTAACTTCTTGAAAATAAGAGATGGCATTTATTGTAAGCTATATAATATATTTAACACTAATAACATTGAAATATGTAAGAAATTTGCTCACATTAATTCACATATGAGTAAACTGTACTTATAATTTTTGAGCTAATAAAGGGGACTTATCTCTGGTTGACATATTCCTTAAAAACAGTTATATTTGATTTTATACTTAATGTAAATGAAATATAGTATTATTAAGTGAAAGTTTTACTTTCTTCCTACGAATAGAATGGCCACATGTATCTTTTATAGATCGAAGCTACAATTATCCTTTTCTGCGAATGAATTCTGGAAGAAACAATGAAGTCATTCTGCCCCGGACATTAAGTGGCTCGTAAGTGCATGAATTGGGTGAGAAAATACTCATGAAGGAACTATTAAGATAATTTTGGTGCTTTGTTGTCGAAAAAAACTTCTGTTTTGAACTAATTGGATAATAAGGAAAGAGGTAACGAGTAGGATTTTTAATAACTAATAAATTTGAATAGATAATATCAACGATATAGCTGAAACTTATTTTGTACCATTATTATCAATGTGGTTAATGAACTTGTAATGATAAGTTTGATTGTAGGGGCTACTTTTTTGTAGTTTAATTTTTATTTTTATTAATAATTTGTATACTATCATTATATGTATATCTTTTCAATTAAATTTTTACAATTGAACACTTTTTACACATCATTAATAATGCATTGACTTATAATATCACTTTGTTTCCACCAAAATTTTTCTTTTAATATCTTCCACGCAGTCTCTTCTAAATATAAACTTCCTAAAGCTGTATTAGAAATATAACAGTAAAATGAAACAAAAGAACGAGACTCTAGTTGGAAGCTCAATAAATTCATTGCTCAGTAAGTAAGCATCTGTAAGCAGTGCCAGCTAGACTGTAAATAAGAGCTGACAAGGGCATTGTACTCTTGAGAGTAGGTATAGTTAAAAGAGACTGCGGCAAGATGGATATATGTACAGGGGTCGAAAAACCATTGCAGTTTTAGACTGTGATTAGAAATTTCTTGTAAAGAAGTTGTGGAGTTATTTGAAATGAATGTATTGTTTAATTGTTGGTTTTATTTTGCAATTATTAGATATTTTATGTTTAATTGAATATACTGATAATAAAAATATAGTAAAACTTTTCTATATTATTTGGTTCAATAAATTTCACATATTGGTCACAAAAATCAGATTATGCCCATCTCCAGAATGTTCATTTTTCCGTGGATGAGTTTTTGATTTTATTTTCCTCTAAAAGTTTTCATATAATCATTCAGAGTGTTTAACACAATTTTTTTTAAATAAAAAGAATTTGAAAATAATAATATAGATTATTATCATCGTTATATTCTGTACGAGATCAATTATTTGTACGTAACCGTATATTCTCGATCTATCAGTTACGACGCGATGTAAAATAAGATGAGTCAATATCAAAATTATGAGGAATTCTACATCTTATTTTACAATAATACTGTAAATTACTATTATTTGTGTGTGCATTTTTTGTTATGATTTTCATTACATTGACTGTCTTTCTTTACTCCTGTTATAATTGTTTGTTATTCTGATTTTCCAAAGCATTAATTAAAAGCTTTCATATTTGAACAGGGATGAAATCAACAGCTCTGAAGTGTAGCGATAAAATCATCGATGTTTTTATATTTATTCTATCGTTAATATTTAGAGAGAATAGAAGAGATGGCACGATATATTTTTGAATAATTTATAATGCATTCAACATGTCATTCTGATTAATTATATTATTTTATATTATATATACAATAGAAGATAATTCAATGAAACTTTACTGACGACAATTTCCAAAACTTTATTCATGATCATCATTGATCATTAATTGAACTTAGTAATTTTACATTAATTTAATGTTTTTTTTAATTTAAAATAATATTCCAATTTAAAAAAATAGCTGAATATTATATGCAATATAGTAGCACCTCCATTCACCATGTGTTTAACAGCTTGTAACTCACTAGTATTCTAATTGTCCCCGGAAAAATGAGAGCCATCTGTTATAGCGTCCATAACTTTCCAGATTGATGATCACAAAGTTGGAGAGTATTCCCGTATAGTTTTGTGTCGATATCTCACCGAATGCTAGCGGAGAATGATCGATCCGGTGCAAACTCTGAACATTGAGGTGCCTGATTAATGGTCTGACTGCAGTATAAATGCTTCTGGATTTACTTCTATCATTGTAATTGCCGAGAATTTGCAATATATTGATGTAATTTGAATGAGGAAATTATTCTTCATTCATAAAACTTATTCAATCAAATAAATTAGGATATGCAGTATAGTTTCTTTATACCTGTTTATGAATATAGTATTTAGTGTTTACACTTTCTATGTCAATATTATGTAAACCATGCTACAAGATTTGAGCATTAAATGATTTACTTACCGCTTTCAAAATGTATTTTTCAGGACTCTCCAAATCGCTTCAAAAATACAACTGCTGCAGCCACTTCTTCATCAAAAAGGCCGAAAGTCATTCGTGGTTTTACAAATATTTTTATTAATGAGGCTTCGGTTCCGAAACTTAGTTCCTTAATATAAGATGGAATTATCTATCGTTTTCGATCAAGGTGTTTTTTTGATTAGAAGCATAGAAAACGAGTTATTCGAATTTCAAACGAATTTCAAACCGTTTACAAAAAAACCTGAGGCTTCTACAATTTTGAAGCTATGGCATTTGGGTTCTTCGCATTCGATTCTCCACTGAATTCTCTACAGCTGTCAGTTCTTGTTTTTTTAATTGTCGTATTTGTTTTCGTAATAATATATTTTTCGTGAAAAAAAAATCGAAAATTAATTTTCGAAAAATAATTCGGAAAAAAAAAGGATTGACAGCTGAGGAAAATTTCTTGGAAAATCGAATGCAAAAAACACCCAATGCCGTAGCTTCAAAATTTTAAAAGTTTTAGGCATTTGAATACCAAAATGTGTCCTTTTTTCAGAAGTGCCAGAAAAAAGCATTCAAAGTTGCCGTGTTTGATAGCAATGCTCTGGCACGCAACGTCTTCCCGTGTAAGATATTGAGTACAACTGATTCTGATTGTAGCCAATAGCTTTTGTGTGTGCTCTCAGTATCAAGAACTATACCATATATGGGAAAATAATTAATTATTACGAATTATTAGTGGCTGATAGGGAGTTTGTAGAGCGTATAGCGTCACCTCAATCTTCGCTTCCCTCCCTTTCTGTCTTCCCCCAGCGGGTTATAGTGACTCTATAGAGCTCTGATATTTCACTCAAACATCTGAAAGGGTAATGGGTTGCTATTTACGAAAAAAAAGATAAGATAATGATATTTTTCCAGGAACGGTCTCCTTAAGAGTTAACGAGTAAAATCATGTAAAATGGGATACATTAATATACTATTATATTTCAATATACTGTCAGTCAAATTACAACACTAGGGTCATGTTACGTTAGTCAGATTAACCGGGGGTCGAATTACCTAGCACTTTTTTCAAATATTTAATATATATATTTGACTAATATATACAATACAAGTTTCACCAATATATAGTATATGTGCTTAACCAAGAAGTATTATATATGTTTGAACAAAATGTAGTATATGTGTTCACTGTTAAACCTTTATACTCTATATGTGTTCTGACCAATATATAGTTTATGATCAATGTTAATGCAATGAAATTAAGCATGCTATTTAATTATATACATTAGAATTCGATTATAAGATATTTATAATAATATAAAAGACTAATATAAGATGATTGATAATTATCATAGGTTACAAACCTAATAAGTAGAAATGCACGAATGCCACAGTCAAGTATAACACGAATCAAAACAAAACCAAATGCACCATTCAAAATTCAGCTCAGTTCTGAATTCTCCCGAAGGATTCGTCATGACTTCGTTCGAAAAAAGTCCGAAAGGTATGAAGTAGATTGTAAATGAAAATATATTTCCATTCAGTTCAAGGAGACATGTAAATATTCGAAGATGCGAGACATCTATCACAAGTTCATAAAGAATAATAAATTATTTTACATGAAGATACTAATCCAACTTCATATATTAATTTTCTGCTTAAATAATCTAATCATAATTAATAAAGAAATACAATATTTCCCTATGAAAAAAAATATTTTTGGTCTGTAAGAAAACCTACTGGAATTTAACTCAATGCCTTAAGAAAAAATTTGGTATATCCATATTGATCATTTTCAAAATATTAAATACATTATTTATAACATTATGATATGGTTGAGGTGCAAACTTTCAATCGTTATCGAGAGGCAAAGTTGTATCATCTTAACTTCCATCCCGGTGATTAGGTTCAATAATTATAAAGTATATAATTCAAAACTTGTTATTTTAACTTCTTAGTAAATTTAACTGCATTAGATGTTAAGTTCTGACGCTTCTATCGTTATACTTTAGAATTTAGAAGAAGAAGTCAGATATTCTCGGTAGGTATATAATATAGAAGTGATAGAGGTACGTTGTAGGAACAACATGGTAGTAGTTTTCTATATAATAAATGTCTACAAATTGTTGCAATTGAGATGGTAACATACAAGTATTCGCATTTAGGCAGAGGTGGGCACAGCGCCGCTACTTGTAGCGCGCTCTAATAGCGGCGCTTCTTTTTGTGTAGCGGCAGTGGCAGAGCCGATACTTCTGTGCTTATGTAGTGGTAGCGGCAGCGCTGCTACTTTTTTCAGAAGCGCTAGAGATTTTTTGCGCTACAGCGCAGCCGCTTCGTTTAAAATCAAAAATGGTAAAGTTATTTGAGGAATCTAGATAAAAGTCTATACAGGTGCGCGACCATAGATAGCTAATCAGTTGTAAGTGATATTCAGACAAATCCGCGCAGTGCGACCAACTGATATTCAAACAATAATTCATAGTATATTTAGGTACGACCATAATAATGATACCCAATGTGATATTTGATATTATTTATTACTGCTTTTATGCAGATGTATTTATTGCGATGAAATGAGTTTAACTCAATGGTTTTTCTTGAAATTTTCTGGAAATGTGCATTTACATTACGAGTAACTTTTAAAAAATTGAAAGTAATTCAAATATTATTTCGAATGCTTCAATTATTTTACTAAAAGTTACATATTTTCAGTGTACTACTAAGCATAAAACTAAACATTGATGAATAAACGTTTTAAATAATTCTATATCTATTATAATATTTTTAGCTATAGCGTTCATGTATAGTTTGACTGCTAATTTTAAGTCAATATCCGGTTTGATTTCCCCTCTTTTCCACCATTTTCAAAAGACGCTTATTCATCAAATCTGTCAATTTTTGAATTGCATCAGACGTTATCGTCTTACAAGAGTCTTCCTTTTGCTTACTATTCAGTAGTCCGACGACCCATTAGTCCGACGCCCCACTAGTCCGACGCCCCACTAGTCCGACCCTCCAGTGGTCTGACGCCCCACTAGTCCGACACCCCATTAGTCCGACACTTTTGTAGTTTATTACTAATTTAACATAAAATATTTGTATATCGGGTGGCGTATCGCCCCCCGAACCCACCAGCCTGGTCAATTTAAACAATCATGAAGTGTGCAGTACAACAAACTAGCGGATACATCAAATTACATTAAAAGATATAATCAAGTGAAGGAATGAATCATAAATTAATATTAGAAATAAAGTAAAATAAAAGAGTGATATAAAGTTTTAAATATGAAGGAAAAGAAAAATTATTCTATTATTTAGATTAGTTATTAATTGAGTATACCTATTTAATCATATTTTTTATTTTAATCAAAAAATAAAACGAAAAATAACACAGAAAGATGCAACTTTCGGACTATTGGGGCGTCAGACTAGTGGTGCGTCGGACTATTGGGGCGTCGGGCTAATGGGGCGTCGGGCTATTGAGAAGTCCCCCTTCCAGAGCTCATATTTCGGCGAGAACTGACGTCTTCCCACATACAAATTCTGCGTCTAGATGGACTGAGGTTCTTTAATTGGGTTTGAATCTAGAGAGACTTGGCCATACCATCAACATGTCATTGACGAACTTATTACTCCTAAGAAAATTCACAGTTCCCTTAGTAGAGTGAGAGTTATTATTTATGAAAATAACTTATTTTTTTCAACACAGCAGGTTTCCTTTTCAGCCAATGAAAAAATTTACAATTCAAGAAGTTAATATAAATAGAAGAATTTATTTTTACTCTTGGAATCCTGGAAGATCCGGCCAGTTCATTTCCAATGGTCCCAGCTCAAATTATCATACCTCCACTTCCACGTTGACGTCAAATTCGTTTGCTATGTAGTGAGGCATGAGGGAGCGAAACTTTAGCCCATCAGTCATATCCGTCGAGAGTTTTCAAGCATTTCGTCTCTGTAGAGTACTGTTTGACAATAAGTCTTGAGATGCTTCTCCGCCCATAGCAACATTAAGTGTATCCTTCAAAAGAGGCCTGGAAACAGGTGAAACATAAGAGGCAATTTTTTTTTCTTATGCAATTAGTTTCAGTGGTTGGATTTTCCACACAGACTCTCTTAAAAACTCCATCACTAGTTTCCAATGGTTTCTTTTTTAGTTCTCTCTTGATCAAGGACAGTAATGTATCCTAGCTATTTTGTATTTGCCCCTATCCTTGCGTCATGCGTGTAATCTTTTTTTAGGGGATCAACAATTAATTTCTACACTGTACGTGGCCGTAAAAATAATAAATTCAATTTTACAGTATATAAGATGATTTTTCAGAGAGTAGCGCTGTAGCGCTGCCGCTGCATTATGCTTTTCTGAAAGTGTAGCGGCAGCGCCGCTACATTTTTATGCATGTAGCAGCAGTGGCAGCGCCGCTGCTTTTCAAAGTCGCTCTGTCCACCTCTGCATTTAGGTAATTATGATGAATCTGATCAATTCAAGAGAGCTCAGCTATAGTTATTTCAGTTTCTCTAATATTGAGTCAATAGAATATTTTCTATCCATATTAAAAAAATACAGCCAATTCAATCTGTGTTCACTTTTAACAAATATGTAAAATAGAACATATGAAAGAAAGAAAATTGAAACTAGATAACGAAATATATCTATTTCGTTTTATAAGCTGCTTCGACAATCGATAGATTTTATTTTTAATCCTTGACGAAGACTGACATTAATTCAAACTATTTGCACTCTTTATATGTGAATAACGGACAAATATATGTGAAGAATATAAATATTATTCACCATATTAATATACTTGTTTTTTACTTTGAAGAAATATAATTTTATGGAAAATTTGGTTGGTAATTCATTTATCAATATAGAAAAAGAATGATGTATGAATATACAGAAACATATAATAGTTATCTATATAATTGTTTTTGATTAATCCTGAATTGGAAGAAGCGTTCGGAATTTTTTTTCCAGAATTCTTCAGTTTTTTGATATATGTCAAATAATTTTCCCCTCACAAAGAATAATATATATTTGAGAGTTTAAACTCAACAATTGAATTCTAAGGTTTGCCTTATTTAATATTTTCTAGACAGCACAATAAATCCAGTCCTCGAGACACGTAGAGTAAACAGAGTGAGAGGAGAGGAGGACTACCTACCCTCTCTAACTAAATTGAAATGGAGAGGAGTGAATGAGCAGTTACGTGACTACCCAGGGGAAGTAAGAGAGGGTAATAGAGAATAATTTATAGGTAGGGTCAGATTTTAATCTTCTTTGACCTGCGATAATTTTCTTTTCCCTGGTTTTTAGATGAACATAACTATTCTCTAAATGGTGACAATTTTCATTGTTTGATTTGAGTATGAATCTTTTTCCTAAAAAAAACCTTTCCAAATAGTTATACGATAAGTGGCTATAGCTAAATGTCTTCATATTATATTGTAATTTTTCCTCAAAATTTGAGTAGTTTGAGATATAAAAAATTCATTTGAAATGATTCAAATTTATAAATTTCTTCAACATTGTCAAAATTTCATTTAAGGTGTAATATAAATATTACTAGTGCATCACCTGTCAAAAATAACAGACTAAATTAAAAAAAAAAACATTAAATTATCAAGATAAAACTATTTGGATATATCAAATTATTCATATATTTATCCTCATTTTTCAATAAGTCTGATTTTTATTAAAACTAACCACATTTTTTTTCCGGATTTTCTTGAAATCTGGATTTGTATTTTCTGTGATAAGAATTTTCCTTCTCCTCTGTTTTTTGTTCTGTTAGCCTAGCTGGATTTTTGTTATCCAAATAATTATTCTAATTACTGAATTGTTGAAGCGTAATCTTTTTATTGCAATCAACCAAAAAATATATATAGTATTAGTATATATGGTGATATTAAATCATGTGTAGAGATGTGTTAAATATATATTTTGAACAATATTGTAACTCTTCCATCATTTTTTCATAATCTCTCTTTTCTAATTTCCATTTTATAATTATTTTCCACCTTCACACATATTTCTTTCCCTCTTTGCTCTTTTAATATATTATCTTCAATTCCGATTATTCCGTAATATAAATATCTCATGGATATTCATTTCTGATGAATATTTAAACCTCAAAGATATTCATATCTCATGGATATTCACATTTTGTAGTGAATTTTAGGAGTCAGTTAAATACATAACGAACTAATGCAATTAGCTTACAGAGAACTTATGAAATCACACAAATTACAAGTACATGCAGCTTTACTGGCCCTAGTTAAACAAAATAAATATACTCAGTAAGATAACAGCTCTGAAAAGTAGGGATATTTTTCGGAAAAAGAAATTATACTAACTCATACAAGATGTATATATAAATAATCAATTAATATTAATGGTACTGAGCATGAATATGACAAATAATTCAGATTTGCTATGTAAATGAATTGTTCCCATTTCGTTTCGTTTTATTATGGTCATTTGATTAATAAGATAAAAATTCAATGTAAGTCTATCTGCAAATGCAATTGGAAAAAGAAATAGCTGAGTCATTACGAAATTAACTGAGTTAGTATTAGTGAAATTGACCATTCCATTGTTATACGAGGAAACTTTTAATGCTCACATAAATTTTTTTATAACTAAAACAATGGGCATTTAGTGAATTCAATTAATAATTATCCATGTATAATATCACTAGAAAATATCATTGAGAATGAACTAAAAGCTATTTTTATATCTCCATTACAATAGATTCAACAAATTTTTATCGAAATAGCTGAATAAATCGGTAATCTCTTTGAATTATACACAAATACACATATCAATATATTATCAAATAAAAGGAAATAAAGAATTACAGTCCATTGCTACCATTATTCATATCATCACGAATGCCATTTTCTTTATAGATGACGAGGCAGTAGATCTCTATGAAACTAAAACATATAAGCGAAAGATAAATATGCAAGACAGAATATAGAATCAAATCCTACATAATTCTCTCGATTAAGCGATGAATGTCTAATATAATGCACTATCATTGTATCAATCTGGGGTGCATTTAAGGTACTTTCTTTATATTTAAAATGGAATCTATTTAGAAAGAGAAAATAAAAGGAACAACAATTATTAATTATATGTATGTGTGAGAGATGAACAATAATTTTCGAAATAGATTATTAGTAATTGAGTACAGAGTAAGTATATCGAAGTGAAATTAGTATTGTGATACCTCAATATAATGTCATTTAAAAAAAATGACGCACGTCGACACTTATAGGGTGTATGCATATTGCATAATCTATGTAGTTATTACTGTAAAAATGAATGTCCCCTTAACATTTTAAAGAAAGACTAACACCGTTTTTTATAAATTAAAATGTGTTTTTAACTAACGAATATTTCAGAAAGTTAAAAATATACATGTATTGCCAATAAGTGACTGGCAGTTTTCCGCTTCGGCAGTTTTCCGCCAGGCAGTTTTCCGGACAACAAATTTTAATACTCCTCCAACCTCCTATCTAAAGCCCCTTCTTTAGCCATCTATATATCCATCTCCTCCCATCTAAATCCCCCTCTCTTCTCATCTAAATCCCCATCTCCTCCAATGTAAATCACCCTCTTCTCTCATTGAGATCTCCCTCTCTTCCCATCTAAATCTCCTTCTGCTCCATCTAAATCACCCGCTCCCCATCTATTTCCCCTTCTTAAGTCCCCATGTCCCTATCTAAATGTCTGTTTCTCCCTCTCTACATGCCCTTCCCCAATCTAATTGTCACTTACTTTTTAAACACATACTTAATGAATCTGCAACAAATGTAACAATTAAACTTCACGTAACTAGCTAACTACTTATATCAAGTAGTATAATTCAATCGTTGGTTTATTGTTGAACATTAAATAATTCAATAACCTCTCACCCCCTCCCCCATCTAAATACTCCCTTTCCCTATCTTAATACCCCCCCCCCCCACTCCACATCAAGTAGCATAGCTACTACGATCGTAAGTTCATTGTTAATCAATATTATAATTAAATAACATCTTAATCAATATTTATGCTTTTTTTATTAAGAGCTAAAAACTCGTAATTTCTTATATATATTTACATACAAATATGGTTATTAGTTATGCGCAGTGACACCCGGCACCCATCTACCTCTAAATTATCTGGGGTATCACTGCGCACGATTGTGGCGGGAAAACCGTTAAAACTGAGAAGTTGAAAATTTGACATAATGTAACTGTTATTATTTTTGTTAAAATGTTAAAACAATATGAATCTATAAATCTCGGTTCTTGAGTTATTGGAGAGTTTACGTGATTCAAATATTACCCACGCAAACTTTCTTCAGATAGTTTTGAGTGCACCACATACAACGCGACTTATCTCTAAAAATACTAATAAAATAATAGTGCGTCATAAAGTTTAAAGGAGGAAAGATGGTGCTTGAAACGATGATGCAATCAGATTTAGAGTAACATAAGTGGTTTTAAAGTTATAAGAGGTGCGGAGTGATACCCCATAAAAAGGGTATGCGCAGTGATACCCCGTCCGACCCTACCAAGTCAAAGCCTTCTGCCATATAAATACATTATTCTTGGAAATCTTATTAAATTACAAATATCATACCATATCATCTTCAAATGAGGTACATATTATTAAATTTTTAATATAATATTTATTACTGTTGCTTCTATTCCCATTCAATCATTTCTAATCATGTTACGGAATTAATTTCAATAAATGAGTGTGTAGCTTGATATGTTTGTAGCATACTATGCAAAGCTTAATAAAGTGAAACTCAATGTGACTGTAACTTAATATGTATGTAGCTTAATATGTCTATAGCTTAATGTTAATGTAGCTTAACACTTTGCTTGCAGCACTCATAAAACAACTTTTTAATTGCAACTTTTTATTCCAACCTTTCATTTATATCTTAACTAAATTATTTCTCTAATAAGGTACAAAAGAGTTTTTGAAGGTTCAAAATCTTTTTGAACATATTATCAACAAGCAACGATTCACATATATTTACACTTTAAATGCAGCGTGACCCATCGGTGGTCACGTGGCAAGGAACGTGTTAATATATGTATATAGCTAAATATTACTTGAAATCTGAGGAAATTGAAGTCAAAATTATATTCAGTTAGAAATTATTAATAGGAATAGTGATTATTCGTTAAATCAAAACGTCATAAAATAACCATAAAATCGGATTTAATGCAATAGAATCTTCAGAACCTGTTATATTAAAAAAAAATTATGATTAATTTCTTAATTATTTGATAGTTGAAATCGAAAGAAAAATAAGTTCATCTAGCAATCAACATTTTTATTTATGGAAACAAGAAGAAGAAAAAACAGCATCAAATATTTAAGATATCCAGTGAATAAGATAATCCAGATATTAGTAAAAATCAAAACATTGCATGGAGAAACTCTCGTTCAATGTTTTAGTGTGATTGGAAACCCGAGAGAAAACATCAACGATATTTTTAGTTCGAAATGCAGTTGTTTAGGGGAGATTTTCCTGAATTACTACTTATATTACATACAATATATTTAAAATAGACTCTCCAATATCTGGTGTGTTATTTATTACAATTATAATAAAATGAAAGTACAATTGAAATATTATTTTGTAACCACAGAACATTTTTATTGATCGAAAGTAAGAGACTTGAAGACCGTTACACCAATTTTATTATCATGTCTTATCAATACTGAGCTGTAAAAACGACTTAGTTTAAATTTGAATTTTTCACTCTGTTGTTAATTTTGTTTGAATAATTAAAATTAAGATTCTTGTTGAAAAACAGTTGACAATACTTCAAAACAAAAATCGCATTGGAAGGATAAAGCTATATATTAATTTTTATCATATATGATCTGAAAACTAATTTCAGTAATTCAAATGGGTAATAGTTATCATCAAATAGAAAAAAAAATAAAAAAAAAAGATATACTAAATAAAAAGTTCCATCCCTCTTCTCCTCCGAATTAACACAAAACATGTCGGTGTGGAGTCTCTGGACAGCAAGGAGGAATGAATGTTTGGAATACGAGATGGAAATCAACAGCAGCTGTAGCCTGAATAAATAATGTCGTCCACAAATGATGGTACATCCTTAGAAAGCTGTACTCATTGGCAAGGGGATCTTCTCGTAATAATGATTTATGTTAGTCATGGTAATATGATGTCAGGGTTAATAAGGATGTGTCCTGATATATCACATCAATTGGAATTATGATTATTTAACCATGATTGTACTATTGAGAATGTGTCGAATATACTACATAGCATATCATTCCATTCATCTCTCTTTTCGATTGATGTGAATTGTATCGGTAAGTATATAATATTTAATTATTGTCTTTATCTTAGTGATAATTAGTATTTTTACCGAGCATTTATTAGTGTGTATCCTATATAACTTTAATCGGATTGAAAATCTTAGTTATATTACTTATTACAGCATGTAGGCCTGATTTAACCAATGCTGTTGGTAGGCCTAGTTCAATCATTACTGTTGGTAGTCCAGATTCAAGGATTGGGTTGTCTGCTTGACCGGAAAATTCGTCCACCGAAACTTTGCCCTTGGAAAATTCGTCTATTAAACGCAAAATAGTTAATTGTTATTGAAGAAAATATTATGATAAATATATGATGTAATCATATAAAGTAGTTTAATTAATGTATGTAAGTAAAAGTACATAGTTATACCTATAAAGTTTGTTGTATAGCACTATGCACAATTCATGATTGTTTAATGAAATATTAGGATTGATAGATATATAATAATGTAATTAATTTAACTTAAGATATAATGTTTGGTGCCTCATAGAGTTCTTACCACCTCAAGATGTTGTTGGCGTTAGTGAAGAGTTAATGTTATAAATATCAAGAGATATAGCTCAACCTAGGTTAGGTTAGGGGTCCGATTTGGGGGTTTAAGGGAAGGGGGATTACCTCCTTCCCCCAAACCAGGTTTGATAGTGACAAAATGTATACTCTTCTATTTACTACTGTAAAAAAAGTATAATTTATTTGGCTCAATGGTTGCCATATTTCGTGCGGAAGTGTCGATTCGGTGAAAGAGTTTTGTGCGAAAGGACCTAGAACTCCAAATGAAACATAAATTTTTTACAACTATTGCCCATGTTTTGAAAGGTTGAAAATGTTCAGATATCCAATTTAATTATTTTTCTCATATTATATTATATATAACATAATATATTAGTAACATAGAATGAAGTTTCCAGCAACAGTTATAACTGGTGAATATATCTCGTATTTTCATCAAACCAGATTTCATGCGGATGTAATCATCTCTTACATTTATTGTTAACACTCAATTATTTCTTTCTTTATATTCATAGTTTATGAAAACGGACGAATTTTCAATGGATGAATTTTCCGTGAACGAATTTTCCGAGGACGAATTTTCTGTGGACAAATTTTCCGTTGTCATATTTTCCTAGAACCATTGGTATGCCTGGACTACGTCAATGTCCTGATAGCAATAACAGCTTATTTTATCAATGACAAAATGTCTTCGACATTTCGTTCCCGTAACAGAACTACAAACTAAGTTATTGCTGTTCATACTTGGAAGCTTGGGAAATTGGGAATTCAAATAGGTTATTATGGATATCTGGAATATTTGGTGATGTAATTAATATAATATAGTAAGGGGGGTCAACCCATCGATTCTGGTGCAAATTATCAAATTTATTTTTATTGATGAAAAAGAGTCCTTAGGTTTACCAAAAAGATTAATGGAAAATGTCATGATATATTCTTAGTTGATTTAAATTAAGCATGTACAAAATTAATATTGTATAGCTCTTATAAGTCTTTTCAAGCTCAAACTCCCCAGTCAGTTTTTTAAGGGTTAGAAAAGTTGTTTTTTGTAAAACAAGTCTTATTAAAGATATTAGAGAATAATTTCAATATTTTGGTTACCTCAATCATCAAAATAGATTCTGTAATCATTTATCAATCAGTCCACTAGGGACATTTCATATTTCAACAGGAACATAATAAAAATGAAAAATATGAAAAGGCAATCCATATCTACATGACAGCTATATTAGCAATTTGAATTATTAACATCTGATGAAATAAAGTCATGTTTATTTGCGAAGATTAGATGTTTTTAACAGCTGAATAATGTGCTGTTACTTTTATGTCTTCCAATAAATTTGAAATATTTCAATAGCCTATCTGGTCGATCTATCTCAGTTTAACTTATATAATTTATCTCAATTGCTTCATATAGTCTGTTTTCGTCCCACTGATTCTTTAACATCCGAACATTACGGAGATTTCTAAATCTTGCAGCTTTCATTCACCCGTTCAGCGAAAAACTGAAGGAGCCAAATACATCTGAACATGCACATAAATATTGTGGAATGAAGTGGCAGAGAGTTAAAATATTACAGGATTTGCAATTCTGTGTTACAGTGGTAATTTAATTTTTAATTTGCAGAGGAATCGTGTATTTGAATTATGATTAAATGAATTCGCACATAATACTACACTGAACAAAGAACATACGTAATATTTTTTTTTTTGACTACTTTTGAGTGAAGAGCCTTGAGGATCATTCATCAGATAATAGTTTATTCTACTAAATAATTTCAATTAGTTCAAGGAATACTTTAAACAGCTCTTGTCCAATCTTCTTAGCCATCAAATACCTGCTACACTGTCTCTGTATTTACAATAATTGTTATTTATTTAATTCATTATACACTTATATACAGAATGAGCCTCAATTTCACTTTATTTATATTGTTAGACATATAATATGCAAAATAACTCTATGCATGCATCGTAAGGTCACACATAATGATCGGAAAGTCAATTTAGCTGCAGTAGCTCTATTCAGGGAATGCAATCATTAGTATGACAATTTTATATAATGTTTTTATTGGCACGGCATTGAACTGCGATGCCTTTCTTGATTGGTACTGTGTGTTCATATTTCAAATGATAGCGTATGTATATTTATTTTAACGTATTATAAATAAGTAGGTCGTTTATTTTATTTTATCTAAACACTTGAATATTTAATTGGTTGTATTTAAAACAACCATTGAATGAAAAATAAGTATTCGCATTTAATATAATTCACGTTCCTGTCCGAGTCGAGTGAGAGTTTGAGTGCTGATAGGGAGAAGGGAAATGCGAAGTCTTGTACCGATGGGTTTATTCTATATTGACAAACATAGTTATTGTTTTATCCAGTTTCTATCTTCCATTACTCAATTATTTATGTTTAAAATAAAATCTTTATTTCATTTCTTGATTGTAAAAGATCGTATATTTTGTTTCATGACAAAGCTCTGTTGAAAAGTTTCATAAGTTTCAATAAGAATGAGAGGCCACCACTTTTAATGCCACAGAACAATCAAATCTTTGGAAAAAACGATGTAGGAGCTTTCTCCATAGAAGTGTATAGGTGAGGTATAAACGTTTCATGACAAAGCTCTGTTGAAAAGTTTCTTAAGTTTCATTAAGAATGAGAGGCCACCACTTTTAATGCCACAGAACAATCGAATCTTTGGAAAAATACGATGTAGGAGCTTTCTCCATAAAAAGGTATACGTGAGGTATAAGGTAATAGGTATTAGTGATCTAATTGAAGCTGTGTAGTAATTTCCCCTTTATGATGATTGATTTATTTTCACAGCTTGTGTATTTGTAAAAATATTTTTAATCTTATTTCATGCTTACCGACAATAGAAATGATAAATTTATTTCATTTAGAATATAACAGAGAAATTAGGTTCCAGAAACAATGTAAGCGAGTGAATTTTCCTTTCAAGTTATTTATTTGAGTGACAATCAAATCATTATGTGTCAATCAATTTCGTGTTAGAAAGTGACCAGATTGACGTTATAATAATTTCTGCCATTTCATTTAAATTAATGAAATATAACGAATTGAGAATTTAGGCGTCCAATGGTCCATATTAGGTACTCCATCTGCACCATCACACTGAGATAATACACTAATTAGAGCATATCTTAGTCAGTACCATATGCTCCTGACATCTTTACTACCTGTGCAAACTTTCAGTTAAATTGATTAGGTCTCAAATGTGTTTAGCTTCTCCTGTAGATCAGACGAAATACCCAGTCGGAAAATGTACTGTCAGCTTGTCGTCTATTATTATCGATAGCGGTAAATATTCATCGAGTTGTATATAAAAATATTCTAATTTCGGCCATTATCGTTAAGCATTTTGAATTACGATCAATAAAATTTTCGTTATAGATAGGTGATATTTTATCATTGATCACTAATTGCTCGCATGCCATTAATTAAATGTTATCATTATTTAATTTCTAAGCATTCACGCCTTCTAAAATAGCGATACGAGGAATATTATATTTGATGCTCAGAGCTTCATGATAACAAGTAATAAAGATAAAATAAGGAATCTGCAGTTTTGTGATTATTAAATTCTATGCCAGGGTTGTATCAATATCAACAGAATTTTCAGGGTTTCACATCAACGTTATTCCGAGGATTATTAGAATTAGATGGAAATTTGTTACAAGTAACAGATTTATTTACAGAATAATAGAATTAAATTCTACATAAATAATTTCTATTTTAAAATATATTTTATTTGTTGCTTAAATTTTACGAGAAGTCGTGCACGTTAAATGATTAGTTATCATTCAATGTTCACATTATGAAAATAAGAATGCATATATTATATAAATGGCCAACGTTCACTTGGGGTCAATTTTTTAGCAAAGTTTAATAGTTATAAACAACAATATCATATAGTCTCCTTGTTAATTTGTATATTATATAAAAACATGTAAATGAGTTAAGAATAGTTATAAAAATTGAAGCAAGTAAAGATAACGAACCATAGTCCGTTATCTTTATTTAGTTAAATTCTGGCCTGTTATCTTTACTTTAGCTTAATTTCGGGTCAGTTATCTTTACTAAATTGGAATTTGAATTATTGGAACAATAATTGAAATTTCAATAATATTTTTGAATCATAGATACGATCATTAAAGGATTTAAGCAGAATTTTATTCAATTATTTCATTACTTGTTCTTCATAACTTTTTAAATGGATCAATAATATTACTGCGAAGAGCTTCAGCCGATATACACATTAATAATATTCATTTATTAGTAGGGATGTGACATTGTGCATATTGCATATATGCAGTCCTCTGCATATATTTCAAGAGCATATAATATGCACGTGTGCAAATATGCTAACCGCAAAATATGCACTTCTTGGTCATTTTTTAACATGTAAATGTCTTATTTATGCCGTTTTCTTCTGGACCCCTGCATAGAAAACGATTTTAACTGTGGACCGAAGTAAATTTCATCAAGCTAATAATTCAAAATTAAAAAATTTGTAGGTGTAATATTGAAACTACAAATGTATTAATAAATAATATGACACTTGGTATTCAGTAAATTCTAGTAGTTATTGATAAATAAATGAATACCTAGATACAATTATTTTAGAGAGTTGTACCACTAAAAAAATATCAAAACTTATAGCACGTCTATATGTATATAATTTATTTAAATAATTAAACATGAAACGGTTTAAATTTACCATTTAATAACTTAGTGTCGCTGCTTATAGTTGGGATCTTCAAAGGGAACCGCTGGTCTAACAAGATGGTTTATGATTTTCGAGTCATGACTAAAGTAATGAACGGAACGTGATATATGAATGTTGGATAGTTTATAACTTTAGAAGACTATTTTTGGCTGAAAAGAAACATTTGCTACTCTTCTTTCTTGTGAAGTAGAACGGGTATTTTCCAAGTACAAAAATACATTAGCAGATAATAGAAGGAGATTCACTGTTGGAAACCTGAAATACAATATAACAATTAAGTCCAATTCCACTGTTTGAAATTGAATGTGTACATATATTTGAAATTGACTTACTATTAAAAAAGTCTAAAATTGAAACAGCTTTGTTATATTTTGTTTTCTAACTTTAAACATTTCGCAGTAAAATAAAAACTTGAGATTACACCTTCGATTTATTGCAAGTTCCATTCAAACCACCAAAGTACAATTCCCAGGTAACATTGAACCTTCCCAGAAGATTCCAGGAACGTTCCATTGGAACGTTCCCTGAATGTTCCACTGGAATGTCCCCTGAATGTTCCTTTTCTGACACATTCCAGGAATATTCCAATGGAATCTTCAAGAATATTCCCTTTGGAACATTCCCTGAAGACTCCATTGGGACATTCCCCGAAGACTCCATTGGGACATTCCCCGAAGACTCCATTGGGACATTCCCCGAAGACTCCATTGGGACATTCCCCGAAGACTCCATTGGAACATTCCCTGAAGACTCCATTGGAACATTCCCTGAAGACTCCATTGGAACGTTCCCTGAAGACTCCATTGGAATATTCCTTGAAGACTCCATAGGAACATTCCCTGAATACTCCATTGGAACATTCCCTGAAGACTCCATTGGAACATTCCCTGAATACTCCATTGGAGCATTCCCTGAAGACTCCATTGGAACATTCCCTGAAGACTCCATTGGAACATTCCCCGAAGACTCCATTGGAACATTCCCCGAAGACTCCATTGGAACATTCCATGAAGACTCCATTGGAACATTCCAAGAAGACTTCATTGGAACATTCCATGAAGACTTCTTTGGAACATTACTTGAAGACTCCTTTGGAACAACTTCTGAAGACTTCTTTGGAACATTACTTGAAGACTCCTTTGGAACAACTTCTGAAGACTCCTTTGGAACAACTTCTGAAGACTCTTTTGGAACATTCTCTGAAAACTTCTTTGGAACATTGTCAGAAGAATCCTTTGGAACACTGTCAGAAGAATCCTATGGAACACTTTCAGAAGACTAAATTAGAACTGTGAATTTATAGTGGGAATGTTAAATGTCACCTGGGTCAAGATGGTAGTAATCTACTATATAAGCTATAGTGAGTCAAGATTTGCTGCGGAATCAATGGAAATATATTTTTACTACTATCTAATGGTTTTACAGTATACTCTCGCATCCTATTTTCAATGACTTTTTCCATCAAGAAAATAGAAAGAAGACATCATGGAAGAGGGGGAAAGTGGAACTAAGCTCTATGCACTAGGTCGACTACTCTGATATCACAGGTAACAGTGTCGACCCAGCGCACTCTGGCAATATTGCAGAAACCAAAATGAAAATGAACTCAAGGAACTATAGGGAGAAATGACAGACGGTAAAAATAGAGGAATAACAGTTTATAGTAAATAATTACCTAAAAAACAGAAAACATGATAATTGAAAATGTAAGCAATAGATTTATTGAAAAACAAATAGTGCTTTTTTTGGATAAAAACTAACTATTCAAATGGCTGCTTCATCTATAGTTTAATTAATATAGATTGTAGGGAAATGATTAGAGCAAGTAAGAGGATATTTTATTCAGGTACCTGACACGTATAGCTGCTCAAATTCCATTACCCTGAAGGCTATAAAAAACGTTTAAAAAATCTATTAAAATACTTGAACAAAAAATCTATATAACTAGCTACAAAACTTAATATTTATCTATAACATTCTATCTAATAAAAAAAAAAAAAACTCTTTATTTACAAACGTTCTATAGCTGCAAGATTAGGATCAGTAGTCTCAAAATTAGGATCAGTAGTCTCAAGGCTAGGATCAGTAGTCTCAAGGCTAGGATCAGTAGTCTCAAGGCTAGGATCAGTAGTCTCAAGGCTAGGATCAGTAGTCTCAAGGCTAGGATCAGTAGTCTCAAGGCTAGGATCAGTTGTCTCAAGGCTAGGATCAGTTGTCTGAAGATTAGGATCAGTTGTCTGAATATTAGGATCAGTTGTCTCAAGATTAGGATCAGTTGTCTCAAGATTAGGATCAGTTGTCTCAAGATTAGGATCAGTTGTCTCAAGATTAGGATCAGTTGTCTCAAGATTAGGATCAGTTGTCTCAAGATTAGGATCAGTTGTCTCAAGATTAGGATCAGTTGTCTCAAGATTAGGATCAGTTGTCTGAAGATTAGGGTCAGTTGTCTGAAGATTAGGGTCAGTTGTCTGAAGATTAGGGTCAGTTGTCTGAAGATTAGGGTCAGTTGTCTGAAGATTAGGGTCAGTTGTCTGAAGATTAGGGTCAGTTGTCTGAAGATTAGGGTCAGTTGTCTCAAGATTAGGGCAAGTTGTCTCAAGATTAGGGCAAGTTGTCTCAAGATTAGGGCAAGTTGTCTCAAGATTAGGGCAAGTTGTCTCAAGATTAGGGCAAGTTGTCTCAAGATTAGGGCAAGTTGTCTCAAGATTAGGGCAACTTGTCTCAAGATTAGGGCAAGTTGTCTCAAGATTAGGGCAAGTTGTCTCAAGATTAGGGCAAGTTGTCTCAAGATTAGGGCAAGTTGTCTCAAGATTAGGGCAAGTTGTCTCAAGATTAGGGCAAGTTGTCTCAAGATTAGGGCAAGTTGTCTCAAGATTAGGGCAAGTTGTCTCAAGATTAGGGCAAGTTGTCTCTAGATTAGGGCAAGTTGTCTCTAGATTAGGGCAAGTTGTCTCTAGATTAGGGCAAGTTGTCTCTAGATTAGGGCAAGTTGTCTCTAGATTAGGGCAAGTTGTCTCTAGATTAGGGCAAGTTGTCTCTAGATTAGGGCAAGTTGTCTCTAGATTAGGGCAAGTTGTCTCTAGATTAGGGCAAGTTGTCTCTAGATTAGGGCAAGTTGTCTCTAGATTAGGGCAAGTTGTCTCTAGATTAGGGCAAGTTGTCTCTAGATTAGGGCAAGTTGTCTCTAGATTAGGGCAAGTTGTCTCTAGATTAGGGCAAGTTGTCTCTAGATTAGGGCAAGTTGTCTCTAGATTAGGGCAAGTTGTCTCTAGATTAGGGCAAGTTGTCTCTAGATTAGGGCAAGTTGTCTCTAGATTAGGGCAAGTTGTCTCTAGATTAGGGCAAGTTGTCTCTAGATTAGGGCAAGTTGTCTCTAGATTAGGGCAAGTTGTCTCTAGATTAGGGCAAGTTGTCTCTAGATTAGGGCAAGTTGTCTCTAGATTAGGGCAAGTTGTCTCTAGATTAGGGCAAGTTGTCTCTAGATTAGGGCAAGTTGTCTCTAGATTAGGGCAAGTTGTCTCTAGATTAGGGCAAGTTGTCTCTAGATTAGGGCAAGTTGTCTCTAGATTAGGGCAAGTTGACAATGCTCATGGATTCAGAAAAGCTGCATCGTGAATACTGTCACTTACCAAGGTATATGACGATAAAGGACAAAATTGTCTCAAAAATAAAGCCTATACTATCCTGTCTACCTAACACAAAATCTCTAAGACCTCGTAGTTGAAGATCATATCTCTAGCATTATCCTCTAAAACTGCAAGTAGCGTTAATGAAATTATAAACTTGGTGAAAGTAAAAAAAGACAATCCATAATGAAAATTACAACACGTAAAAACCCAAGAGACGCTACTCTCATTCTCTTCCATTAGCCATATACAGCTTCAGGATAGATCCCCGCCTGGCTTATTAAACAAATTGTAAATAGTCATACTTTGAGGTTCACTATTTAGGGTCAGTTACGAATTATCGATATTTCCACATTTTCGATCATAGAAGTAAAAATTATAAAATTGAACATTTTAGATTGGTGAGCAATAAAAATAACGTATAGAAAAGTTATATTAAATATATTCGTTTTATAGGTAGTATAATCGAAAATGTGGAACTGTGCATCAATTTGCAACTTAGCTGAGTAAATAGTCTCATCAAATACTGAACATGAGACACTAGATTTAACGAATAGAGGGGAAACCTTAGGAAGGGAATAACTTCATTCATTCTTCTCGTCCATTTTTCTGTTCCTCGCACCCACAGTCCGACCACAGAGTAGATCTCTGAAGTTGTACAGCCATTCTCCCATAAGATGTCCGTCTCAAAGTATCTGTAATTGAAAATGGCTTAGCTATTATTCTGCAAAAATTAAAGTGATGTAGCAGCCGCAAATAAATAGAATTGGATATAATTAAAATAATTAAGAATAGAATAGACTTTAACCCTATTAGTAGTTAAAAGAGCACTAATGCTCTGAAATTAAAATAAAGTATGTATCCATAGATTATTGCATGCAGGATGCATATTAGAAGTAGCATTCGGAAGTTTGGCCTCATTCAAGAACCAATGAATAATTAATTGGTGTCTAAAAATATTAATAAATTATCTGAAAGATTGAACTATGATTTCAAAAAAAAAAAAAAAAAAAAAAAAATTAGATATTGCTAATTAACTAGATATTATTAATGAATTATTCATAAGAATATAATTGCTACAATACTCACCTAGCTTTTTCGATCAAGATTGTCCAAAAAATAATAAGATTTTGTATTTTCTGTAGTAGCTACTGTGACATGCTTCCTTATTTCTTTTTTGATTTACATCAGTGAAGAGAGCCCAATTTGCTATGAAGTATGAACATCGTTATTCGTCATTTAAGAGTAGAAGAGCTGGAACTGTAAGAGAGGGGTATACAATGAGATTACAATTGCATGAGCTGTATTGGCTATTATGATTTAAGCTAGTTATTATCCCGTTATGAATAACGGGTTTTTAATGGAAAACGGAATAGTTTTGTAAAATTTTAAGTTTCCGGAAAATTTGAGTTTTTGGAAGAATTTTGAGTTTATGGAAGAATTTTGAGTTTATGGAAGAATTTTGAGTTTTTGGAAGAATTCTGAGTTTTTGGAAGAATTCTGAGTTTTTGGAAGAATTTTGAGTTTTTGGAAGAATTCTTAGTTTTTGGAAGAATTTTGAGTTTTTGGAAGAATTTTGAGTTTTTGAAAGAATTGAGGTTTTGGATGAATTTGGATGAGTTTCTTGAGAGAAAATTTGATCTTCGGACAAGTTTGAGTTTTCGGAAAATTTAGTGTTTTCGAAAAATTTAATGTTTTCGAAAAATTTATTGTTTTCTGAAAATTTAATGTTTTCTGAAAATTTAATGTTTTCTGAAAATTCAATGTTTTCTGAAAATTCAATGTTTTCTGAAAATTCAATGTTTTCTGAAAATTCAATGTTTTCTGAAAATTTAATGTTTTCGGAAAATTTAATGTTTTCGAAAAATTTAATGCTTTTGGAAAATTTAATGTTTTGGAAAATTTAATGTTTTCGGAAAATTTAATGTTTTCGGAAAATTTAATGTTTTCGGAAAATTTAATGTTTTCGGAAAATTCAATGTTTTCGGAAAATTTAATGCTTTTGGTAAATTTAATGTTTTGGAAAATTTATGGTTTTCGGAAAATTTAATGCTTTCGGAAAATTTAATGCTTTTGGAAAATTTAATGTTTTGGAAAATTTATTGTTTTCGGAAAATTTAATGTTTCCGGAAAATTTAATGTTTTCGGAAAATTTAATGTTTTTGGAAAATTTAATGCTTTTGGAAAATTTAATGTTTTCGGAAAATTTAATGTTTACGGAAAATTTAATGTTTTCGGAAAATTAAATGTTTTAGGAAAATTAAATGTTTTAGGAAAATTAAATGTTTCAGGAAAATTAAATGTTTTCGGAAAATTTAATGTTTTCGGAAAATTAAATGTTTTCGGAGAATTTAATGTTTTCGGAGAATTTTCTAGTTTTAGGAAAATTTGGTAGTTTTCGAAAAATTTGGTAGTTATCGGAAAATTTGGTAGTTATCGGAAAATTTGGTAGTTTTCGGAAAATTTATGAGTATTTGGAAGATATCTAGTATAAGAAAACTAAGTTTTATAAAAAAATTCTTGAGCATGATGGATTTATATATGTATTTATAAAAACACATTGCTCTTTATTATGGAGAGGGATAATATTAACAATAGCTATTAATTATAATATATACATTTCAATTCAAATCATGACTCATGCATTACTAGAAATAGAGTTATCAAAAAGTTGCCCTGAAGTGAATCAATTCGGTCACAGTTATACCTATCAGCAGGTCATTTTTCTAGGTACTCACTATATCACCTCATTAATTATTACTTTTATTTTACCTATCAGTTGACAGTAGAAAAAGCTATTGGCAAGACTGATGACTTTATAATTTATAGGCATGAATAATATGAATTGTCATAGCTAACTTGATATTAGGGCAAATTACGAATTATCGGTCAGTTCCACATCTTCGGTCATAGACTCAGAAGAGAAAACGATTTAGGTACATGGGTAGTACCTAACAAGAATTAATTAGCCTAATGTTTAAATAATTTATATCCATGATAAGACACCGTTACCATCCATAATACATTAATAAATACAAGAATTCAATAATAATTAATAGGTACCTAGGGTAGGTAAGTTTCGAATAATCTGACAGTTTCACAATCACGTTATTGGTCATATAAGAAAAAATATATAAAAATTATTACTTTTATTGGTATCCATGATACCTTAACATGGATACCAATAAAAATAAATTTCCGATTGGGTATATAGTTTTTTCTTATATGACTGAACATGTGAAACCGACCGACAAAGCGTAACTTACCCTACCTATAGTCTAGAGATAGGTAGCTCCTATTATAGTTTTTCATATGATCGAAGATATGGAACTGACCGATAATTCGTAACTAGCCCTAGTACAAAGGTAACTAAGCATACCTAAACAATAATAAAGTTAAGCCAATATAACTGTAAGAGAGTAAAATTAATAACATATCTACTCATAGGTACGTAACAAGGTAGGTACTATTGCAACATGTATTCATTTTTTCATTGTTTATTAAGATACTAGATTGCTCGATATCAAGAGCCTACGGACCTAATTTAGTAAAACGATATAGGAATTTGATTAAACTACCTATTTAATTTGATGATACCTAAGTAGTTATACCTATACTTACAGTTAATGATATCAGAGTAGCTCTGTCACAATAGCCAATAAGAATCATCTCTTTGTAGTTTGTGGTAGCCTGTGTAAATAGTGTAATATTCACTAGCTACTGCTGCAATATGGCTAACTTCCGATTGGGTAGCAGGAAGCCATCTAGCGGACAACTGCTGTTCAATATGGCGGAGACACTTATTTCACGGGCACGTTTTTGAAAGTAAAATCTTTACCATTCTACCTATTTTCAATAGCGTTGAATGTAGCTACTATAATTCTCTAAGTTGAATTGAAAATAATTGTTTTTTCAATAGTATTTGTTCCATATTTGACGAAAGGAGCAAACAATTTCGATTCATTAATTGCACAACAATTCGCTCAACCACTCGCTGTGAAATGGAAAATAGAACTGATCTAGTTTCAACTGTTCCAGTTGAACTTTTACTTGTCAGAAGCAAATCATGTGCTTAGTGTACGTGACGTCATCAAGGCAATACTATTAAATAGAAAATTAGAGACTTATGTGATTAAATAATAAACTAAATTTATTATTGCATTCATATATTGACCACAAATTAAAATTATTATGATTTGACGCATTTTAGTTACTTTAAATTTGACTTTCGAGTGTTGCTGTGATGACGTCACGCACACTGCAAAACTCAACGAATATCAGAAATGGCTTAGCCTCGCACGGGGTTTAAATATAATTCACAAGATATAAAAAGATGATTTAAACTTTAAGAAATTGATTATCTCATATCGAAAGTTTTTAATATATGATTATAACCATTAACATTACACCAGAATAATTTTAATAAATCCTCCTTAATTGTTTTATATATTCATATTCAGTGGAATTTTTTTTTATATATTTGAATTCAGTTGTCAACACCCCTTGCAAGTCTAGGTAGCAATAATATTGATTAATTAGAATTCTGAATTAAAAATCCTTGGGAATATTCAAGAAATATTCCCTGAACATAATATTTTCAAACTATCTGCTATAATTTAATGGAATGTTGTGGGAACACTCTTGGATTATCGGATAACACTTTAAATATTACAAATATTACGAATATTATAAATATTACAATATTACAAATATTACAAATATTACGAATATTACAAATATTACATATATTCTTATAATTACAAATAATACTTGCAAAGTATTAAAGAAAAAACCTCTGAACATAACTATATGCATACAATATTCTACAATATAATGGAATGTAGAACATTCCTGGATTATCGATAAAACTTAAAATAACTCTATTGTTTTACCGATAATTCAGGAATGTTCCCTGAACATTCCATTTAATTATAAAAGATCGTATGAATATGCTAATATTGAGGTAATATTCCTTTGGTACTCAAATGATATACTAAAATGTTAGAATTATTTAAAGTATCTTCTGATAATCCAGGAATATTCCTTGAAGATTCCATTTACTTGTAGAATATTGTTTGCATCTATACTTATGTTATGGAAATTCTCCTCAAGAAATCCATTTATTTAGTTTAATCATTTAAAGTATTTTCCGATAATCCACGAATATTCCCTAAAAATTCCACTTAATTGTAGAATATAGAATAAATAAACTTATATTCAGGGAATATTCCTTGAATACACTCAATTGAAATTGTTGATTGTTAGAATTATTTTAAGTATTTTCCTATAATCCAGGAATGTTCCTTAGACATTCCATTATATTGTAGATTATTGTATGCTTCTAGTTATGTTCAGGGAATATTCCTTTAATACTCCCAGGGAAGAGTTTAATGTTTAGAATTCAGTTTTTCCAATAATCCAGGAATGTTCCCTGAATAATCCATTAAATTGTAGAAGATAGTTCGAAAATCATATGTTCAGGAAATTCTCTTTGAATATTCCCAAGGAAGACATGAATGTTTAGAATTATTTTCACTTTTTCCAATAATCCAGGAATGTTCCCTAAATATTCCATTAAATTGTAGAAAATAGTTTGAAAATCTTATGTTCTTGGAATATTCCTTGAATACTCCCAAGGAAGAGAAGAATGTTTAGAATTATTTAAAGTATTATCCGATAATCCAGGAATGTTCCCTAAATATTCCATTAAATTGTAGAAGATAGTTCGAAAATCTTATGTTCAGGGAATATTCCTCGAATACTCCCAAGGAAGAGATGAATGTTTAGAATTATTTTCAGTTTTTCTGATAATCAAGGAATGTTCCCTAAATATTCCATTAAATTGTAGAAGATAGTTCGAAAACCATTTTTTTCAGGGAATATTCCTTGAATACTCCTATGGAAGAGATGAATGATTAGAATTATTTAAAGTATTATCCGATAATCCATGAATGTTCCCTAAATATTCCATTAAATTGTAGAAGATAGTTTGAAAATCTTACGTTCAGGGAATATTCCTTGAATACTCCCAAGGAAGATATGGATGTTTAGAATTATTTTCAGTTTTTCCAATAATCCAGGAATGTTCCCTAAACTTTCCATTAAATTGTAAAATATAGTTCGAAAATCTTATATTCGGGGAATATTCCTTGAATACTCCCAAGGAAGAGATGAATGTTTAGAATTATTTTCAGTTTTTCCAATAATCCAGGAATGTTCCCTAAATATTCCATTAAATTTTAGAATATAGTTTGAAAATCTTATGTTCAGGGAATATTCCTTGAATACTCCCAAGGAAGAGAAGAATATTTAGGATTATTTTAAGTATTATCCGATAATCCAGGAATGTTCCCTAAACATTTCATTAAATTGTAGAAGATAGGTTGAAAATCTTATGTTCAGGGAATATTCCTTGAATACTCCCTAGGAAGAGATGATTGCTTATAATTATTTAAAGTATTATCCGATAATCCAGGAATGTTCCCTAAACATTCCATTAAATTGTAGAAGATAGTTCGAAAATTTCATGTTCAGGGAATATTCCTTGAATACTCCCATGGAAGAGATGAATGTTTAGGATTATCTTCAATTTTTCCAATAATCCAGGAATGTTCCCTAAATATTCCATTAAATTGTAGAAGATAGTATGAATAAACATATGTTCAGGGAATATCCCTCGAATACTCCATTGAAATACTTTATTGATAGAATTATGTAAAGGTTGGTCAATATTCAGGGAATGTTCCCTGAATATTCCATAAAAGATTCGAAAATGGAATAAATTGACTGATGTTCAGCGAGTATTCCCTGAACATTCATAAAAATGAATTTACATGTTATGAATTTAATGAGCTTGAGGGAACATTCCCTGAATATTCAATTGGAATTATATTCCATTCTTATGTTCCAGGAAGATTCCGGGAGCATTAGTATGGAATGTGGGAATATTGGGGAACATTAAATCCGAATGGAACATTCCCGGAATATTCAAATGTTACCTGGGTTACATTCAAAACATAGCTAGTTTTAATTAATTAATTCCGTAATTAACTGTTGGCATGTAATATGCACACTATATTGAATAATTTCTGGCATATAAAATGCATATTTCCAATTTGCATTTTGGTTCAGCATATATGCACATTGACTTTTTGCATATATATGCATATTTCCATTATGCATTTTGGTTCTGAATATATGCACATTGACTTTTTGCATATATATGCATATTTCCAATATACATTTTGATTCTGCATATATGCACATTAACTTTTTGCATATTATATGCAGAAATAGGCATATAATATGCTGCATATCGGGTAAAAATTATGCATATTTTATGCTGCATATTGTCACATCCGTAGTTATTAGTATTATCATTTATAAAGTTAGAATGTTTAGAGTTTAAATAATTATAAAAAAGATTAATATGGGATTGGTCAGAAAACAATAGGAAAATATCATCTATATATCTACGATAAAATTTAGGTTTAAATTCAATTGGGCAATCATCTAACCATCGTTGTTCATGAAAACATAAAAAGACATTCGCAAGAGTGGGACCAAGAGGATTTCCCATACCTACACCATCAAATTGGGAAAATAACTTACCATTGAAAAGGAAGAGGACATTCTTAACAGCGAGCTCAAGTAACTGCTTGAAGAAACAGGAAGACAAACTGGGAGACACCATTGGGTCCGAATAGAGAGAAGTGGTAGCAATTTCGATGGTTTTATCCAAAGGTATAACAAAGATTTGATGTCGAAGCTTGCCATGCATAATGAATTTGAATTCTTAATTTTAGTGATTTCTTGAACAAAAGAGAATGAGTCCTGAACTGTAAATTGATTGGTGGTGATGGGTTTAAGTAAAGGTAGGAGAAATTTTGCAATTTTGTATCCCGAAGTTCCTATAGCCGAAAGAATAGGTCGCAGTGGTGCCCCAATTTTATGTACTTTTGGTAATCCATAAAGAACTCCTGGTTTTGACCCAGAACAGTGCAAATTATCATATTGTTCATCGTTTATTTCTTTCTTTTTCTTTAATTTAGTAGAGAGTCTATTAATTTTGTCTTCTTGTTTGATTATTTCTTTTAACCAATCTTCCTGTACAATTTTGAATTTTGATCGATCTTCTAAAATCTCATGCATCTTCTTGTTGTAGTCCGTTTTATTCAAAATTACTAAACCATTACCTTTGTCTGGTTTCAAAATTATAATGCTCTCATCCCGTCTTAAATTTTGTAACGTTTCATAGAATTTATTATGAAGAAAGTTAATAGATGGTTTGTACCCGTAGAAATATTTAAATGCAATGGATTTTAATCCACTTCTTACCATGTTTAATCCATCACCAGTACAGTCGAAAATAGGTAAGTTCTTTAATCTGTAGCTAAGCTTTTCGAAAGACAGAAACCAGTTGTAATAATTAATTTTCTTAGGTGAAAGAGCAAATTTCAATCCATGGCAGAGGCAATCAATTTCGTCAGTAGTTAAAGTCTTGTCCGAATAGTTGAAGATGAGTTTTTTGGGATCAAGTCTGTTGACTCTATGAAGCAATCCTAGGTTGAACAGTTTTTTGTAGTGGGTGTCCTCAGCCTTCTTCAGTTTCTTCTCGCAGTTGCTATTTATAAAGCTAATTAAGTGGTTGAAGTCTAGCCAAGATGTTGATTGGCGTAACAAATACATACTGTTATTTCTATTGTTCTGAAGTGTATCATTTGAAGATAGTTTTGATTCAATTTCTCTTTCCAAAAGTAGCTGTTGAAATTTTTCATATTGCTCGGTGCTACGGATGTCCTCCCTGTATAACTTAAAATTGAGAAATTTTGGAGTTAATTTATTTTCTTTACAGGTTTCCAAAAAGTTGATATCAATCTTATTTTTCTTAAATTTCCAGTCATCTTTTTCTAAGTTCCGAAATAGTTTTAAAGTTTCGAGTCCATATCTTGATATTATAATTTGACTAATTGAAGGGCAAAAATGTGTAGTGGTCTACATGACCGTATGTTAAGTGGCTCTTGTACATAGACCATTTCATTCTTCTCTTCTGCACTTGATTATCCAAAGTGGATTATGTGGCATAGTCCACTTTGTAAATACTCTGTGACTCTGTTTGCTCGTGAAATGGTATATGAAATTAAATGATGAAGTGGCTTATGTGAGATTTGAAAGCGTGTCTGTGATTGGCTGATAGATTTTCAAGAAAGTGTGAAATTAAAATATTCTATAGAAAATTGTGTAGGGATGACTGCAGTATTTCGAAAATATCAAAAAGTTACTATTATGTGAACTTAGTATTATTTAACTTCTAATAAATAATTTATATTGTTCTAGTGCATTATTACTTTAGTTAAAGGGATGATTAAAAAGTGAATAGTTTATTTTTATTCATTTATGACATTATCGGGATAATTTTATTATAGCTACAATAATTTATTATTCCAAGTATATATTATTAATTTTGTGGAATGTGATACTATTATATCTAACGATTGAAATCACGAAAAAATATAATAAGAGCAGAGTACCTATTAATTAGATATTTAAACAATCAAAATAATAAAAGCTAAATAAGATATTCATAGTTGAATAAATATCAAGTAGTAAAATCAATCATCAAAGCAATTCCCCAATTATTGTTCTATATAAACATAACTATTTAAATAAAGGGTTAACGTTATCATATGTAACATTAAAAACTCTCATTTGAATAAAGGAGAATAAATTTAAGATCAGAATTAAATTTATTCATTTAACAATATCTTCAAATGGAATCAGTTTAAATAATTGCGTATAATAATTATGCATAATTCATTTAAATAATTACTAGGGTTGTGACAATATCTTTTATGAAATATGCTTTTTATCCCTTAAAATATGCTCAATGATCTTCAATTAGGTTAGCTTTATATGTTCTATTTTCTTTGAATTAAGGCTAATTGTAATTGCGACAATTTATTCTGAACGAGGAAACCAAAATAATAAATAGTGAACAGTTTTAGATAATTAGATCACAATTTCAATTAGATATCAATCTATCCATAGTTGCACAATAAAGAAATCTAGCATTCATTACATTTGAGAGCTTGTTTTTAAATTCTCGAAAATTAATCTACGTCTGTTTTATGTTATAATTTGTAGTCTAGAATTCATTTTCAAAATATAAAATTAATTTAAAGTCTTTAATTCCTTTCAAATTAAAAAGGTTCGTCTGGGAGCAAAATATCTAGTAACAAAATCTATCACCGTTTACGGTTACTATTCATTAGTCCGACGCTTTTGTAGTTTATTACTGATTTATATGTAAAAAATATTATCAGCTTGGTTATAACGAGGTCGGGAACGAATATTTTGGCAAATAATATGAATAAATTTAACTTTGAAGACTTAAATTATACAGTAATTATAAAGCATATCGACTGAATTTCCCAGTTTTTAAACTAGTGTTTATATTTATATGTAAAAGACCCTTCATATTTATGATTGTTAAAAGTACTTGATAGCAGAATTTTTGAGTAGTGTTTCAATATATTGATATTATTTTCAGTAGAAAGAAATTGATATCATGTTTGCTACCTCTTAGTTCTTTAGATATTTCTTATAAATAATAAAAATACTTGGGCTTCTTAGTAAGAGCCTACTTCTAGAAAACCATGTAATGCCTACTCACTTACATTCACACAAAACCAGACCACGCAAATAAGACGCTTAATACATGCACCATCACATTTAAATTGAATGCATAAAATATTTGTGTAACGTCGCAACGCTATTGATTACCATTTTAAAGAAATGAGATTTCACGAAATAAATACTAACGTGACGCAAAGAAAGTTTTTATAGAGCATACATACTTCTAAAAATTCGATTAGGTATTATTATTTACGGATTTAAATACATTTCATAAATTACCAATTAAAATAACACGCCATCAATAGACAAAGTGTAATCAACTAATCATGATCGACAGCATGAATTTAAACGACTCACAAAAATTGCAAAATCTGCGATTTATTTACCAACCATTAAATGTCAATCTAATAAAGTATTAACTCATTCAACAATAGCATAGCATTTGAATAATGCGGAGACAAAATAAGCTAAAAACAGTTGACATTAAAATCGCGACACAATCAACTATATCAATTAAAGTAATCGCTCTTTGATATTACTTTGAAACTTACTAACTAATAAAATATCTTAGTACAATATTATCAAAATTTAGATGTACTTTAGCTAAGTTTGGAACGAAAAAGCTTACCTAAGTTTGGAAAAAAAGAAAATTACGACTATTCTTTTAATATCAAATCATAAGAGTCGCAATATGGTATTATTAAATATGAAAAACTAGAAAGGTTACTCGAAGTATCAACTAATATAGAACAACATAACATTTAACAATAGAGGGTATAATAAAACACAGGTGAGGTCAAATACTCTCACCACATTCCAAATCACTCCTCAGATTAGTGATAATTTCAAGTTTAATTTGATACGCTTCAAATTCGACGAAATTAGTTCACTAATCGGAGGCAATATGTATAATATATATTCCCCCATGGAATTGCCACTCATATACTTAATGAACATACAATTTAATATTTATTTATGTGTTCATCATAGCCGGTAAATCCCCCAGGGAAAACACTACCCACCCTACCGTGGAAAGTTCAATTTTGAAATAAACAAGGTTACCCGCATATCTTAGAATTAAAATTAGTGGAATGATGTCATAAAAGGTTAGGTTAGCGGTCCAGTTGGGGAAGTTTGGGGGATGGGGATCCGATAGCGAAAAATTATTTACTTCAAATTATCATCATATGGTTAATAAAAAACACCCCGTTGAAAGTTTTGGTTTTGGTTTCAAGATTTCGAGTGGAAAGATGTCTATTCATCGTCAGGCGCAGGGCAGTGGTTCTAGATCACATACTCAAAACTCATCCGATCACATCCGATGTTGTGATAGAAAATCTGGAAAGAAATGAAACAAATTAGAATAAGACGAGAAGATTATACATAAGTAATGACAATAAACACACGCAAAAGTTACAATATTTCATTGAGGATATTATAATAGACCACACAAATTAATAGATTAGTTAATTAGTCATATTTCATAAAAGAGTAAGCTAAATTTCATTTTCATCCACGTTTGAGCCGTTAGTGAATTGATTTCATTTAAATAAAGTTTTATAAGTTTCAAAGAGAGCGTTAGCATTTTCTCCTTTTTCTATTTACTAGCTGAGATCGAAAAAGATGGTCAAGAATAATTTAGATTTATAGAAAACATGATTTTCTACCTTTTTCTCCGATAAACACTAATAGCAAAAATGAAAATAAATTAATTTGAATAATAGAAATCAATATCCCAAGTAAATGATGAGGTAAGAGAAATAACTTCATTACTAAGATGTAATTTAAAGAGTTACTCTGAGACAAATATCTTTCAAGAGCTCATAAACCAAAAATTGGCTAAGAATCAAATACTGTAGTTGTATCAAATTGCTACTGTAGTTGTATCAAATAGCTATTGTAGTTGTATATCAAATTGCTACTGTAGTTGTATCAAATAGCTATTATAGTTGTATATCAAATTGCTACTGTAGTTGTATCAAATAGCAAATTTAGTTGTATCAAATACTGTAGTTATGTCAAATAGCTTCTGTAGTTATATCAAATAGCAAATGTAATAGTATCAAATAGCTACTGTAGTTGTACCAAGTACTGTAGTTGTAGTTACCTTGAGATATTTAGCCAGTCGCAACACACCAGTGTAGCAGTCAACACAAAACTCGAATGTAGCTTGTACTGTTGTTCAGTTGTTAACTGGGGCTGAAGGTTGCGCAGTGGTCTGAAAATTAATAAGTTTCAGACAAACGTATTGAAAATTAGATAATTCGATTATTGAGAAGGGTATATTAGTAATCTATTTATTGAAGTTATTACACTGTTTACTAATTTCTCATTTTAAAAAGAAACTTTAGGTGCTACTTGTAATGCTTGCAATATTAAAATGGGTCTGGGTACACGACGAAAGATTAGTATGATATGAAAATAGAAAACTGTAACCTGTGAAATTAGAGCATCATCACAGTGACTCTTTTCTCTGATAGTAACTAATGAATCAAGGTAGCTAAAGAAATAAGTAAGTTTGACATTTACTTTTAATTTGAGAACTATGTCAGCATATTAGGGGCAAATAGAAGAGAAAAAAAAAGATATTAAAATTAAAAGAAAGCAAAAATATACCTCATCAGACGACTTGAAAGCAGTCGATTGTATGGAGGAATGGGTAGGTCATCAGTTAGGAGTCTCTCAGCCACTGCCATTACAAAAAGACTGTAAAAAGATTATAGTTAATTAAATATATTACTACACCATACCTAATACGAAGTATTAGGTAATATAGATAATAGTTTGTACTTAGTACCAGAGAATGTGATTAACTAACTAGTTAGTACTACAGGGCGTCCGACACTTTTGTTGCCAAACTTTAACATAAGGTTGCATTCGTCGAAATAATCACTTTTTTTCTATAAAGGTATGGTCTAAAATGCTTAGTTAAAGAGTTACAAGATTAGGAAAGTAGTATCTGTACCATTTACTATTATAAGTTAACGTCATTATTTAATGTAACGATAAGAAACAAAACATTTTCGACAGTAATTATTTTGAGCACAAGAAACATAATCTTAAATTAGGTAAAGGTTACATGTTTACAGAATGTGTTCAATTTGCCGCCCATTTATTGCGATGCAAGCGTTCAAACATTTTTCCCCACGAGGATTCGTGAAACTCCTGGTGTCTTTACTCGCGCCCGCCAATCATTGGACAAATGATTGAACGGCTGCATCGCAACAAATGGGCGACAGTTTGAACACATTTTGTAAACATGTAAGATGTAACCTTTACCTAATTTAAGATTATGTTTCTTGGGCTCAAAATAATTACTGTCGAAAATGTTTTGTTTCTTATCGTTACATTAAAAAATGACGTTAACTTATAATAGTAAATGGTACAGATACTACTTTCCTAATCTTGTAACTCTTTAACTAAGCATTTTAGACCATACCTTCATGGAATAAAATGTGTTTATATCGACAAATTCAATCTTATGTTAAAGTTTGGCAACAAAAGTGTCAGACACCCTGTATATTGAAGTGAAATTATTATTCGAATCAAATTAAGAAGCTGAAAATATAAATTGTCAAACTGTATTCCCAAATAATTCACAACACAGCAGTTACACTGCAGATATAATACTATGTTGACGATTACATATTTCAAATATTTAATAGGACTGAATATTCAACACTCACTTGCATTGTGAATCAACAGAGGTGAGCCATTACTGCTGACTAACTGGTCTCTTTAAAACAACTCTTGTGTTTCTGATGGACGTATGGATGACAGAGAGGTACGCCTGAAAAATAAACACCAATTTAATCACACAAATAGATAACTCTTTAATACTTTCACAATAGAAGCCATGCCAGGTCAAGTGGTTCAAGGGTTTTTATCCACCCTGGCCCTGAGTAAGGAAGTAGCCTGTATAGTGACCCACTTTCCTTTAGTCTGCCATAAACGGCCATTAGTTTAAGAAATCTGACGAAGAAAATTTTGTTCACTATGCATAATGAGTCTATAGACTACAGAGGCTACTTCATTACTCAGGACACTACATTCACTATACAGGATTTCACTATATTAGAGTTATAGTTTAGTAAATACTAAATTGTATAATATTAATTAGAACTTAAAAATATTTCAACTTATATAAAATTCTATATTTCTTACTATTAGTTTCGGAATTAACTATATACATTTTTATCCCATGAACAATTTGACTTCAGTTTGACCATTAAGCGATATTTTTAGTAAAACTCCTGAACCTAATAGACCACCAAAGTAAAGTGATTTCGGTTCCGTTTTAGATTATCGGCGAAATATTCCTATGTTATTCGTACGGGAAAAAAAATTAGGTTGTACGACATCCATTACAGCTGACTATTTACTTACGCTTGGAAGATTCAAATCAATATTTCGATACCTAATATCTAAATGCATTCATTGCTATAAAGTTCATTGAAATGTGAATTCAAATAAAAAAGTTATTAACAATTTAATTAGAAATAACGTCAATTAAAAGACAGATCCGTAAATTAGGTAACCTGTACAACATCTTTAAACGCGAGAAATTTGAAAGATTGGTTACCAAATAACGTAAAGTTCTCTCAGTTTTAGGAGTATAACTTATTATTGGAAGTGATTTTATTTACTTTATACCCTTTCTATCTTAGGATAGGATTCTGAAACCTAAGTATTAGGTTTATGTATTATTACAAGATATAATAATACAATATAACTAGTTAGTTTCATAATTATATTTATTTAAATGAATATAACATAAAATATTATATAATAACTAGTTTCAGAATTTTTAATACTTAACTAGGTTTATTTTATGAGTTAGGTACAAAGGTAGGATCACCGTACCTATTTTCCCCATACCTAGTTCGGTTTCAGAATCCTATCATAAGATAGAAAGGGTATAAAGTAAATAAAATTACTTCAATAATAATTAATAAGTATTATACTCTCAAAACTGAGAGAACTTCTCGTTATTTTGTAACCAATCTATCAAATTTCTTGCGTAAAAATATGTTGTACAGGTTACCTAATTTACGGATTTGTCTCTTAATAGACGTTATTTATAATTAAATAGCTTATAATTTTTTTATTTGAATACACATTTCAATGAACTTTATAGGTATCGAAATATTTACTTACGATTCTCCAAGCGTACGTAAATATTCATCTGTAATGGATGTCGTACCACCTAATTTTTCTCCCGTACGAATAACAGAGAAAAGAATCCAAATCAATTCACTTTGGTGGACTATTACAGTAAAAGTCCTGCGTTATGAAAAGCACCTGAGTTATAAAGTAATCATGGTAGTACGCAAGTATTTTCGACAGCTAATTATGTTCATTCAATTAATCTTTAGATTTGGTACCTTAAACTCTAATATAAAATAGGTTTTAAATACAAATTGTAGCTATGCACAATATTCAATGAGCTTGGCGCTACGCATCTACCTACCTAGGTAAAACTTTGAATTGAACAAATTCAATACACCGGTGCTAAACATAATATCATGATATTTATATCGTTCATTCATTCAAGTAACTAATTATAAACTTAATAAATGACCAGTAAAGTGTGAAACTATATATAGATAACTAAAACTTATTTATAACAGGCCTCTCATTTAAATTACATCCTAACATAACCTAATATTATACATTTTTTTCTTACATGATCGGAAATGTTTAACTGTACAATAATTCGTAACTTATCCATGTCCATAATATTTCTAAACTTTCATAGAAAAATAACATAACTGTATAAATTATAATTTGGGTTACAGAGTATAATCAATAATTATTGGATAACAAAATCTCAGATAGGCCTGAGACAGGATAAGTTTCACATTATCGGACGATTCCACATTTTCGATCAAGTAAGAAAAAAGTATATATTTAATAATTATGATTAACTTTTTATTTTAATTGTTATTTACAATAACTGCAAATGACATAGATACCAATTAAAAAAAAGATCAATAATGACTATCATATACATACTTTTTCATATACACACTGAATGGGGTACGTAACTTAATCAAAAACAAAAAAATCGATTTATTTGTACTAGGTTGTCAAAACTAATTTGCATCTTTTAGATTTTAAATTTGGGTGAAAACTATAATGGCGCAGTAACTACCTTGTTACAAACTTACTTGAAGTATCTTAGTACTGTAACTACCTACCTAGTTGGTATCTAGCATAACTACCTACGGTACATACGTAGCATCTAGCATAACTACCTATACCTAGTTAGAATCTCGCAAAACTAGGTACCTACCTACCTAGTTATCTTGTACCTAACTACCTACCTACCTAGTTATCGAACGTAACTACCTACCTACCTAGTTATCTAACGTAACTACCTACCATCTAGTTATCTAACGTAACTACCTACCAATCTAGTTATCTCACGTAACTACCTACCTATCAGGCTATCTAGTTATCTCACGTAACTGACTACCTATCTTAAGCTATCTAGTACCTACCTATATATAATACGTGTTTGAAATTGTGGAACAGTTCGATAATTCGTAAATTACCTTATCTTAGTCAGCTAGGTACCTAGCTAATATATGACTGATTAAAATTGGCTCCAAAATCAAATTTATTTTAATTTACTTACAAAAAATTCGAACAAAATAATTACACTAGACTACCTACTAAATAAATAATTCAATCAATCATATAGCCTACCTAACTAAAACTGTAATAATTATCAAATTTATTATATTACCTATATCATAAATTAACATTTAAATAACAGTTGCTAACACATTTGTCAAACATGTTTAAAATGACAGACATTTTCGATTCTTGTGCTTGCGAACACAAGATTTCAGAGAAAAATTGATATTTGTCGGAGCGTCTGCCATATAGACAGGCGGTCACAGGCCTCGAGTTAGCCTAGGTACTGTTAATCTACAAACTTAAGGTAGTTTTAATAAATTCTTCACAAGTTTTAATATATTCGAACATTTATACTTTATAGATTGTTTACAGATACATTACCTTCAAGGAATGCTTATTCTTGCAGCTATTAAATGCTAACAAATAAAAACGCACACTTTCTCCAGTGGCACGTAACAACATCACTCCACCAATAGTAGTCAAGAACTGCACACTGACTGACTGGGGGGGGGGGGGGGGGGGGAGTTCTTGACCGGGTGGGCTCTAGACCGTACCCCGATAGGTACTCATGATTATTGATGTATGATTATTAGTAGTATCATGCAATCCCTCATTTGATTTCACAATATATTGTAGTTTGTTGTAGCTATCTGCTAGTTTGTTGTACTGCACACTTGATTGCTTAATGACCTGGCAGTGGGGTTCGGGGGGTTAAATCAGTAATAAAATAAACTACAAAAGTGTCTGACTAATGGGGCCTTGGACTAATGGGGTGTCTGACTAATGATATGTATGACTAATGGGGCGTCTGACTATTGGGGCTTCGGACTAATGGGGTGTCTGACTAATTGGGCGTTGGACTAATGGGGCGTTGGACTAATGGGGTGTCTGACTAATGATGTGTATGACTTTTGGGGCTTCGGACTAATGGGGCATTGGACTAATGGGGCATCGGACTAATGGGGCGTAGGACTAATGGGGTGTGGGACTAATGAATATAAACCCTTTTTTGACATATGATAAGCACACAACTAAACAAATATTCATTATGTTACCTAAATTTATTTTTATGTTTTCTCATCTTTCCCTATGGGGGAAAATTTTTGAAAATAATGTGAGATAACCTACTTCCTATTCTATTTGCTGTGGTTTACGCACAAACACACTCACTAAAATTCTAGGTGTCTCAACTCTCAACCACGTACTAACGTATACACTTAATAAAAGATCATTAAATACAATACATACACTTAAAAATAAAATTTTATTGATAATAAATCTGTTAAATTACGTAAACATTAAAATACCTCTTTGGAGATGTGTAAAGTTAGTGGAGATTTCATATGAGCTATATGCTTTTGAAGTATAATCAGGTAGCTTATTTTCCCGCCACACACGTATACGTTTGCTTACCCCGCACTTCTACACCCCCCCCCCCCCACCCCTTCCACCTCTCTCTCAGTCAGATGCAGCGTGTCATGAGCGGGTAGATAGAAAATACCTGAGTAACAACTATGAAGAATGATAGGATAGCCACAATAATGAATTAAAGGTGGTTAGTTGAATACATTGTTAACTACATTTTATTGTACTATTTCCAACAATTAATAATTATTTCTTTTAGAATCACGCAATACAGCCGAAACAAACAATAACTTGTTAGTTCATTTATAATAATAATAACAATAACTAGATATACTCTACAACTTTAAATTAGTATATTCCAACAACTACTGAAGGTACAGTTTTCCAGTTTTCTTTCAAATGACATTTTGTTCATTGAACTTTTCTCCATACACTATTAACTTATAATAAAGATTCAATCATTTTGTGAATATTATAACGATTTTATTAAAGGGTTGTGAAAATGGCTTTGCGCGAATGGTCAGCAAACGGACAATGCAGCAAATTTGCTGCAATGTCTATATGCTTTGTCAATGTGCTTTTTATGGGGTACGGTCAAGAGCCCCCCCGGTCAAGAGCCTCCCCGGTCACGAGCCTCCCCGGTCATGAGCCCCCCTAGGCCCCCCCCCTCCATGTTTTTTAATCCTTATTTACCTAGTTAAACAAATGAAGAACTACTTAGATAGAAATAACTGAGAGTTGCTAATGTAGTTTGTTGTATCCGCTAGATTGTTGTACTGCACACTTCGTGATTGTTTAATGACCTGGCAGAGGGGTTTTATGTTAATGACCCTATATACATATATTTTATGTTTGATCAGTAATGAACTACAAAAGTGTCAATAAGGATTAAATAATATAGGTAAATAAGGATTTAAAAACAGGGGGGTTCGTGACCGGGGGGGGGGGGGGCTCTTGACCGGGGGGGGGGGGGGGGCTTATGACCTAGGGGGGCTCATGACCGGGGGGGGCTCTTGACAGGGGGGGGGCTTATGACCGGGGGGGCTCTTGACCGGGGGGGGTTTATGACCTACACCCGCTTTTTATATGCATTGTCTATATATACATACTACCCGATTATACTTCAAAAGTATATAGCTCATATATTATTGGTCAAACTTGATAAACTTACATATAAGTGTATAAATTACTTTGCAATATTCTACATAATTATTGGTGAAACTTTATGGAATTACCGTTGAATTAATTAACTCGTATAACGCTATCGGAGCTTTATTTGTGTCAGTTTATAAACTCTATGTTAACACTTTCACCGCGGATGAATTTTTCGGTATATTTAAACAGTGCTGTGTGGTACATCGTTTTATAAGCTCTGGAGTGTTTTCTTTTGCAATATACAGATCTAGACTTATAATTCAATAAAAATACTGATCCAATTCTGAATCTATACTGAACTTTTTATTATTTGTATGTTAAAAAAGCGTATTGAACCACCGGTAGCTCAATACGCGGGGAACGTGTCAATCCTATTTTCTGTGTTGTCAGGTCCAGGTTTTACACCCTTCTCCTGATGATGAATAGAAATCTTTCTATTCGAAATCTTGAAACCTAAAAACAAAAAATTTCAACGCAGATTTTAAATAACCTCTATAATACTTTACTCTCTATATACTATATATGTAGTATGTATAATGTGTATATATTATTGTTATTCGTATAACTCGAAAAACATTCAACCAAATTGACTGAAATTTTTTGAGCGATTGTTCCATTATCCAGGAATCGTTTGGTTAGATTTTAGGAGCAATAAGCTCACTATCGATTGAACCGACGGCGAAAATATGCGCTCTAGACTACCCGTTCTAGTAAATAATAATATGGAAGCTTTCAACAGCGGTTTAGAAAAATGTGTTTATTGGTATATGGAAACAGTTAAACAAAAATAAATACAAATTAATTGATACATATTACCTACGTGATACATTTTAATATCTGAAACTGTATTTGAAGTAGATATTGATACGCATCACTAGTTACTATCTAATATAGATAAGTACCTATTATTTCGCCTAGGTAGTTATGTTAGCTAATACCTTTTAGTTACCCTTAGACTCCTACGAAAGTAAATTAGATAAATAATATTCGTATCTATTTTTGTTTCACTGTCACTAGTACATTAGATAAGTTATAATATTCATACAAACTTGAATTATATTTAGTACATTATTAATTGATCTAGATAGATATTATTATTTTTGTAATCAATATTCCAAATAATATTGTTTATCATATTAATTATATCTTGTTATTATTTATTATAAAATGTAAACATATTATATTCATAATTTTTGGTGATCAATGATATACATTGTGGTAAGTTGAGAATTTCTTCCAGTTCATCATTAGCCTGTCACTACCTAAATCATTTTGTCAATCTCATTATGACAGTGGTAGGTAGCTAGTGATAGAGGTGAGGTAGACAAATATGGGGGTGAGGGGAGGGTAAGGTAGACCAATAAGGAGATGGGATGTGAATGATTACTCAGAGAAGAAAAACTAACTGCAGGTACTAACTGTGTCCTCATTTTCTTATAAAATCATATCTTATTTAGAATGAATTTTATGTTTCCAGGGATAATTACTTTATTTATTTTCAAGTAACTGTAACAGCGGCACTTATATGAATGTTCGTGAGTAAGTATGTTTGCATACAGTAGGTGAACTTGCGTGATTTGTGTTCGTGAGTGTGTATGTTTGTACCAAGAACCTTGAAGTGAGTGACAAGTTGTGATACGTTATGAAACTCCGCCCACTCGCCAGTAAATGCTCTCAGACCCTAGGGAATTGATTCTTTGGCTTATTAAATTAGGTATATTCCTTTCTCATTGTAATAAATAAGATATTAATAACTAACTGTCTACAGCCTACTGTATCTACAGTCTACTGCATCTACAGTCTACTGCATCTACAGTCTACTGTATCTACAGTCTACTGCATCTACAGTCTACTGCATCTACAGTCTACTGCATCTACAGTCTACTGCATCTACAGTCTACTGCATCTACAGTCTTAATGTATCTGCAGTCTTAATGTATCTACAGTCTACTGTATCTACAGTCTACTGTATCTACAGTCTACTGTATCTACAGTCTACTGTATCTACAGTCTACTGTATCTACAGTCTACTGTATCTACAGTCTACTGTATCTACAGTCTACTGTATCTACAGTCTACTGTATCTACAGTCTACTGTATCTACAGTCTACTGTATCTTCAGTCTACTGTATCTTCAGTCTTAATGTACCTACAGTCTTAATGTATCTACAGTCTTAATGTATCTACAGTCTTAATGTATCTACAGTCTTAATGTATCTACAGTCTTAATGTATCTACAGTCTTAATGTATATACAGTCTTAATGTATCTACAGTCTTAATGTATCTACAGTCTTAATGTATCTACAGTCTTAATGTATCTACAGTCTTAATGTATCTACAGTCTTAATGTATCTACAGTCTTAATGTATCTACAGTCTTAATGTATCTACAGTCTTAATGTATCTACAGTCTACTGTATCTACAGTCTTAATGTATCTACAGTCTTAATGTATCTACAGTCTACTGTATCTACATCTACTAGGAGAGATGAAAAGAGTCAGTTTATCATGATTCACCTGATACGGAGATACCTGTACCTGTTTTTTTTTTAACGATTCATGAAATTACAAAAATAGAACACAATAATGATGAATCAAGTTTTGAATGGAAAAATATTGTTGTTTTAAAAAAGACAGTAGCCATGTTTCATGAGGATATTTTTTAATAGTTAATACGAGTGTGTACACTATTATTCACGTCCTAAGATATTCCCTGTGCTTTGTGTGTTGGCTTTACCAACTCACACTCACTTTATTTATTGTGCAATGTCAGTATACTTAGGGTAACATTTCTATACATTTTAGAACTCAAAAGTTCATTTATGAATTAATTAGTTTTATATTTAGATACATAATATGAGTGTCAAGATACATTATTATTCTAAAAAGTTATGATTGCTCAAAGTGTAGTTAAATAGGTAGGATAAGTTCTGAATTATCGGACAGTTCCACATTATCGGATACGGAAGAGAGAAAATATATAGGTACATTGATTTTTTTCAAATTGTATTGAAATACCAATGGATATAAAAGGTAAATAGGTAAACATTATTATATATTTTCTTTCTTCCGTATCCGAAGATGCGTAACTGTCCGATAATTCGGAACTTACCCTACATAGCTTCGTAATAATTACTAGTTAGGTAACATTTCGCTATAATAAATATAATCTTTATTAAGAAACAAGAAACTTCGATTCGACTACATACTATATTTTTGTGAATTTAATATGATAATAGGCATTTATATGCCATAGAATAAAACTTTATATCAATTACCTAGAATATAACAGTTTTTATGAAAAGATAAAGTTTATATTAAGCCCCGTCCAGACGGTCAGTTTTTTCATAGAAGTGACAAACTTAATGACAAACTAAATGACGATAATTTCCTAGCGTCAGCAAACCGTCAAACTTTTCCTCAGTTTTGTGATTCCAACATGTTGGATATCGTCAGCAAAAAGTTTGTCAAACTATTTGCTGACGATAAAGTTTGAAGTACACACTGACTTTCCGGCAATAATATTGTTTTATTTGCGCGTCATTTTAGTTTATTACAGCTAGGAACACCTACAAAAACCTCATTTTTTTCAAACTTAGTATCTATCTAGTTACAATGGCTGAAGACAGACTCTTTAATACTTGGTTGTAACCTAGATCTAAATTCTAAGTTATACCTAGGTAGGCTCCCTACGTTGTGAATTGTTTTCTATGATCTATTTTTGACTATCCTTTTCAAGACGATATTTTGTCATTATAAACAAATTATTTTTTCTGGTTTATTACTGTTCATATTAAAAAAAAAATACATACCAAGTTATATAATTTTTATTTTCACGATATATAACATTAATTTTGACGAAACTGACGCCAGTGAACCTCAAACTTTTGGCGAGAAAAATTGACCGTGTAGACACTCCTTGAAAACTGACAATAAGTTTGTCATATAGTTTGTCATTAAGTTTGTCACTTCTCGAAAAAAATTTGACCGTCTGGACGGAGCTTTAGATGGACTGTAACTACAGTGCTAAATTATTTATTATCTACATATTAAATATGATTAACTATATTTAATAAATACCTATTATCTAATACAAACTATAAGTGAGCAAGCAAGTTCACTGATCAGACTACTAGGTACATTTTAATGTAGATTTTAGAGTATAGAAAACGATTCGTAACTACCTACCTGCTTAACATTATTACAGCTAGAGGCTTTGGCTATTCTATTTAAAACCTACATGTTACGAATTATACTAACCGAGGTAAAATTGAATCTTGCGGAATAAAAAACTGTGCTTAATGGAAAATATTGACGTTGGTTCATTATATTTTTTTTAACTATGATGGGATTAGGCATAACTATTACTTTAGAATTTAGATGAACTAAATATTATACCAACAACGTAAACAGATAAGATTAAAACTAGGTATAACAAACTAAATGGCAGCGAAAAAAGACTGCATATAAGTTGGCAAACTGGTACATATCAGAGGATTCGATATTAAAAAGACATAATTGAATTGCATACACATTTTAGATGAAGGTTTTCATATTCATACAGATTTTTCATTCATAATAAAGTCAGTAATAGCTATAGGTATATATATGATTGACGAACTAAATATCAGCTAGAAAAATAAATACGCTTTAATATTAAATCGTTAAATAAATAAATCATTATTCATTAATATAAGCTCTACCTCAAACTTCATCAAAAGATTATATATGTGACATATTGAATAAGCGACCTTTTATTATGTACAATGTGTTCAATGAATTATTATCACATGAAAGTTTTCGGATCAGTTCCGATAATGTCTGATAAAAAATAGAATACGCTACCTAGCTAGGTAGAGACATGTAAATCACTTTCTCACCTAAAAACAATAGGAAAAAGGTTGTTCCTTATGCTAACCTAAGCTTTTAAATGTAGTATATGCAATTCATTGAGTGGAATAATCAGTAATATTCAATGTAGATAAACAGTTGTATTACGGTTATATGTTATGAATCGTATCCGTAGTCTGTACATGTACAAATAGCCACAAGACAGTGTGGCTCTCTCTGACCGAATGGGGGGGATGGGGGGGGGGGGGCTGAAGACCTACACCTGGCGTCCCGTGGTCCCCGGACTGTTCTAATTTGAATAACGGGTTGTTTTTTTCACAATTATTCTTTTTTTTAACGCTACATGAAGTTTTAGAGGATAGCGCTAGGGTTATGCTCTTCAACTAACTACGAGATTTTCTTTAGGAACTTCATTTATTATCTCCTCTTCATTTTCCTCTTCCATCCGTGAATGCAGTCACTGGTACTTTTGTCCCGATTCGTCGCATTCCTTGGTAAGTGACTGCATTCAAGGAGTAGCTTTTCTGCATCCATGAGTGTTTTGTTCATGGAGCCACTTTTCTCTCTGACTGCACCTTCTAGTCCCTTGTATTTAGTTTCCTTTTGACTGCAGTCACATTGCGTTTGCTCCGAAGCAGACGTTAAACCTCTACTAAATTAATACAATGCAATATTTATCAAATGGTGTGTTATGTTTTTGAAAGTATTAAATAGTTTTAAAGATATTGGCTTTATTATATTGCACCAGGTGCCTAACTCTTATTTTGATTAGAATTACTCACAAGATTCAGAAACAATATTATATAATTAATCTTTTATTTAATGAATAATATTTTATAAGTATTAGTAACACTGGTTGGTAGTGGAAAGGAAGGTTCTAGTGAAATTAATGAAAATGTCGAATCTTGTAGAAATCAGTTAGGAGGTTAATCGCGATGGTTAAGATGACTATTGTCTTTCCAACTAATGTTGATTTCAAACTGTATTAAAAAATGAAGAATCATTAGATATTGATAATTAAATCACTTACATTGGCTAACTAACCATTATTGTCAATGTATGCTTAAATATAGTAGAGTGTGTTCCAATTTTCTTCATCCTAGCTAGTGTAATTTTAATTCTGCGTCATTTCCTTAACACCTATATAGTGCTTTCTTAGCACACAGGTGTTCAAAGTTAATGTTTATGTATAAAGTAGAATAACCTATCGTGTGATTACTATGTACCTGTGGTAGAACACTTCCCTAAAATACAGATAGAAACAAGATATCAAATACATTGTTTGTATCTAAATTTCATAGATTTTATTGGTCAATGTTTTTCTTGATACTAACAGAGATATATTATTTATAACCTATGCCTTATGGTATCAATGTTAATACAAGATACAATAATTACTAGATTTTAATTAATGAACAATAATATCCCATAATTTTGAAATATGGAAATGTGTTAGTTTTTTGCGCATTAATTACTGGAATGTTTCAGTGATTCACATTAATTTTTATATTTTGCCATATTGAAATAAAATACCAACATTATTTTTCACCAATTATTACATCCAATTTCAATATAATAAAATACACGTCTTCTTGTAAAGTAACAATATTATTAATCAACTAATAGTAAGCTAACTTATTAATTATATGAATATCAATCGAAATACGTACGAGATGCATTATCTTCTGGTCAACACTGTTCGAGATGTAATGAAATTATTTATAATAAATAGTGTTTAATATTTATCCCAAAAGGTTATGAACAGTTTAATTTTATGTAAGAACTTCTAGTATATGCAAATTCTTCCAATGCCAATCTCATTATATTATAATTTGGTAGCTAATAGCTACTTACCATCTAAAATTAATTAGGCTACAATGTAGTCATCAATTCACCCATTGTTTTTAAGTTTGCAATTTTCTACCGACGGGCACTATCTAACAATAGAGATAATAACTTATTCACTCAATAAGAGATGTACCTACATAAACTAGATAGGTAATTGTAGTTACAAATGCTAGAAAGAAATCATAACTACCTACCTAACGGTGACATCAAATTTGATTTATTATTTATGTTCCTTTATCGATTTTTCAAAAGAGAGTTAAAGATTGGCTAAAGGTTTACTTCCTCAGAAAAATAAAAGCCTATATTTTAAGTTTTAACTAATGGGAATTTTAATCATTCTTTTGATACTAATAACTATAGTTAGTTGGTAGATATATGTTTTAGGTAATAATCATATTTATGAACCTGATTATTAATAATTTCAAATTTTTCAGGTACATGAGCAGTATATTTGCATTTGGGTAGACCTAGCTAGGTAGTTATTTAAATTTATAATATTGAAACTAAAATTTTTGGTTCATTGATAGAGAAATAATTTAATCAGTACCTAGCTAATTAAGAAACCTTATACAAAACAAGGTTAAAAATAATCATATACCAGTATGGAGGTAGGTATTTCTACAAAGGGTAAGTTCCGAATTATCGGTCGGTTTCACATCTTCATTCATATAAGAAAAACTGTATAATAATGATAATTTGATATTTATTTAAATTGGTATCCAAGAAACCTGCCGGTATCACGGATACCAATTATAAGAAAAAAAAATAATCATACAGTTTTTCTTTTATGACCGAAGATGTGAAACCGACCGATAATTCGGAACATACCCTATACTTTTCATAAATTAGCTTTAGTTGCTAAATAAATGGTGTTATGTAATAAATAGTGTTTTATATTTTATTGCCATAAAAATTTATTTACAGTTAATTTTTTTGTAAGAGGTTTTCAATTTCTTTCAATACCATTCTCATTGTATTTTAATTATTTGGTAGCTACTACCTACTTTATAAAATTAATTAGGCTACAATGCAGTTATGGTGGGTACTATAATTCACACCAATTACTCAATTTAATACCTAAAATAAAAGTGTAACTAGACAAAATTATTGCATTTATTAGGAAGATAAGATAAATTATACACCTATTAAAATATAGGTACCCACTACCTATTTATAATATAAATATACCTGAGTAATGAATGGACACATAGAATTTTTTGTTAAAACATAACAGCTAGGTTGTGCATACCTATTTTTAATTAAATACCTAGTAAACACTATTGCCTAATATTTTAGTAAAAGTATGTATGATGTCATACTAGTAATATATTTTATTACAAACAATTTGTTCTCTGAATGAGTGAGTAATCACTAAATAAATTTATCTGCACCCTATGTGCTAATTAATTAATTATTATAAAAATACTTCAGTCTCGGCTAAAAATTGAAATATTTTCTTCCGCATAGAAAATATCCAGTCGACCAATCAGAGGCAGCGTTACAAATAATAGAGCCGAGTGGCACCATAGATCACTGAGTGCGTATCTTAACTCGTGAAAACTTAGTGGTCTATATAATTGGAGCACATGATCCCCTAAGCTTTTTATGACAGGAGGGTGAAATTGGAACTGATATATCTACATAGACCAAATAGTTTTCACCACTAGTGTTTTTCACTTTTCTTGAAATAGACCACTACACATTAAGATACTCTGAAAAACCTATTACAAGACAAAACACAATTTTTGTCACCTGGCAGTTTTCTATTGTAAATATTTCAAATATTCCTAGGTTCTACATATCTCTCTCTTTGAATAGTTTATTATTCACTATTTTGTGCATGGCAGAGTCTATGCTAAAAAAATGATGCAAAGAATCACAGAAAACTAGATACAGTGGTGACTATATTAATTCTTGATGTGATATAAGTAGTTTATTTGTATAATAATTCAGACAGATTTTGATTGAATTAAAACGTTCTATAATTACCAAATTATTTAATAATATAAAAAGCCCAAAATAAGACTTCGCATCATTTTAGGAGTTTATGATATTTTAGGACTTTATGTGGCATTTTAAGGACTTTATGGCTTTAATTGACTTTATTGCATTTATTGACTTTATGGCATTTTATGGCTTTTGTGGCATTTTAGGACTTTATGGCATTTGTCCGGGCTCTAGTTATTATGTATCCTAATATTGAATTAAAATTCTCCCAAGATACAGTAAATCGTCAGTTATCCAGATGTTAATGCACCTTATTTTCTCTCCGTACGAATAACATAGGAATATTACGCCGATACACTTAAATAGACCGGGCTCTACTTTTCTGGTATTTTGTATGGAAGATAAGCACTAATGAAGAATATTTCTATTACAGGAGATTAAAAACTCAATTAAACGATTGAAGAAAAGAAGATATCAGACAGCACCCAAGACTATTCCTCAAAATGATTTGGTAGTTGATAGTAATGTGATGGAGAACGAGATGAATTATGATAGGGAAAATAAGTACACCGAGTCTGGCAGAAGTGACGTACCTACCTCTCACAAAGAAGCTTCTAATGCAGTAGGGTTAAACTCTTTGAATGATAATCTGATTATAGTTGAGAATATTTTACTTTCTGAAGAAAAGGATAAAAGCGATTTAGATATCTGTTCTAAAAAGTACAGGAAGATTTTACCGTTCAGAGGTGAGAGGAAGCAAATGTTCAACGCAACTTCCATCATTTTACCGCCTAGCTTCGCAATGGCGGCAAACTCTTCTGGTTTCAAATTAAACAGAAACATTCCTTTGAATGCACGAAGTGAGTCTGACCCTACCTACATCATCTCCAACTTACCTACACAGGATATAGACGAACATCATTCTCTGACGGACATTGTGATTGATGCTAAGTACGATGAGGAATGTTTGGAGGAATTGGACGAGGACAATCAGGAGAATATCGTGTGCAACCCGCGGGAAATACAAAGTCAAATTAATGATAAGAAACTATCGGGCTATGAGTATTGTTCCGAAATGGAATACAGCGATAAGAATTCTCTCTTCGACATTATTCACTTGGATGACTGTACAAAAAATAACTCGAAGGTGGTAGAGTAGGCGTACAATAGGTGCGACATTTTGGAAGTGTCGTACAGCGAAGGGATGGACCAGGAAGATGTTAGAATATTTGAGGTGTGTGAAAATGAACAGCAGCGAAATGATGAGAAAATAACAAATGATAAACTGCAGCTAATTTGTCAGCCTCAGTCAATGGATTCTGCTTGTGATGATGAAATGTTATTGTATTTTAATAAAATGTAGCTATTTATTGCCTGTATATTAGGGTGGGCCAAAAATAGTTTCCAAAACTTTGTAATTTGGTAATTTAATGTTATGATCGATTATTCTTAAACAAGAAAGGAAGTGATACGCATTTATTAAGCTATATTATATATTGATTCTATCCACATTTACAATGAACTGAGTGAGTTTTATATGGCTATAAAATTGACTATTTTGGTAACAATTGTAATGGAGCAGTACGGGGGTAAGCGACGAAAGCTTGAACTGCAGCCCCGCTAACCATCGCCTGAAATGGAATAAAGAAATGGTAATGTTTATTGAAATACAGAGAAATTTAGTAACTGGAAGGTTAGTCTATTATTTAGAATATGAACGGAAATTTAATACGATGAAATTTATATAGAAATAACCATTGTGGAATCAAATCGTAATTAGGGAATGAGTAATTAGGGAGGAAGTAATTAAAATAGTTATAATAATACTGGCAGGTAATTTTAAGTTAAGGATCGTAGAGAAAGGAGTGACTAGATACTTATACAATAGAAATTGTATAAAAACACTATTCTAGACCAATAGATTGGAAGCATTATTCACATACCATGTATAGTGGATTTGGGCCTGAATGGATAGGGATCCCGCCAGAAGTCGCCAGTCGTCTCATAGGTAAGGAGGGCCTAGCAGTCCATCATAGCTCGGTCTTCACCGTCGCTATAAAAGTCCTTTGTAATTTCTGGCATTGTGCTGTCTTACAAATTTACTATTACTTCAGAGACAGTTATGTTGCCTATTGAGAAAGAGTGTCCTTTTCACTTTGCCGTTAATACGGTATTTAACATCACTGTTAAATTGTTAGTGTTGAGGAAAGTTGCTGTCAACAGTGTGCGTTCACGCACGCTATTTTCATCTCTATCCTAGTTCAGATCGAAGACATTACCAGCAGAATTTCACATGCCAATGTCCGCTGTTGTATCACGCATCACCTGCTGACTTCAACTGTTATTAGCTGCAAAATCTCAAGGGGGAAATTAATGGGAATTCACTGGCAATGGAACAATACCCCAAAATATTGGTCCAGATTTTATCACGCCATATACTGCAAATAATTGACCTGCCGGCAAATTTACAGATTCAGTTTAATTTTATTATATAAAGATAATAATATTTGATAAATAGGGGTTGCGGAAAAACTTCAGAATCTTCATATGGAATAGTGATAATAAGTTGATACGTATTGAAAGAACATTGCATGCCAATTTCCAGGCCATTTTTCTATATTTTTGAGTTGCCCCAAAACATTTGAAGTTTTGTACAAAAAGATATTTTCTCATTAATTTGAAATATTCGATTTTGTTTTTTTCTGCGGAATAGGTAAAATTAGTTGGCACTTTATGAAAAAACACAACTTGCAAAATTGCAGATTAATATTTAATACTTTTCAGTTGCCCCGAGCCCTTTTTTATTGTAAAATATATTAGTATTACAATATTTCTCTTAAAATTTGGCTTCTTGAGCAATCATGTTGTTATTGTGATAAGATAGAAGTAATTTAATTCTCAAAATGACTTTGTGAATTGTATTGATTTCATTTTATAAAAGCATTTATCAATATTTTCGTAATGCAAAAATTTCGAATTTACTCGGATTTCAGCAATTGGATAATAACCCATGAAATTAGCTTTGTCTACTTTTCTGAGTTACCAAGTGTCCCAAATATTGAAATGTTGGTTTATTAATCAATAATTAATGTTTTTTTGTTCTACTTCTTGCATATAAGTTTCATTATTGTGTTCTTCATTGAGCACCAGACCTCCATAAGGGTGGAGCACTAGACTGACTACAGTCTCCAGCGGTGGCTAAATTCGAACAATTTGGAGGAATGGGGGCAACTGTAAATATTGTCGTACCTGTCTGATTTTTTGGCACAGACACCAAAATAAGTTCTTGTCTAGCTATCTTCCTATTCTTAATGATAATACATCAGAGTTTATGAGTTTTTTTGCCAAAATGTAGTAAAAATCACCATTTGAATCGCTCGGATGCAACTGTTAATCATGTCAGAATTCACTCAAATTTCAGTACACGTACTTTTACTTGTCATATCAACTTTATTGCACTATTCCATAAGTAATATCCAAAACGTTATTTTTTGGCCCACCCTACTGTATATGTGATTATGTCGTTGTTTTATTTAATTAAATCCCTTTTATACTTAGAATATTTGTGATTATTTTATTTAGAAATATAGTACCTAGTGTTTTTTCAACGAGGATATTAGATACTTTAAGTGGGGGAACAATGTTCAGATCATTTAATACAAGGGATGGTGAGCCTGTATTGGAAGTAGGTATCCAACAAATGGCAGTTGGTTGAAATTAAATGCTAGGTCCAGTTTTTGACTCCCTGTTCTTGACGATGAATAGGAATAGCTTGAAAGCTAAAATATCTTGAAATTTTGATGACATTCATGAACACCTTTCATAAAATATGATACCTGATATTCATTCCATTCTCAGGTTTACCCCAAAGTCTATATCTATTATGAGTATTGATTATATTTATCATCGATATGATAAGTATTGAACATGACGGAAACTTCCGTTCTGGGCCACGAACGTGCTAAAGTTTTTTAATGATCTGATTGGAGAGTATTTGATTACAGCAAGACCGGGTTTTGCGACCCTATATGAAGGTACGATCCAATTAAGGTGTTCAGTTTTTGTGATAAAGTATAAAGATAATTCAACTCAAGGTCAAGCAAACGGCATCTCGAAAATTATCGGAAGGATAAGGAGAGTACAGATGGCCTAATTTGAAATTTGAATGAGCAGAGACAATCAACAAGACTGACCAGTCTGAAAAAAAAAAATTCTGGAAATTCTGGAAAATTCTGGAAAATTCTGGAAGAAACTGGAAAGCACGGAGGGAGGAAGCGAAAGGGTAAAGCGTTGCACGTTGGCGAATGGTGATGGAAAACATTCGATTATAAACAACATGCAAAAAAGCCGTAAATCAACCAGAATTTGAGAGTCTAATTTGTTTAAATACTACATCTGAAAAGTATTTATTCAAACTGCTACATTCAGTGAACATTCAACATTCAGTGAATTTTTAACATTCAGTGAACATTCAGTGAACATTCAACATTCAGTGAATTTTTAACATTCAGTGAACATTCAACATTCAGTGAATTTTTAACATTCAGTGAACATTCAGTTAACATACAGTGCATGACATTCAGTGCACAACGATCAGTGAACACTTAACAGTCAGTGCACAACGTTCAGTGAACATTCAGTTAACATCATAACAGTTAACATCAGAGCAAAAATCAACGACAAAACCTGATAAGCGGGACCCACTGTACATGGAACCGGAAGTTGAGTATAACATATAATCTAATGTCATCCTTGCATTTTCAGTCTCATTTCTGAAGCGATCAGAGTAAGATCTAAGTGTTAGACCTTAGTCAGTGGTGAATAAATCTGTTCTGTTTAGTCAAGAATTGTGTTGGTGAATAAGCAATAAGCAGAAGGTAATAATTAATCATTACTGCAGCAGTTATAATTATAGATGTAAAAGGTGCATGCATTTCTTTTAGCTTTGAATTGCTGAGTGTCGTTATTAATTGACAGGTATAAATATTTTATATTTATTGATTTAACAAATATTGCTCTATATTTAATTACATTTCATTTATTATTTATTGATTATTTTTTAATGTTTGACGGATTATTTTTTTTGGATAGCCTATTATTTTTTCTTCCTTTTTCGTAATTTGTGATTACACGTGCACTACACTTGTTTAAGTACACAATAACACTTCATTAGGATAGGAAACACATGCCAACCTCAGAGGACGAAGCGATTAATGCTGAGGCTGTAGAACTTAGATCTGGAAGACGAACCAAACCCAGAATACAGAAAACTAAACAGAACAAAACACCCCCCAAAACACCCCCCAAAATGTCGGTTGAATTAACACAAGCTCAACTCCAAGAGATAATAAAAAGCAGGAGTACGACAATCATTAATTCTGATTCATTGCCGATATTCAGGGGAAGAAGAAGGCCAGAAGATCCAGCTTTCGAGGAGAAGAACACGTTCAGACAACATCTCAGCCTATTAAATAATCATATATCCAGCTTAGGGGATAAAGATGACGTAGAAAAAAAGAAGATCCTTTTCAGGAGCGCTGATTGCAAGCTAGGAGATTTTCAAATTACTGTTAATAACGTTGTTAACGGTAAAACATTTAAAGATAGCACATACCAAGAGATATGCACGGTACTAGAAGACATATATGTGCAGAAAGACAGCAAGGATATCTACAGTGTATGTCATGAATTATACACTAATAAATTGAAGGATGAAACTACAGCTGCCAGTGACATATTAAGTACATTAGAAAAATAGGCGAAGTCACGGATTTTATTTTAAATGACGACACAATGAACGCCCAATTTCCAATAAGGACAGCAACTGAAAGCGATGAATCATTCACACGCAAATTAAAAAATCACGCAAAAGATCTTATGAATACATCAATGTATTTAACGATATTGGGTCCACAGATCAACCCCAGTATCATCAAAGGAGTCGTAGAAGGTCCTTTTAAGACAACAGCTAATTTACTGTCTGCTACAACAAAGAAAATAAGATCTTTGCCACATGATAAAAAAATTCTAATACCAAAGAAGAATTTCAATGACACAGAAACTTTTTTGATAGAAAAACCCGAGGGTGAGAATCAAGGCAATTTTCACGAGGATATGCTAGAAGATACAGAAGCATATTACACTTATGATACAAGAAACAGAGGAACAGCAGGTAGGTATGCACGCAGAAGCAGATTCAAATACAATCACACAGGCAGAGCATATGTACACAACACTAATAACCCCCACCCTACCCCTACCCCTCACAGCAGCAGTGGTACAATTAAGTGCTACCGTTGCAACAAAATAGGACATATAGGTAGAGAATGTCGTGCTCAACAACCTTTTAATCAAGGACAGAACAAGGATTTTCGCAAAAACATGTAAATACAAACACAAGTAAAAAACAAGGTAGGTCTCACGGGAAAACGGTCGGTAGCTATTCTATTAAGCAGAATCAATAGTCAAAATCAAGGCCAGACAAGCTATATTTATTCAAGATCAGATAAGAGCTAACATAATTAATCAATCAAACAAACGCATAATTTACCACAATAAGACACGAAAAAACAAAATTATACAGATAGGTGATCGAGTATTAATTAGAAATCATCAAAAAACACATAAATTACAATTAAATTGGATAGGACCAGGTACAGTATTACAAGTAAAAAAAAAACAAAGCTATAATTCAATTAGGACATCAAACGATAACGAGCAACATAAATTACCTAACTAAGTTGGAAAAATTCACAACAAATTAATTAAATAATTTCATTAACATCATTAAACAGGAAATCAAATTATGAGAAATTTGAATATAAATATCATATAGAAAGCCCACAAAAGGAACACATAAAACGAAGTAACATGAGTAACATGTTACATACACAAGAACACGTGACATATAACACGGTTACATGCAAAGAGTCAGAGAAATGTTTACATTTTTTTTGCTTACGCGAGTCAAACAAACAGAGCATACAATTCATTGTTCAAACTACAATATTTCCTTTGCTCAGTAAGAGAATTATTGTATGTATTTAATTGTATGTAATTTAATTGTAATAATTGTATGTATTTAGTTTAAGTTGATGGGATGAATTATGAATTTTATTAATATAAAATTTCATATAATAATTTTAAGAGGATTAATTTTTTTTGTTGTATGCATGTTAATTTTAAATTTTGTGTTTATATGTTGGTGTAACGAATAAGATGAATTATATTTTGTAAACGTAGTAGTAAAATTGTTTGAAATCAGAATGAAAATTTGAAGAAAAAAAATATATATATATACATATATATTCAAATTTAGGATGAAATACTGAAATAATTTAAAAGCAAAAATGATTAATTCAAAATGAGACTGAAATCTGATAAAATACCTAAAAAATGACCAGGGGCCATGATCTAACAGTATCGTTTTGATTTCAGTGACCGTGAGGCAGCTAGGTCACAGCCATCCACACAGCCAACAGACCCAAATACAGCCAGTCACTGACTCTCAGCCACTCACAGCCGGTTGACACACAGGACTGTAATTCAGGGTCATGAGAAGTAATCAGCTGGAGCGATGGGACAGACTCAGAGCAACTATGACCTGAACTCAGTAGTGGAGCTGATCCAGAAATCAACTTCGATGAACAAGGCTCATCTAGAGCATGCAATTAAAAACATGGGGTCTACAAAGTACGACCTAATACCAGATTTGTTTAGCGACATTTTGGTGTTAAGCCTAACATTGCTAGTTGTGATGATACTGGTATGTGGTTACAATCAGTCAAGAAAGATGAAGTCCGATGAGGATATGAAAATGTACGAAATGCAGAATTTGAGGTCTAAAATGGCGACTGAAGCCTTCAATCAGATAAAACGAGGGACCCCTTTAGATCAGGGGAACTAGGTGGAACAGTAAATATATTCAATGATCAGGCCGTAAATATACAGGCGACAACAATTATAGTAATGCCTCATACAAAACGAAAGCCAAAAAGCGAAATTACCAAAACTAAACCTAACAGCATTTAAGATTTTTTTTTCTCAAACTAAATTTGACCATTATTTTAAATTTTTTTTTTAATTTTAAGTTTGGGTAATTTTAAGTGAAAATTAATAATAATCGTTTTTTCAATTGAATTTAATTTTAAGTTTAATTTTTTTTCGGTGTTAATTTTAAGATTTAAATTTAAAAATCACAACTGTCTCAAAATTTGATAAAGATGATCAAAATTCATATAAATTCAATTACGAATATAAATTCATTAAAAAGTCATAAAATACGATATCATAACATATGATAAATTAAAATGAAAAATTACTTTTATCAATAAAGAAGGAATTTTATTAAAATAAAACATAACTAAGTTAAATAAAATATATTTTTATAAATGAAAATTTATTTTGATTATAAATTTTTTTTTTAATGTAAATGCAGTAACAATTTGTGTAATGTATTGGAGTGATCAAAGGTCTCTGCTAATATTTAGACTAATAATCTACATATTAGGAGGGGAGGGGTGTGATCTCAAATATATTAGGCAAGTTATTACGTTTATAAAATGAAAAAGTTGTTACATTTTGAACTGAGACATATTAGGTAGGAGTAACTTAGATTATTTTGAGAATAAATAAAAATATTGTTAAAGCAAAATTAAGATTGTATAGGTAAGATTAAAAATTTAAGAAAGTTTGGTGAATGCACATTAGTCTTACATATTTCTAGAACGAATTAAAACTCAAATTTTTCAATTTTCTAATAATGTATTTATTGCCGGTTCGAGAAATTTCAAGAGATCCAAAACACATGTTTCCACTAACAGCGTGAGCGTCTGAACATTGTTCAATATAGAGTAACAATGGGTAGACAAACCAGCTGGCAGTTTTGGAAAAATGTGAATTGTAACTTTGAAATTTTCGGAAGGGGGGAGCGATGTGGTAATGTAAACACAGCAATTGTGTATGCATTACTATCATCACGAACCTATATGATTGGAAGTAAGTAACATCCAAGTCAGTTACCGATTTGCTCTCGTGAGCTACACACCTTGTCTCCTGTTCGTAGTTATTGAGACCTTAACTTGCGAGCGTTCTAGTGGAGATATTCTTTGTAAAAACCCTTGCTTGACTAATGAATATATTCTCTTTAAGTGTTAATTACTTTACTTCATTACCCTTAAATACAGTTAAGCTTGGACCAGAGGCCTGAGGTCGGAACCATAGTGGCAAGGTGGTTCTAGGGCATGGTACCATGAGTATTTAGTAGAAAGAGATATATAAAGAGAAAGGAATCTGAAAATACTATATAGAGTAGGATCCTATCACTTAGAGCCCATACACTGAAACGTTATAAGGAAGTAAACCGATAACGTCATATATTAAACCGAATGCATGAGTAGTGCTATTGCATTCGAATATTAATTTCTAACATTCTAACGCCGCCCAGAATAGCGACGCAAAATATTTATTAATATATTTACATTGAATGTATATCATAGATAGCAAGATAATGAAATGAAATTATAATTAGATCATTAAGATTAATTAGTGATAAACAATATGATAATGATAAGCAAAATGATAATGATAACCAAAGGTAATAATTAAAATATTGGAAATCAGGGATTAGTGTGCACCACACATAAAAATAAATAAAGAGAACCTTTATTAAAGAAATAACCACTTCATGGTAATGATAAGCAAAATGATAATGATAACCAAAATGATAATGATAATCAAAATGATAATGATAAACAGTATGATAATGATAATCAATATGATAATGATAATCAAAATGATAATGATAAACAATATGATGGTGATAATCAAAATGATAATGATAACCAATATGATAATGATAACCAAAATGATAATGATAACCAAAATGATAATGATAAACAATATGATGATGATAACCAATATGATAATGATAACCAAAATGATAATGATAACTAAAATGATAATGATAAGCAAAATAATAATGATAAGCAAAATGATAATGATAACCAAAATGATAATGATAACCAATATGATAATGATAACCAAAATGATAATGATAAACAATATGATAATGATAACCAAAATGATAATGATAACCAATATGATAATGATAACCAAAATGATAATGATAACCAAAATGATAATGATAAGCAAAATGATAATGATAAGCAAAATGATAATGATAACCAAAATGATAATGATAACCAATATGATAATGATAACCAAAATGATAATGATAAACAGTATGATAATGATAAACAATATGATAATGATAACCAAAATGATAATGATAAACAATATGATAATGATAACCAATATGATAATGATAACCAAAATGATAATGATAACCAAAATGATAATGATAACCAAAATGATAATGATAACCAAAATGATAATGATAAGCAAAATGATAATGATAACCAAAATGATAATGATAACCAATATGATAATGATAACCAAAATGATAATGATAAACAATATGATAATGATAACCAAAATGATAATTATAACCAATATGATAATGATAACCAAAATGATAATGATAACCAAAATGATAATGATAAGCAAAATGATAATGATAAGCAAAATGATAATGATAACCAAAATGATAATGATAACCAAAATGATAATGATAAGCAAAATGATAATGATAAGCAAAATGATAATGATAACCAAAATGATAATGATAAGCAAAATGATAATGATAACCAAAATGATAATGATAACCAAAATGATATTGATAATCAAAATGATAATGATAATCACAAATGATAATGATAACCAATATGATAATGATAAACAATATGATAATGATAATAAAAATGATAATGATAACCAATATGATATGATTGGGGTGCATGTTCTATCTTCTATGGCCCCACCATAATTCCCCTTAATCTTCTATGGCCCCACCATAACTCCCCCTTAATCTTCTATGGCCCCACCATAACTTCCTCTATAGTACAATAACCCTCTGTGTCGTTAATTAAGAATGAAGTTGACCTATAAATGATGTAGCTCTTCTAAAGATATATGAGCTAATTATCCAATTAACTTTAGGTTTAGTTTTATATAATTGAGATAGTTATACATTAAAATATAGAGCCATAACAGTTGTACTCCTTAAATCAGTGTTTCTAAACTTTTCTTAGTATCGCCACCTAATTTCATTAATTAATTCTTTGAATACGTTGTAAGAAATAAACATCAAGACTCTATTAAACAGGATGGTTCACTATACAGGACTTCACTATAGAGGAGTTGTGCTGTATATTCACTATACAGGACTTCACTATAGAGGAGTTGTACTGTATATTCACTATACAGGACTTCACTATAGAGGAGTTGTGCTGTACATTCACTATACAGGACTTCACTATAGAGGAGTTGTACTGTATATTCACTATACAGGACTTCACTATAGAGGAGTTGTGCTGTATATTCACTATACAGGACTTCACTATAGAGGAGTTGTACTGTATATTCACTATACAGGACTTCACTATAGAGGAGTTGTGCTGTATATTCACTATACAGGACTTCACTATAGAGGAGTTGTGCTGTATATTCACTATACAGGACTTCACTATAGAGGAGTTGTACTTTATATTCACTATACATGACTTCACTATAGAGGAGTTGTGCTGTATATTCACTATACAGGACTTCACTATAGAGGAGTTGTGCTGTATATTCACTATACAGGACTTCACTATAGAGGAGTTGTGCTGTATATTCACTATACAGGACTTCACTATAGAGGAGTTGTGCTGTATATTCACTATACAGGACTTCACTATAGAGGAGTTGTACTGTATATTCACTATACAGGACTTCACTATAGAGGAGTTGTGCTGTATATTCACTATACAGGACTTCACTATTGAGGATTTGTACTGTATATTCACTATACAGGACTTCACTATAGAAGAGTTGTACTGTATATTCACTATACAGGACTTCACTATAGAGGAGTTGTGCTGTATATTCACTATACAGGACTTCACTATAGAGGAGTTGTGCTGTACATTCACTATACAGGACTTCACTATAGAGGAGTTGTGCTGTATATTCGCCTGGCTTTTTGTGAAAAGGTTTGAAGCTAAGAACTTCTACTGCACTTTTTGTGAAAAGGTTTGTAGCTAAGAACTTCTACTGCACTTTCTGTGAAAAGGTTTGTAGCTAAGAACTTCTACTGCACTTTCTGTGAAAAGGTTTGTAGCTAAGAACTTCTAATGCACTTTCTGTGAGAAGGTTTGTAGCTAAGAACTTCTACTGCACTTTCTGTGAAAAGGTTTGTAGCTAAGAACTTCTACTGCTTTTTCTGTGAGAAGGTTTGTAGCTAAGAACTTCTACTGCACTTTCTGTGAAATGGTTTGTAGCTAAGAACTTCTACTGCACTTTCTGTGAAATGGTTTGTAGCTAAGAACTTCTACTGCACTTTCTGTGAAAAGGTTTGTAGCTAAGAACTTCTACTGCACTTTCTGTGAGAAGGTTTGTAGCTAAGAACTTCTAGAAGTAGGAGTCATTTCTTAATTATCTGTTCAATTATTCAATCCCCTATTCCTTTCATCATTGTTTTTGAAAAATAATTATCTGAAGAAATATTTGAATAGCTAGTAAAATATAATTTAATTATTAGCTAACTAAAATCACATTTGAATTAAACCAGTACAAGTTTGATATTTGTAAATAAAATATGATGAAAATTAGCATGGTATGCTCAGAATTAACTCTTCATAAGTAAAAATAAAGGATTCAATTTTTATTTTTAAATGAGGCTGGCATATTTTCTGGATTTAAAATTTCCGAGTTTCAGGTTTTAATTTACTGGTAACTCGGCCCCAGAGCAGTGGAGACGTCACACAGAGGGTTCAGGAGCACAGAACATTGAATAAGAAGAAGCTCAGATCGAACGTGTACACATGGTGTACCCAGTCGTAAAATTTCAACCAATCACGTCAAGATCAAGATGTAGCTTCGTTGATACCCTTTTCAGCGGGTCAGTCCTACTCACTTTCCGCTCAGTTATTCACCTCTGCCACCACAAAAAGAAAGATCCTTCACTTATTTCATTATCAATTTTCACTTATTTCTAAACTTATCATCAAGCACTTACACTTAATTTTCACTTAGTACCAATACTGAGTTTTTCTTTCAGTACCAACACTTAACTTTACACTTAGCACTAACACTTAAAAAAACTACACTTAGCAGTTAGCACTAACACTTAAAACTACACTTATCACTAATACTTAAAACTACACTTATCACTAATACTTAAAACTACACTTATCACTAATACTTAAAACTACACTTACCACTAATACTTAAAACTACACTTACAACTAATACTTAAACCTACACTTATCACTAACACCCAAAACTGCACCACACCATCACCAACTGTACTCAACAGACACCGGCTCCACAGTCCACACCCTCACCCAACAGCACCACCAGCCATCAACGCCTCCTCCCTCTCCCTCAGCCTCCACATCTTGTACAGCACTCTTCTACCTTCCTCCCTTCCCTCACCACCGAACAAAAACCTTCCCACAACCTCATCTACATCCTCCCCTCTCGGTCTCTGTAGCTCAATGGCCTCACTTCTAACCTCCTCCAACCTCTCGCATTCCAACAAAAAGTGCTCATCATCTTCTCTCTCCGCACCACACAACCTACACTCCACACTCTCGTCACCCCATCTTCTGCAGGCCAGCCTCAGACTCCTCGTTCTTGCTGCAAACCACAACCTCGACTCCATACCTCCCTCGTGATCCTCCTCCTTCATCTCCGTCTTGAACCTTCTGTATACCCTCAGGCTACTCTTCCCCTCCATCTCCTCTATCCACTCCTGATGCACCTTCTCAGCTACGCTTCTCTTTACTGCCTCCTTAGTCATTATCTTCATTTCTTTCTCCCCAACACAAGCCCAGGTCAAGCACTTCCTTGTTTCCTTTATCCACTCACTTCCTCTCTGCTTGGCTACTCCCATCACTCTCCTCAGCATCTCATTCTCGCCCTGATCAACTCTCCTCATGTACTGCAGTCTCCCTCTAGCTACTCTACTCCTTACTGTTCCTATTCCCACGTCTACCCTCATTCCAGCCACCGCTACTCCTCTCGATGCCCCAGACATTCTCCTCATTGCCGCATTCTCCTGTGTTTGAATACTATCCATCTCCTTCTTCCTCAACCCTAACACCTCCGCACCATACAACACCCTGGGTAGTACCACCCCCTTCCAGTAGTTCTTGCCTATCAGAACCTTATGGCAGCTTTTCTCAATTACCGAATATATTAGGTTGCTCATCCACCTCGCTTTATTTACCATATCTTTTCTGTGGCTTTCAAACATATTCTTTTTATTTTCAATTTTCACTCCCAGGTACCTGATATCTCCCACCGCCCCCATGCCTCCTATCTCTTCTACCTCTCTTCTACCTCGTTCATTGATCGCTGACGTCACTATAAACACTCTCTCGAAAACAGTTTGAGCGTGCATTCTACCTCAGCTCATTATCTTTGCTGGAAGTCATATCTTCCTACCAAATTAAGTACACGATTATCTATATTCTATAGCCCAGCTACTAAGCAATAATAAACTAATCTTCTTTGCATAAAACACAAACTGACACCATTTCGGTTGTAATACGCATTCAAAATACGGACTCAAACAGAACTGGTGAAACGAAGCCTCTGATTGGCTGAGTGGCTCTAGTTGAAGTGACGTCACTGTAAACGGCACTCAAGAGTAATATAATGGGATCTACACTTCTTCTTCTATTCAATGTTCTGTGTTCAGGAGGGTGTTGTTAGCAACTGAAGGCAGCCAGGGGGAAAGAAAACTGTGAGTAATAAAAATAAAGGTGTGAATGATATAGTGAGTGTGTTTTTGTTGAATGTGCAAGGGCTTACAGTGCATAAATGGAATGAATGGCAAGAGATGGTTGAGAGGATGAATAGTAAGATGAAGATTTCAATGTTTACTGAAACGCAGCATAAGGTAGAGAGAGTGTTTTTTGGTAAGGATTATAAGTATGAGGTTGGTATGAGGAATGAGCAAGATAAGAAGGGTGGTGGACTTATGATAGGATCGAGTGATGAAGTTAATATTGTTAGGGTACAGTGTGCCGTGTGGTAATCCAGATGTTTTGTGTGTAGATATTGAAAATTTGAAATGAGAAAGAAGAAGATGAGAGTGATACTCACTTACTGGGATGTTAGAGATAATGATAGGAATCCAGTCTGCAGAATGTGTCTCTTCTCCCGCAGAGACTTTAATTTGAGAGAGAGCTACTCTCTGACTCTCAGCAGCAGATTCAGAATCTCCCGCAGCTAAATTAATGGTAACATAAGAATTAATTCAAAATCTCCCGCAGCCAGAGATGGGCGAAAAGTACATCGAAAGTACTTAAGTACTAAGTACAAGTACTCATAAATCAATGTACTTGAAGTAGTTGCCTAAGTACTCAAATAAAGAAGTACTTTCAAAGTACAAGTACCAAGTACTTTTTAAAGTACTTTCAAGTACCAAGTACATTTACTATACAATTTAAAAACTAATAATTTATGCTGTTAACTCTGATAGTACATCTTATTAACAATCGATCTGATTATAACAATCGATCTAATTATAACAATCGACTTAATTAATTTACTGATCTATTGTTAATACGCAGAAGTATTTTAATCTTTATAAAGATTATAATCTTTAACAAGATTATAAACTTTATAATCCTGTACTACTCTTCAATAGCTAATCAAGGAAGAGGTGTTAGGAAATTCCAACTCATATTTATGGTTATGTTATTCAGTCCCAAACTCATGTGAGAACACTCACATCGACTCATATTTATGACTATGTTATTCAGACCTAAACTCATGTAAACTCATGCAAGAACACGAATTCAATTATATTATTAACTTTGATGTCGCCGTTCTTAACTCTTTGATAAAGCCGAACTTACCACCCAAGACCTGTGAAAACTGTGGGCGCATTTGGCCTTCAACCTCCCTATAAAACCCAATTGAGAATCATTTCATTTGTTCAGTTCAAACCCTTCATCGTCACTCCTTGACGTGTTCCCCGGTACACCGTGTGTCTAACATAAAGTGTTCGAGCTCTATCGATCTAGAACTCTTGATCAGTTAACTCTTGAATAACATTCCATAATAGTGACTGAGTGAATTAAGTGCCGATAGACTTATTTTAATCAAGCTTACTAACACTGTTCAAGGAAGAAATAAACACAAGTTAATTAATCGATATTTTACTCAAACTTTATACAGTGTAAACCAATTGATTTATTATATTAGATTGTGTTACCGTGTTTTTCATTTACCCCACTTAATTGAAATTATTGAATTATAAAGGCAATTGTTATTTATTTTGATCAACTGAAGGGTCACAAGCCAAAGTCTCTTAACCGCAAAAATCGGGTTGCTCAAGGTAAAGTCTCTTAAGCGCTTAGCACCAGTGAAAACGGTTACAATCTTGATGTGCTAAGCGCTTAACACTCACGTAAAACGGTTGGAGTTAGCGGCAAACAAGAGTCTCTTAACCGCATCTCATTGCATAGAAAACGAAACACAGGCATAGAAAACGAAGTACATATATAGCTAATTTTTATAATGTTATTTATGGGAGTGTATATATACAATAATTATGGATAATGAATCGTAATAACTTTTCATGTAATAAAAAGTATAGGTTTAGTCCGGAGGGAATGATTCATTCGATGAAAAGTATATAAATTGAATCAGGAATATCAATAAACCATTAGGTATAAAAAATAATATTTTTATTAATTTCAAAACTAGCTATGTGTTTATTAATAAAGTCCTTCAGTTCTCTTGGAATATATTTGGAGTAGATACAGCTTATGCTGTGAATCCTAATATAGTATGAAACACTTAGCCGAACTATTTCTCAAACAATTAAATCTGTTTGAAGACACTGGAATCTACAAACAGTTTTTATACAGGGTTTGAAACTGTGTACCAATCATCACGCTTAGTTTTTGTTTTTCAACCCTTTATTACCGCCTAATTCGGCACGAATTTCAAGACCATTCTATTGTGCCTTAAGGGCCGTACACACGTAGGGTTTTTTAAGTCTTTCCACCAGACTTTTTTCTCCGCTTTTCCACCAGACTTTTGATTCAAAAGTCAATAGCGTCCACACGTGGATTGACTTTTTAATCTCGTTGATTTATTTGTCGTGCAATTAACTACTCATATTGGCGACATAAGCCCTCCTCTATTTTTTTAACTAGGTAACTAACCTAGGTAGTTAGTAACTGTTAATTACCTAGGATAGTTAAAATTACTAATTACCTGGGTTAGTTATTTACTAATTGTATAGGTTAGTTACTTTTACCTAGATTAATTAATTACTAGAGAACTACCTACCTAGATTACTAAGATTATTTAGTTACTAATAATTATTAACTTAGTATGATAATTTTTATGAAGTTTATTACAATATTTAGTAATAAACTAACCGAGATTATTTTCGCTTCATTTGATTTAATGATTAATCTAATCCACTCAACAAATGTAATTCAGCTATTATATAAAGTTTAGGTAAAAGTATCAATACGTATAGGTACTAGGTACAATATGTATTGCGTTATAATAAATAAAATAAAGGTATTAGCTAATAGGTAATATGTTGAAATAAATAAAATAAAATAAAGATAATAATATTTATTTTACTAAAATATACTATACTAAAAAATGTTTAAAGAAACATTACTAGGTATTATCAATTTTACTGGCAGTCTTCTATAAAAAGGAAAATATGAGAATTCTTCACCTCAAAGGTAAAGGAATGGATGGAGCAAAGATTGGCTAAAAATGAACACCAATCGTGTTATTACAATATATTTTATGAGTTGACAGTAGCTATACGAAGATTTCTAAAATTGCACCTCTTGATTGGGGGAGAATAATAGAACATGTAGGTTGTTGAAAAAACTCGGACTTTCGGTGCAAAATTTAAGTCTCGTGGAAAAAGTGGGAGGAGCTTAGCAAAAAGTCCGGTGGAAAGACTGAAAAAACCCTGCGTGTGTACGGCCCTTTAGATCTGTTACACTGTAGAGATTTGAAATTAGAAATACCTATACCTAGTTTAAATTGTAAATCTATGTCCAAAAACTCATTAATAACATTGGGAATCTGCTCAAAATATGTTTGTATAACCAAACCTCTTCATCAGGTAAGTCGTCACTCGTCTCTTGATATTTTGAGTTTGAAAATGAACCTGGGGTAAGCCAATCTACCTAATTAGGCAGCAAGGTTGGTAGTTTAATTTTGATCATATCCTGAAGTACTACTTAGGTATGGCTTATAACTTAAAATTACAAAATAGTAGGTAGGTATATAGGTAGCTATTATGCCATGCTTCAGAGGCTGGAAAATTGTAGGTACCTAAGCCAATTTTTGAGCCAAAATTTCACAAAAATTCTGAGTTAAGCCAATTTGACTCATTTTTGTAGATTTCAAGCCAAAATTAACATGGGAACATAAGAAATACCTAATTCAAAATTGTATGCAAATTAGGTCTTAGGTCTACATACCTACTTATCTGAGTATTGACCTTTTGAAATCTAAGACAATTAGTTGGCTTTAACTGACATACCTACTCTAAAACATGGCTAGTATGTACTATGTAGGTTACCTACCTCTCTAAGCTCTCTAGACTATAGTTAAAAAGAGAGATACTAGCTCAGTAGGACCCAGTTAATAAACTTTTATATACCTAAACCCCAGCCCAGCCCCCAGGTACTAACTACCTAGTGGCTAGTACCTAATAAAACTTTATGTCCATCCATGTCACAGAGTAGCTGTCAGTTAAAGCCGATTAATTGGCTTATATTTCAAAAGGTAAAAATCAGATACCTATTTCTAATTGGCTTAAAATTTTGAATTAATTCCTTTGTTCCAACTTCCAATGATAATTTTGACTTGAAATCTTCAAAAAAGAAAAATGAGCCAAATTGGCTTACAATTTACCAGCCTCTGAAATATGGATGATTTGGATGTCCATTCTTGCTATTTTATTTGTTGGTTGATGACAATTATTATGAGCAAATTAAGAACTTCGGGCCTTCATTGCAAATGTAGAGATCAGTCTGTATTTGTTGCACAAAATTCCACAGACTTTTTCTAAAAAGTTGAAAAAATCCACCAACAATTTCCAAAAATTTGACTGATTTTTCCACTAAAAAGTGAAAATTAATGGTCACATAGGTAGGAATGAAGAGCTAGAAATCCATCGACTTAGCTAGAATCTTATTTTCAAAGAGGGCAGAAATCCACCGACATGTCTGTGGAATTTACCATAAAATACAGTCTGGTTCAGACAGTAGAGACATTTCTCCCAGTTATTCTTGCCTCTAGGTAGTCCTACAATTAGTACAATCATACAATGTTTTTCAGGATAGAATTTATGACAATTTGAGCCTAACTCAGGCAGTCAGGCTAGCCAAAGACCAAAGTAAAATAGTATATCTCTTTGTTTCATAAACTCTCCATTTCTTTTCAAAAATTACCAAATTTCTCTCCAAAATGACCAAATTATCATAAAATCTCCCCAAAATAACATTTTAAATGCAGTGTAGCATAAGAGAAAATTAGATATTTCTTTCCATTTGCAATTGAAGGGCTCAAAATAACTGTCAGTCTGGCACAAACTCGCCATTAAAATGGCGAGTTTGCCTCAGTTTGGACATGCTTTATTACCTGGAGGCTGGAGGTTAGCTGGAGTCTTAAATCTTGAAGGGACAAGTAGCTAGAGAGTTTATGAGCATTACTATTTTAGTGGAGTAGGTAGAACCTAGTAGGAGTGTATGAGTAATCAGTCTGTAAAGTGTGGTAAATCTGTCTCAAAGATTTTCAAACCTGTCTCCAAAATGACCAGACTTCTGCAAAATGTCTCCAATAAAAACATAAATACATGTAAACAATGGAATTAATTAGGAAAATTAATTATTTTCCATCAAAATTTGTCTCCAAAGGTCTTTGGCGATATGAATGCGCTTTGCAGACTGGATTACTCAGGATGAGTAGTATCTAATTATCTGTTTCTTGTTTCATTATTAAAAATTCATAGTGTAGCTAAATTATATACCTAGGTAGGTTTCTAGCCGCTATATGTAATTTTATAAAAACAACTTGGTATTATAAATTTATGTACCTAATATGGCTAATATCAATATCTAAGCAGAGTTGAGGCTGTTATGTATAACTCAAAATTTCAGATATCCTAGCCCATTCTGCATAATGTAGCTTCTTTCAGTGACTTCAGTGTCTCCTGACTTTCAGATATTTTAATTTGATGTGAAGTTGAGCTCATGCTATTATGCTCAGCTTATCAGCAGATTCCCAGTCAGTTAGCAGAAAATGGGACATTTTTAAGATTTTCTGGAATTCTGTATGAATAATCTCTAATTTTCTCATATAATTATATGTAGTTTACTAAGAACAGAAGCCTAAATAGAGGATTTCTTTGAGAACACTTTATAGTTCTCTAATGGCCTGTCTTGGCAGATTCCCAGACTGAACGAACTGGTAAACTGTTCTCCAAGAAATCCTTACCTCTTATTTTGCTTTTTGTTCTCGGCTTAATAATGTAAAATAGTAAAAATACATGTAGCTAAATATAATTAGTATAGGGGGTCCCCCTATATGATTATTAATTCATATTAAGGATTGTTGTCACAGAAAATGTTGAGAATGTCCTATATTTTGCAGACTGAGATGCGGGCAGATTCTATTATCTTATCACCATAATATCTTGGTCTTTTCTCCAGCCTTTGAAGAATAGTTAAGACTGATAGGCATTAGCAAAAATTGATTACCTACTACATAGACCAAGAGTATGATAGTATGGGAAATTTTTAATATTTTCTGTACTTACAATGTTAAATTTTCTTATATTTACATGTATTTTACATTTTACTGAGAACAGAAAGCAAGATAGAGGATTTCTTGAACACTTTACCAGTTCTTGCAGTGTGGACTTAGGATACTAGTTATTATTTACTTAAAGTTTTAATCTAGCTACTTACCTAGTCACTTTTTGGTTTCTTTCACAGTTAAATATAGTTTTTCCCCTTTGAAAATAATATTCCAGCAACGTTGGTGGATTTCTAGCTATTAATTCTTATGCTTACTATTAATTATGTTTATCATTAATTAATGTTACTATTAATTAAATTAAGTACAATTAATAAAAATTAAACCTACATAATTGGGAAAATTTAGACTTAAAACTATTGATTATTGACTTTTTGAAGTATGTTTGAATCTGTTATTTGTATGTATTAGGTAAATTATTATTTTTATTGTAAAATCTAGATTACAGTGATTAGTTGATAAAGATATATTTTGTCAAGTAGAACATACCTAAGTAGTATGTTGTTGAAGTATTGGCTACTAGAAAATAATCTATGGTGCTGTTTGTCAGTGTCTTGTATAGAGTTCAAAATGCGATAAAATATGGCTGGTAATAGCTACCAGCCAATAGTGCTCACACCACTGCATAACAGGTTACTTAGGCAAATAGGCAGTATTTGCTCAACAGATGGAAATATTTAAAATGGGAATGGAGTGTTGAGGCCCACTTTTGAAAATTAGGACTTTACTGATGAATTGATTACGTAACTCCGAAGTTTTGCAGATTTCAAAATATTAAGATTGAATTGATGCAAATTTTATAAAACGCAATTATTTATCCTCCAAAATTCATTTGTTGGCCAGCAGAATTTTTCAAAGTGGGTCATGGCTTGTAACTTGTAATCAAAATCTTGATGAGTAATGAGTAAAATTTGAAAATGGGTTTCATTTCTTTCGTGCCACCCAGTATATTGCAGATTTTTTCAAATATTGATGAGATATTGCATAGCATACTTTATAAGTTTGGGTAAGATAAGAATGATGAGTTTAGGTATCTTAACATGCTTTCAGTAAAACCTATAATATTAGTTAAATAGCCAATTTAATTACCAAACTGAGATCCATATTACTAATTGAAGTATAATTATGAGCAAAATGCTTAATTAGTCCAGTATTTTCATTTTCAAAATATATATATTTGAAATTGCTAAAGAATTTCTCTCCATTCTAACATTGAAATGAATTTGAAAATCCTCAGCTAAAGAGTTAATTTGTAGATTCATGTACATAATAACAGTCTTACCTATTGAAAGCAAGTAAAGTAGCTACTTATAATTCCAATTTAATCATTTTTTCACTAAAACTCTAGCATCGACTAGAGTTTTCTACTATTCCATCACACTTTCCTGCAAACTTTGATCTAACATAAGAACTAATTCAGGTAGAAGCTTCATACTTACACCATCCTAAAATATCATTTCGATAATGATGTGTACCTATTTTCAATCTTGTATCTCTTATTGTTAATCAATTATTAGCATACCTTTACTAAGAATTAGGGTAATTGCATCGCACTTGTGGGGTAAATAATCTCGGTGATATTATTCCGACGCTAAATTTAATTAGTTATTGTCTATAAATGTGTGATTGGTTAATATGTCTAAAGATATAGTGATTTCATTCAAACTTGCAAATATTTTGCATTGGCTACAGTTATCAAAAAAAGATGTTGTATTTATATTTCAACTATGAATTAAAATATTTGGAAAATGAAATAGAAAATATGACTGCTAAACAATTATTTAGCTTATATTCATAAACTTGAACCTCCCTTTTTTTTTTTTTTTTTTTTTTTTTTTTTTTGCTATGGCAGCAATGGCACAATTTTTAGTGTAGCTACTTACTGGTAGTCAAGTTACTGGTATAAAAATATTCTGAAAAGCTTTTCATTTTTGGCTTAAGCCAGTTGATAATGAAGGTCAACTTAGAGAAAAACTTTGAAACCATCTAAAGAAGGAATCTTATGATCTATGCAACCTGTTGAAAATATTTTAAATTTTATGTTTTGATAATTAAATATTGTAGCTATAATTCATCAATATGCTGTGTGTTGTGTGCCATGAACAGTTAAATTTCTAAACAATTATTACTTTCAGATAAATCTATCAAGACTTGGAAAAGGACATCCCCTGATACTTCACCCTTGGATAACTTGTAGTGTCATCTTGATTTGCTATGTGAGTAGACTTTTCACTGTATTTATATGTTGAAGGTAGCTATAGCTAATTAAAGTATCATAACTACATAATAATGTGTCTGAAGTTGGCTAATTGATATTAACAATGATTTTTCTCCTAAAAATGTTCAAAAACAGAATATTTGAATCTTTTTTTTTTTTTGATCTCTTTGAATGAGAATTTTGTGTTTAATATTTATCAAATGTTTGCAGCTAAGTTATCTCACAAATGAATTATGAACATTTTTTTTGTAAATTAAGTCAAGTCTCATTATCTAACCAATGTCATAAAATGTTATTCTATTGACAGAGTAGTTCTATTTTGTCATTACAATCAATCTAAATAATATAGCAAAGAAAGTTTTTAATTATCTTGATAAAAGTGAAGATGGAAAACAATATCTAGCTACTGGGAAATGTGTAGTGAGTTTAAACTCGGTAGCTAATTTGATGCGAAAATTAATATTCAGTATAAAGTACCATCCTGTTTTCATCCAAATAATCTTAAAAATATGATAGTTTCATTTTTTTTTAATTTTTATTATGCACAACAGCTTGCTGTTCTAAAGTAAACAGTTTAGTGATTGGAAAGAATAAATAAATATAGAAGTAGGCTATTATGAACTCTAGCATTTAGCTTATGCTTATCACAATATACTTAGTTGAATATAGCTAGTTAAAAATGTATTTGCATTTACTGTAAATAGAAAAATATTTACATTCAAGCACAGGAAGGTGACTACAAAACCAAGAGCCTTTTGTAGCTTTTTACTCAATACTCACCCTATCCATTTTAAAATGAATTATTATATTTTTATATAACAGAGCAGAACAAATCTATTTTAAAGATTGTAGTATAATTATATCACAAACTTAATCACAGAACTCCCTGGCAAATTTTTCAAAAGATAAAAATTATGTAAGATCACCACAGTTAGGTAACTGTTATCCAAATAAATTTTTCCGAACTGAATTTGCTACTTTCTAATGTATCTAACTTTTGAATTTTATGACCTTTCAATGAATGTATTTTATTAAACAGGTGTGCAACTGTCCCAGGATTGCTCTGCTATGCCTTCAAACATCAGTACTGCCACTGCATACATACATGTGTAGTTTGAGTAGATGTTCCTAATTGTAAGTCAACATCATGTTGATCTCTTGTAGATGTAATTTAAAGTTAATTGATTAATGAGTTATATATATAATTAACTAATTCTAAAATGATTGGTCCAAGATCATGCTTGGGCAACAAATGAACTTAATAAATATAATTAGCTGTATTCTTTAATATTGAATGTAAAATTAGAAGTATTTAAAATTTTAAAGTTAGTTCTCAAATTTAATTAAAAATATGCTAGCTATATCAGAAATACAATAAATATCTATCTAATTTACTGCATTCAAAATAGCTATATAATTGATAAAAAAATGTAACTAGCTGCTATTTATAACTAATTATCGGAATTTTACAACAATTATAGAATATTAATAGCATGTTTTTTATTTTTTATATCATTAAATTATTAATATTGCATCAATACTCATTTTTAGGTACCTCTTCAATTGACCCAAGGAGCTCCATCCTGAAGCTATCGATGGTTAATGGAAGAAAAAGGGAGATGCCTCGCTTGGGTTCCAAACTGTTTTGGATTTCAATGTTTATCATTTTTTAACGCTACTTGCAGTTTTAGAGAATAGCACTAGGGTTATGATCTTCAATTACGATGATAAATTTTTTAGGTAGACTTCGTTTAGTATCACATTTTCGTTTCCTTTTCCATCCATATGTACAGCCACCAGTGCTTGTGTCCCTTTCAGTCACATTTCTTGGTGTGAAACTTTAATACTTGTATGAAACAAGCTTTTCTACATCCAAGTGCATTGTCACTAGACTGGTGATAGGTAACATTGTTAATCGAGCCACATTATTTTCTGAATGTTTCTCAGAGTCGAAGAAGACGTTAAATCCTCCTTTTAAAAATAATAAAGCTGATCATTAAATGATAAATTTCTAGCTCTGTCAATCTGTCTTTTTCTCTATAAAAATTAACTATGATCATTTGATTATATTGAGATACCAGAGGTTCTATTCTGAAACTGTCTGTGGTGAATAAGAGAAGGGGGGTGCCTTCCCTTTGGACCTGAACTGTTGTAATAAGGTTTATAGATTATTTTCATATTTTAACGCTACTTGCAGTTTTAGAGGATAGCGCTAGGGTTATGCTCTTCAACTACGAGGTCTTAAATTTTGTGTTAGGTAGGCTCGTAGGCTTCATTTACTATCACTTCTTAATTTTCCTCTTCCATCCGTAAGTGCAGTTACCGGTGCTTGTGTTTTTCATCACATTCCTTTGTAAGTGACGGAGGAGCTTTTCTGCATCCATAAGCTTAGTAATAACAGTTGTTTGTATCACTGCTCATGGATCCACTTTTCTTCTTCACTTATGTTTCCAGTTCTTTGTATTTAATTTTCTTCTGACTTTAGTGATATGGCATTTTGTTCCGAATCAGACGTTAAATCCCCTACTAATATAAATTTATTACATTGATTGGTGTCTCTTCAGCACTATACTAGTCTAGTTGCTAACAGTTAACTTATGGTATTTTTCTTAGTATACATTTTTTATTATTTAGAGTACCAACATACAGTATTAATAATTAAAAGTACAGCATTAATTATTTACATCCTCTTACCATCGTGTATTTGGTTCGTAATTGTAAGTATATATTCTATTTATTTAGTTTAATTTTTTTCATTTGGAATGTTCTCATGCAAACTCCTTCATTATTTGTATTATTATCCTCCATGAAATTTAAAATATATTAATTATAGTTGTGAAATCTTCATCTGTACTGTCGATACTAATAAAAGTAATATCTGTATGAATAACGCCATATTTATTTTTCTACCATTACATAATAATTGTAGAACTAAGGTCTACAATTATTATTCTGCAAACCGCATACAATTAGGCTAAGTATATTTATATTATTTGGTTTTAATGTTTTTGATACTCTGTGAGCAACAATAGAGCGAATCACTAACCTGACCCTTAGAAAGAAGATTGTACACTCTTTGTTTTGATTTTAAATTTATGAACAAACAATAAGTTTTCGGCTTTTATTTAATTTAGATATAACTTGTTTCCTAAAGTATATAAACATTCCTATAATAAGTTTATCCAATTACATACCTTTACACGAATAATAAATGGTTATAGTATGCCTAGTTGACAATCAAAACAAATGGTGTACATTCTTTTTCTTCAGACCTAAAATTTGTAAGTCTGAAGTAAAAATAGGTATTGTAGAGTTTTTATTATAAAAATAACAAAAATATGCTATCAAATTTCATACGGTTTGCAGCAAGATGATTAGAAGCATCAGCTTCATTGATTAAAGCAATAAAAAGATTTGCTTTGAGTGAAAGTGTCCGCAGGATGTTAAATTCCCAAATCACTGTTTTTTGTTATTTACCAATCTGTAGTTTACCCACACCAATCCTAAAATATAAACATTACAATTAATAAAGTCTATTTTTGGAAATGTGAAATTTGTCCACTGTTAAATAATCAATACAAATACAGTTTCTTTTGCTGTACAGTACAGATAATTTTTTTGTTTTGAAGTTATTTGCAATTACTAAAGCAAATGACTAAATTGGAACTGACTACTATAGATTAAAAAATCTATTTATGTTCACTACCATCATTCTACTAAACATTTAATTCAACTAACCTCTCATGATATTGTGTAATTAAAAGTATAATGCAATGTTAACAATTACTTAAATATATCACTTTATTAAAAACAAGATAATTAAAGACTTGCATATTGAGCAACAGAGAATAAAAATGTAATTTAAAATCTAAAGCTTCAGCAAATAAAGATGTTAAGAAGTGCGTATAGATTAATTAGCAGCTTAAAGATACAGCTTTCGTGAAATCGAAATTAAATTGAGCTGCTATAATTTACAACATCATGTCAACTTAAATTACGTGATTTATATTATTCTTCATCACCTAAGTGATTTGAAGTAATTATTGCAGGCCTCACAAAATTATTTTTTTATAGTACAATATATATACCGCTATTATATAATAAAAATTGGAAACATATTAAATTCCATAAAAATTGTAGAGTCTAATAAAGAACATAATAAGAACAAGGTTAATACTTGAGTCTACCCTCGCTCCGTTTTCTATGCAATGAGATGCGGTTAAGAGACTCTTGTTTGCCGCTAACTCCAACCGTTTTACGTGAGTGTTAAGCGCTTAGCACATCAAGATTGTAACCGTTTTCACTGGTGCTAAGCGCTTAAGAGACTTTACCTTGAGCAACCCGATTTTTGCGGTTAAGAGACTTTGGCTTGTGGCCCTTCAACTGACTTACGAAGACTAAGAACCTGCAAATTAACTAAGAAGTCTTTTTCGTCTTTGAGGAAAATAAAACAAAGACTAGAATCAGAGAAAAGAAAGTTAATAATGACATCTACGACGGAGATCAAAAATTAACAAAAAGCAGCTTTTATTATAATCAATAATCAATTACAGTGGGAAACACAAGTAACAATTAAAAAGTGAAGTGTTCGATAAGGGTAGAATATTGTCCCCCGTATGAAAGTTTCCGTATGAAACACTAATGCGGTTATAGTGTGGTTATTTAGAATATCACGTGACATGTGAAAAGTATTCTAATAACTAATAACATTTTCAAGAAATACCGATATAAAGTATTTCAGTGTTATACCAGTGTGAAAAATAACACTAGTGTTAAAGTGCTACAACCACTCCTTGTGCTAAAGAAGAAGGAGGCAGCGTAAAAATTCATTAGCTACGCTAGTTAACGCGCTGTTACCTGCGTACTATCAGCTCTTCGAGTACTAGTGGCAAGAAAAACTGGTGCGGCGACAAAGCTACTTTTGTCGTGATAAACTCACTCTTAAATAAAAAACGAATTAAAGTAAATTAAATCGTCTCATCACTTTCGGAGTAAGTGACTGAAATTACTTTAACTGAGTGACGAGTTATTTTCTTCTTCATCAAATAAAGTTGGGAGCCCTACTTCATATACTGAATAATAGTATAATAACAGCGCATCGCAGCGGATCCAAAGCTGAGAAAATAGTCTACAGCTGTTGACCACAACAGGACACTCAGAGAAAAGGGGTCAACAAAGAGAAAGCAGAGGTTCTTCAGAAGTTCAGCAGTCAACGAATATAGTATTCAGTAATAAGACTCACCTCATCAAGTTAAGTTGAACGTTCTATAACTGTTGTTAAATGCAATTGTTAGAAGCAAGAATGAGTAAGTTATGTGGGAATTAAATAATTAATTCAAAATAACGAAAAATATTGTTGATTGCTAATTAATATTAGGGGGAATCCTTCATCACTATTGAGTTTTGAATTTTGTGAACATTTACGATTGAGAAATAATTATATTATATTTCTTGTGTGCCTAAATAATTTTTACATAATATTTACATTATATATATATGTGTATGTGCTTGTAAATTAATAATATCTTATTATATTATTTATATTTAAGTTATATTTTTTTTTTGTCCTTTGCCTAACCATTTTTTTTCCTATATTGTGTATTGGGTGGCGCTCAATATTTTTATATTCTTTTATATTTTATTGTAAAAATATTACAGAATAATCAAAGGAAAGGATAAAAAATTCCTGAAAGTGAAAATAATCAAAGGAAAGGATAAAAATAAAAAATTCCTGAAAGGGAAAATAATCAAAGGAAAGGATAAAAATAAAAATTTCCTGAAAGGGAAAATAATCAAAGGAAAGGATAAAAATAAGATTTCTTCCTGAACGGAAAATAATAAAAGGAAAATAGTTTCCAATTATTACAAAGATGGCTAACAACAATTTGATTGTGTTAAATGACCTACCTAAATTCAAGGGTGCGCCATTACCACACGAAAAAGATGCATTTGTGCCAGGTCCTAACGTTCGGACATTTTTCCGTACGTTAGATAACTACTTCCTGCAAAACGACATCACAGATGGTGGCGTAAAATTCCGGATACTATATGCCCAAGTAAGCAAACAAAGCGGAAACGCTTTGAGTTTGATAGACCTCTATGCTGGACGCGAAGAGTACAGCTATGAGCGTGTAGAACGCGAATTCCTCAAGATGTATCCAAATCATCAAAGAGAGGACACTCAACATGCAGCAAAAATATTGGGGACCAGTGACATCCACAGGCCAAACTTCTTTGCTGGCATGACGTCGTTAGAAGCATCGACAAGAGCATATGTGGAAAGTTTCCTCTCAACAGAAGGGATGAAAAAAATCAACATAAGCCCTGAAACGGTAGTTCCACTCCCTAGCGGCGAAGAAGAAGATGAGGAGGAAGTACTAAAGTTGCCACTAATGGGGTTATTTCAAAACCTCATAATGAAGTTTATACTTGGTAATCAGTTACCGACAAAAATGTACGAAAAAATCACTAACATATGTGCCGACTGCTCCAGTACAGAGCTAATGTCGGAAGTTGTGAATTTATACGAAAAAGAAACGCTAATGAAGGTAAAAAAGAAAAAGGAGAACATCACAACACAGCAAGATGTTCTCTACCAGGTAACCACTACTTCCCATGATAAGAAAAGAGAACAAGGCCAAGGGGCAGCAAGGACCTGCTTCAAGTGTAACGAAGCCGGGCATTTTGCCCGAGAGTGCAGGAAAAAGATTTCCTGCAAGTATTGTAAAAAACTCAGTCATTCGGCGCAGTATTGCAAAATAAGGATAGCTAAATAAATCCCCTATTGCCTTAACTGCCGTAGAATCGGCCATGAAAATAAAGATTGTCGTAAGGGTAAGTTTGAGCAAGGAGCCAAACAAGAGAGGAAAATAGCTGGATCAAACAGCTATAGACCTAGAGATACTCCCACAAGGAATGGTGACAGGGTTAATGTCCTAGAGGATGGAAATTACGAAAACCCTGATCACGAATGTGAGGAATCGGATCAGTCAGAATGACTAGGAAGTATACAGGAACCAAACAAAACGTTGGTAAATCCACACGTAGAGATAGTAATAGGACAATCCAAATATAAGGGATTAGTTGACACTGGAGCGTCAATTAGTCTGATGTCAGAACGAATACTGACGGATAAACAGATGGTTAGAATTTATAAAAAGGAGGTAAGAGATGCTAGCAACAACGTTATCCCTATTGTGGGAGAAACTACAGTGGAAATTGTGAATCCACGAGGTAAGTTTCATGAAAATGTACTGATATTTAGCAATACCAGTGCGTTGCGAATGGATATTCTGATTGGAATGAATATATTGAGGAGAGCTCATATAAACTTACCAGAAGGTAAGATAAGTTTCATGGAAAATGAAACAGAAAACTGTAAGGTCTCAAAAGGAATGGACCAGATGAAAATGATGATAATAAACGAAAACCTTCATAATTATCCCAAGTGTACGAATGGGAATAAAAAGAAGGAAATAAATGTGGATAAAATAGTCACAAAGGAATGTGAAGATGAAGGACACTTCAACTTACACATAATAGAGGACATTGAGGTCCAAAGAAATGCAATTAACGTGTGCAATATGAAAATTGCAGGAGCACAAGATGGTGAAGAGATATTAATCCATAGCTCGCAACTAAAGGAAAAAATATTAATTCCCAATACACTTGCACGAGTATGCAAGGGGAGAATAACCATTAATTGCATGAATATAAGTGACGATAACATTGTATTGACCCAGGGAACAAAGATTTCCACTGGAAGTGTATTTAATGAACAAAGGATAAATGCCGTAACGTTAGCCAACAAAGAAGACCCAAGGGAAAAACTAAGAGAAGAGGAACTCGAACCCTTGGAAGAAAAGGATATAATATGTGAAGATGCCAGCATGAAGGATAAGATACTAGATCTCCGGAAAAAGTACAGACAGGTAGGTTGGAAAAAGGGTGAAAAGTTAGGAGTTTTTACAGGTGACACTTTGGATATAGACTTGAAGGATGACGTGGTGGTCAACCGGAGTCCTTATCCCATACCGCACTCCAAACAAGGTCAGTTAAATGAGGTAATTAAGGATATGTTAAATACAGGTGTTATCGCTAAATCAAAGAGTGTATTTAACGCACCTTTGCTTATAGTAAACAAACCTAATAATGAAATTAGGCCTTGCATTGACTATCGCGCTCTCAACCAGGTCATGAAACCTGTAACATATCCTATCCCAAGGATAAACGACTTATTAAAGTCATTAGATGAAATCAAATATATTTCAAAAATAGATCTTGCATCGGCCTTTCATCAATGCTTAATAACACCAAGTGATCGACACAAAACGGCTTTCACTGTAAATTCAACTCGATATGAGTTTAACCGAGTGCCTTTTGGGCTCCAAAGTAGTCCAGCTTTTTTCAGTCGAGTTATCAATTCAGTTTTGTACGATTTACTTGGATGTAATGTACTTGCTTATATGGATGATATTATCGTATATTCAAGGAATAAAGAAACTCATTTAGAAAGGATTGAGGCAGTATTGCAGAAATTGTCTGAAGCCAACCTCAAAATAAAATTGACTAAATGCAAATTTTTTGCAAAAGAAATCAAATTCTTGGGCTATAAAGTCAGCTCCGATGGGTTAACAATGGACGAGTCTAGAATCGAATCATTAAACGCAATGCCATACCCAACTTCTAAGAAGGAAGTTCAAGCTTTCTTAGGAGCTTGTAACTACTTTAGAACCTTTGTGAGAGGTTTCGCCCTTCAGGCAGAACCATTGTACCTTTTACTACGGAAGGGGGTAAAATTTAAATGGGGTAAATAACAAAGTGAAGCAGTAGATAAACTTAAAGAAATGCTCACTACTAGTCCGGTTTTGAAAATCCCGGACTACTCTAAACCGTTCCATTTGTATTGTGATGCAAGCCTATCGGGGATAACTTCATGCCTTATGCAAGAATACGATAATATCCTCCACCCCATATCTTATATCTCGAAAAGCTTAAATCCGGCTCAGAGGAACTATAGCGCAACTAAGCGCGAGTTCCTAGCATTGATTTTTGCTTTAGAGACATATAGAAATATCATACTCAGCTATCCAGTGTCAGTATATACTGACCACATGCCTCTTCTTGGTATTCTGAAAAAGAATACCAAGGATAGTTGCATAAATAGATGGTCTATGTTAGCTCAGGAGTATGCCATTCAACTCTTCTACTTGCCAGGTAAGTCAAATTTATTTGCAGACTCCCTCTCTAGGTTATCTAAAGTCGAGGAAAACTGTACTGACGTAACGGAGGAACTGGAAGAAAAATTGGTGAGTAGAATAAATAAGATAGAACAGACACAGGAGAACCCGGAATTAACCGAAGGGTTATCATCGCTACTTCCGGTGAAAACTCCATTCAGTGAGGAAGAACTGAAGAATCACCAGGAAAAGGACGAAGGTTGCATAGAAATCAAGAGAAAGATATTATCCAACCAACGTGAAAAAACCATTGCTTTAGCAAGTTTTAAAATTCTAAAGGACTTAAATTTTGTGGTAAGAAATATCACAAGGCAGAAACAGAAGGAAGTGCACATAGTTCCTTATGTACCAGACAGTTTAATGCCAAAAACATTTAAAACGGTACATACCGAAACAACGGCTGGTCATAGAGATATCGAACGATCTTTGAAGATTTTCGTTCGAAACTTCTACAACCGAAACGAAAGCAAGATACTGAGAGAACTTTGTGATAATTGCGAGCTTTGTATCAAGGCTAAAGGGATTGCTAAACCTATTCCCATCGGAAAATATCCGATACCAATTAAACCATTTCAAACTCTCAGTTCAGATTTATTGGGACCGTTACCTATCACGGAACAAGGGAATCGTTATATCATGGTGGTGAGAGACTACACTACCAGATACACTGTGATATTACCATTGCCTAATAAAGAAGCCGAATCCATTATAGAAGGATTCAGACAGGTAATATCTAATTATGGATCACCAAAGGTAATTCTAACCGACAATGCACAGGAGTATAAATCCACTAAACTCCGCACCTTCTGCGATTTCTACAACATCGAAAAGCTCGAAGTTGCACCATACCATCCAGCAAGCCAAGGACTGTCAGAAAGGATTAACCGGGAGGTTAACAAAATGTTAAGGATCTATACCAACTCACTGGCCATGACGGATTGGGATTATCTTCTACCAGTAATAATGTTGACTATAAATAACTCGTGGAATACGAGCATAAACGAATCACCATTTTACAGCTTATTTGGTTATGATAGTCCAACGATCACATTATCCCAGCCAAGAATGAATTACAGTGAACTAGAAAGTGACGTCAGGCTTAGAAGAGTAGCGCAAATCCGGAAGCATTGTCGGGAACACATCCTAAAAATCCAAGATAAGTATACGGACAGGACTAATTACAGAAGAAAGGACAAACAGGTGACAATAGGTAAACGCATTTATGCAAAATTACCGAAACATATTCCTAAGAACAAATTAGATTTGCCAGTATCTGGGCCATTCATTGTTCTCCAACAAAAAGGAAACAAGATCACACTCCAGGAGGCAAACTCTGATGTAAAATACGAGGTGCATCCTGATACCCTTATCACGAAGGAATATTCTTCCCCTGATAATTCTGTAATTGAATCTAATTCTCAAACTAAGGGCAACTTGAAGGAATCAAATTTTCCAGAACCAGAATCACTAGTAGAAAAACCTAATACACAGTTACAGGAAACAAAAGGTTTCAAGGGTCCTTATAATCTAAGACCAAGAAATTAAAGAGTAAACCTTACTCTTTGTTTCAGTAACGATATGTAATAGTATATTTACATTAAAAATGTATTCTGATATGTTTAGATTGTTTAAAAATTATACTCTTGTAATCCTTATAATTATATCAAGGATTAAAAATAAACTATAAAATATGTATCCACTAATTATAAGTTAATGTAAGATTTTAAATGGTTAGTTTGTAACTCAAAACTGTATTACAGAGACTGAGGGTTGGAGACTACCACTAGCCTTGCTACTTGTAGTAGCAGTTGTCCAAAATGTAACCTCACAGTCAGAGACTTCCACGGAGAGAGCCTCACCTATGACGATATCTCCCTGGAGAGGAAGGACCATGATTAGTGGTGCGTACTTAGTCAGTAGAGTAAAGCTAACATTCATTTCAAATATTTGTAACCAAGTCAGAGATAATCTAGACGTCTCTGCAAGGTCCATAAGACAAATAATTCTCTCTGATACTTTAAACACCTTTAAGGACGACATAGGATTCACCAGAAGAATAGGATTTTTATGCTTGAAAATAGAGTCTATAAATTCAGACATATACAAAATGTTGAACAACACTCAACTTTGTGAAAACAACACTTTAGAAGAGATAGGAGAAAAATACTTTAACTTAAAGGATAGGTTAGACGAAGTATGGGAGGAAATAAAATCCTCAAATCAGAATACGAACACCATGATCACCCAATCATTCATTGCCCAACGACCTAACGTTGCAAGACTACCACCCCAAACTTCCATATTTTTAGGGGCAGGAATAGCTTTAGTTACAGGTTTGATAACTGGAGGAGTTGTAGGATCATTATTTGGAAATGATAATTCAGCCGAAATCGACCAATTAAATAAAGATATCCACAGAGTCAACAAAAAAGTGCTCTTGACGAACCAGAGAGTAGATGTATTAGCTAAAAATGTATCGAACACCATTAGGGAGTTCGAGGTTCTATTGAGTAACATGCAGACGCTTAATGAAGGTACAGAACAAAGACAGATGATAGTTTGGCAATTATCTCAGCTAAAATTAGCAGCTACTAATGCTTTACTGTTATTAAAATCAACCGAAAACACCCTCACTCTATTGAGAGGTTCACTATTAAATTCTGAACTATTAGACATAAAGACTTTTCAGGAAGTACTTAAGAAAGGAAAAGCACATTTTCCTCAGTTAAGATTTCCAATTGATAAAGTATCTAGGGAAACAATAGGTGATATTATTCCATTAATTGAAATAAAAAAGGTAGGAGTAAATCATTACATTATGATCATTCCATTAGTTCATGTAAATACTTATGACACGTTTCAAATTATTCCTTTACCAATCAGACTTCAACAAAGCGAGATCATGATAGCAGATTTGGAGAATGACATTTTGTTGTATGACGGATCCACATACATAGTGACTCAGAAGGAAAATTTAAGGACTGTAGATGAAAACTATTTATTGATAAAAAATCAGCCTATATGGCAAGAAACAGAATCTTCCTGTCAAATTGAAGCTTTTAGGGAAAATACGACAGAGATAATTAAATTATGCAATTTCCGGAGGCTAGGAATATCTCATGAAATATTCTTGACCGACACTCCACAACATAGATTAATCTACACGACCGTTAGTAGGAACATAGAACTAGACTGTCCTACTGGAAAGATTAGACAACAGATAACAGGATTACACATAGTACCAAATACTTGTAACATCAAAACTGCAGGAGTAGCATGGCCTGCAAAATTAGAAAAGGAAATACAATTGGAAGACTTATTAGTAGAAAATAATCAAACCAGTGTTTTCGACATTACCTCATTACCTATTTTTGACGTAAACACAACGAATCCACTCCATAAGACCATTAAAAATCAATTAGAGAAGTTACCCATTAATGAATCATTAACTTTCACTTTTGAAGATTTTAATTTATCAACAGACGAAGTACAAATTTACTCAACGATGGCTTACGGAATAATTTTGATTATAGTAATTATTAACTCGATTTTAATAGGTGTGATATATTGGAAGAAATTCAAGAAAAATGACGATACAACGGACAATGTAGAATTAGGACGACGATCTAAGTTCTTGGATAGATTTCAGTTCCCCAGAGACTCTTTGAACCTTAATAGTTTCAGAAGAATCCGAAATAAATTGCACAAATTTCAAGACCGAAGCAGACCAAGCTCACGACAAAGTTCCATTAGATCTAGTTTGAATGATAAAATTAGAAAGGGATCTAAATCAGTAAGAAAAGCGATTAGAAATTCTTCACTAACTAGGAAAAGGAACGACTTATCAACTGACTCTCGTAAATTTGTGAATACAGGAACTAACACTAATATTATGTTACTATGTATCCAAATTTGTCATCCGTTCCAACCACACCAACGGTGCAAGAAAGAAAAAATAGAATACATTTAAAGGCATACAAATAATTTTCGAAATTCGATGTTGTCTAGGAGATGTTTAAATTACAGAGATTTTGCTATTTATTATTTTGAATAATTAAATGAAGAAAAAAATAAAATTACGCACCACCAACATGTAAATTCCAGTCTCAATGACTAAAAAATTAAGAGGAATTTTACTTTAAGTTATAAAATCTATAAATAGTAATCCGATTGTAATAGCTACATAATGTTTTTATTGTTTCATAATATTAATCAATTATTTTGTGAACGTTTTCCATGAGGGCTGCTGAGTCAACACAACTTCAATCCGAGACTCACGTCTATCCACCTTGCCCTCATATCACTGACCTAAGCCGACAGTAACCGAGATGGCCAGAGACGTCAACAGTTCCCTCTCAAGGTTGGGAACCCACCACGAGACCACTGACGAGGTTGAGAACCTTGTATGAGACGTTCCCATGAGACGATTAGGCCAATACCAATGTGGCCACTGACAAGGTTGAGAACCTTGTATGAGACGTTCCCATGAGACGATCGTGAGACGATTGGGCCAATACAACTGGGTCAACACAAGATTAATTGGAAAAACAATAATTACAAATTAGTCCACTTTATTAAAATTATTCAATTTACAGTTATAATGGAAACAATAGGTAGTTAATTAATAGCAATAAACTATTTAGAATTATAACGCAGTAAAATATTAAATAATCTTCAAATTTTTGAAAAGAAAGGAATAAAATTTAATAGCGATTTATAATTGAATCATATAAATTAAGTAGAACAATAAATTTTATGTTTTCAACGATTAGACATTAACTTGGAAACTAATTTCATTTAAGTGTTTAAGAAATGAAAACATAAACATTTGATTTTAGAATTAGAATGTTTTATTATTTTAAATTTAAGTTTTCAATGACTAGACATTCACTTGGAAACCATTTCCATTTAAGTGTTTATGAAAGGGAAATAGAAATCTTTATTTTGGTTTTTACTTCAAAATATTCTAAAATAAATCATTAACAATTATGAGTTTGATGCTTAGGATTATTCGATTTGAACTCTGGAACTAATTATTTACTTTGAGATTTAATGTTTTGAATTTTAGGATTGAATGAAATAGGATCGAAAGTTCCAATTTATAGAATCATAAAGTAAGATTACAATTATATTTTAAATATAATATTCTTCTATAATGTTTAAACTGTATTTTAGTTTTAATGGGATTATTTTCGATGTAATTTTCTGAATATGAATAGGATAACTTAGAGATATTAACTGAACTCTAAGTTGAATTAAGATTGTAAACCAAGGTAGGATACATGATTGGAATTGTCACCATACTTTTTGAATAGTCAAATTCTACACACAGAGAAAGGATTAGTTGAATCAAATCATATTTGATTTGTTTTGAATTAATTTTATGGTTTATCTGTGCGCCTACCTACGTGGTGAGTTGCAGGTACTATTTAATATGAGTTAAATTGACGTTGGTTAAAACAACACATATGTGAGTTGATTATTTTTAATTCCCGATGGTCACAACAACTACCTGAGATAGTCAAAACTGCTCGTGATGGTTGAACCAATTATATGTAATGGTTAAAACAACTACAGAACAAGGTTACATCAACTACTTGTGTATGTTTCTCCAATCACTCCTATGTGTTATAGCAACTACTCGTGTAGGTTATACCAACTACTCGTGTAGGTTATACCAACTGCTTGTGTAGGTTATACCAACTACTCGTGTAGGTTATACCAACTACTCGTGTAGGTTACATTAACTAAAAGTATAGGTGATACCAACTACTCGTGTAGGTTATACCAACTACTCGTGTAGGTTATACCAACTGCTTGTGTAGGTTATACCAACTACTCGTGTAGGTTATACCAACTACTCGTGTAGATTACATTAACTAAAAGTATAGGTGATATCAACTACTCGTGTAGGTTATATCATCATCTCGTGTTGGTTATATCAACTACTTGTAAACTAAGTAAATGTATATCAACTATTATAGTGTAGGTTGAAAGATCGGTCTGGTTAGCAGTAGCCAGACTTTTTACAAGACTTTTTCAGTCACTATATTTACTCTATTAAATTATAATCTCGAGTTTGGTCCCGGTATCAATTAGATTAGACTATTTATTTTCTAGGACCAAATCTAACATGTTCACATCTATTTTCTACTTTTGCTTTTGTGATATGCATACTATTTTAATTTTAAAAAATAATTGATCACCTAGATTATCCTTGCTTTTTGAAATGTTTTCGATCCTATGAATTGATATATGGTTATCAGTTGTAAATTAACAGATAAGATTGAATAAGTAATCTCATTAGGTCAGTTTATAAATAAGTAGTTAGATAACATAAATAACTTTACGTAGTGATAAATAGGTAGGCTAGATGAATTAATTAACCAGGCTAGATTAAAAAAGTTGATAAATCTTTGATATGCTGCAATTGTACTATAACTTAATGAATAATAAATTAATGATAAAGCCTTTATCTTCTAAACCATATTTTAGTGCAATTCATCTTACTCATAGGCACTGATATTGAAATATGCTAATAGAATTACCAAGGTCAAATTGAAAACGAAATGTAAACATTTAAGTTTTAGATTTATTATTTAGAAGTACAATTTGAATTCTCGTCACTTTCTTTCACGACTGTAGGTTGCCAATTCCTGAAATAAGAGATTCGTATATTAATATATATATATATATATATAATAGAAACTTATATCGTTTATATACATTATCAATAACATCACCAACTCTTTTTCCTTTTGTGATGAGATAGCGACAACTTCGATATTCTTTTCATGTCTGGAATCCCCAAAAGCATATGAAAAAGTAAGAGCTAATCATATTGCAAATACATATTTAAAAATCATCTAATATTTTCAAATACTTACTTTGACCTAGCATAATTGTTCCTGAACCATTCAAAGGAATTGAAGAGGACTCCGATAGTTGATGACGTTGATCTACTTCATAAATTCTTCATCAAGATCTGAAAGTAGATTCAGAAAATATAGAAAACCATATATTAATAAAGAAATGAAAAGAATTATTAACTGAGAATTCTTTCATATAGGTAAATTATTTATATAAAATGATAAACTAATTATAAATCTTCAGACGCAGTATAAATTTAGCTCTAATAAATGCAATGGATTTTTCTAGCTAATCCTCATAATTTTGTTCATTATACACTCATAATGTAGACATTAATTAAATACCAAGAAAGTATAATATATCAAAAGGCTCACCTCTGGTTGGAGTTCTCCCTGCTAAATCCCTGGACGGTGTTCTCCTCCGACTACCTCCCTGGATGGAGTTCTCCCAGTCATAGAAAACTAGGGTCAAGTAGGTAAATTGCGGCACTTTAACAAACTGCGGTCTCTTATCTCAGAAACATTAATAACCATCATGACTTCAAGGCACTCGTGAAATGAATAGAACCTATCATAAATTGAGCTTAAATTATGATGTACAACAATTTAGTATAAAGCTAAACTAATTTCAGAATGATTTTGAGACTCTCTTAATAGGGTCACAATTAGAAATTAAAGAACCGAATTTGGCTGTGTAACCTTACCTATAGGTACACCAACTAGTTTTAAAATATATAGATTATCAGACCACTTTACTTGAGATACTAGGATAAATTCCGAAATATCGGACGGCTCCACATTTTCGGTCGCGTAAGAAAAACTATATTAAATTAACTTTTATTTTAATTAGCTATTAGGTAGCTATATACTACATTTCATACGTGACCGAAAATTTGAAATCGCCTGATAATTTGGAACTTACCCTATTCTGAGGACAGCGCAGTAACTGCCTAGCCTATGTAGAAGGGGTGTAGGTCATAGCCCCCCCGGTCATGAGCCCCCCCGGTCAAGAGCCCCCCCGGTCAAGAGCCCCCTCGGTCAAGAGCCCCCCGGTCAAGAGCCCCCCCCGGTCATGAGCCCCCCCGGTCACGAGCCCCCCTGTTTTTAAATCCTTATTTACCTATACTATTTAATCCTTATTGACACTTTTGTAGTTCATTACTGAATAGACATAAAATATATGTATATCGGGGTGCGTACGTGCCGCCCCCGAACCCCCCTGCCAGGTCATTAAACAATCATGAAGTGTGCAGTACAACAAACTAGCGGATACAACAAACTACATTAGTAACTCTCAGTTATTTCTATCTAAGTAATTCTTCATTTGTTTATAACTAGGTAAATAAGGATTAAAAAAACAGGGAGGGGGGGGGGCTCGTGACTGGGAGTGCTCATGACCTAGGGGGGTCATGATCGGGGGGGCTCGTGACCAGAGGAGCTCATGACCGGGGGGGCTCTTGACCGTACCCCATGTAGAAGGTATTGACACTGAAAAAAAACAGCTAGGTAGGTATGATGCTTAAGTTAACATATAATAATCTAGGAAAATTAGTTTGGATATCAGTTTACAAACTGTAAGGCAGTAATCAAGATTTATTATTATAAAAGTTACATACTGATAATCAGCTCTTCAAATAACTACCTAGCTATATAAAGCCACCAAACTATCAATCACCAATATTTTAAAATATTTAGGCAGACATTTATCAATTTATTAATGGAATTAATTAATAATTAATAATCGATCGGCACCGATAATACTATTTAATGCATATAACGCTATTGTTTGCACTTGAACTAAAATGGTATTGAGGAGCGTTCAAATTCAACACGTAACACACTTGAAACAAGATTTGAACTGAAAAGTGTTATGCGAATAAATTAGCTTTGAGGAAAGCATAAGTTGCCACTTACTCATTTGATTGAACTCACATTTAAACTTTAAAAAAAGTAGCACTAACTCTCATAGTAAGTTAATTTATACACCAGATAAATAAGATTAACAGTCTTTGTGGGTTACATTATCACACTATGTCATAGTTGTTTTAACTCTTACCTAAACTTACAAAAAAGTAGCGCCAACTCTCATAGTAAGTTAATTCATACACTGCAGAATACATTGGATTAACAGTCTTTGTGGGTTACTATAACACACTATGTCATAGTTGATTTAACTCGCACCTAAACTCAAAAAAGTAGCGTCAACTCTCATAGTAAGTTAATTCATACACCAGATACATTGAAATGACAATCTTTGTGAGTTACTTCAACACACTATATCCTAGTTGTTTTAACATATGTCTAAACTCCCAGAATGTAACTCCAACTCTCATAGTAAGTTGATTCAATCCATAAAATGATTTGAATTAACTATGTTTGGTGACACACACGTCATAGTTGTTTTGACACACATGAAAACATGATTATAGTCAAACCAACTCACGTAATAAATTGATTCAAAGCATAAATTGTTGACCCATTAAATATGAGTAAACTTTTTTCTCTGTGTATGATGAGAATACTAATCTACTAGCAAATCAAATACTAAAACTAAAAATTCTGAATCTATAAAACAATTAATGAATTAATAGTTTATTTTCTTTTGTTTTCATAGAATAATTTGTGTTTCGAACTTTGAAAAATTTTAAGAAATTCTTAGGATATTTTCAAATAAGGTTAGATTATAGGGGTTTAGTAATGGTATTACTATATATTCTATATAACTACATATATTCCCTATATTTTAATCTAATCTTAGAATTTGTTTACTAACACTTTATAACTAGGAGATGGCACTTGATGTGAGACTTAGTTCCAACTGACCTGTATTAACGGGGGGAGGGAGTGATATTAACAATCGATCTGATTATAACAATCGATCTAATTATAACAATCGACTTAATTAATTTACTGATCTATTGTTAATACGCAGAAGTATTTTAATCTTTATAAAGATTATAATCTTTAACAAGATTATAAACTTTATAATCCTGTACTACTCTTCAATAGCTAATCAAGGAAGAGGTGTTAGGAAATTCCAACTCATATTTATGGTTATGTTATTCAGTCCCAAACTCATGTGAGAACACTCACATCGACTCATATTTATGACTATGTTATTCAGACCTAAACTCATGTAAACTCATGCAAGAACACGAATTCAATTATATTATTAACTTTGATGTCGCCGTTCTTAACTCTTTGATAAAGCCGAATTTACCACCCAAGACCTGTGAAAACTGTGGGCGCATTTGGCCTTCAACCTCCCTATAAAACCCAATTGAGAATCATTTCATTTGTTCAGTTCAAACCCTTCATCGTCACTCCTTGACGTGTTCCCCGGTACACCGTGTGTCTAACATAAAGTGTTCGAGCTCTATCGATCTAGAACTCTTGATCAGTTAACTCTTGAATAACATTCCATAATAGTGACTGAGTGAATTAAGTGCCGATAGACTTATTTTAATCAAGCTTACTAACACTGTTCAAGGAAGAAATAAACACAAGTTAATTAATCGATATTTTACTCAAACTTTATACAGTGTAAACCAATTGATTTATTATATTAGATTGTGTTACCGTGTTTTTCATTTACCCCACTTAATTGTAATTATTGAATTATAAAGGCAATTGTTATTTATTTTGATCAACTGACTTACGAAGACTATATAAGAACCTGCAAATTAACTAAGAAGTCTTTTTCGTCTTTGAGGAAAATAAAACAAAGACTAGAATCAGAGAAAAGAAAGTTAATACATCTTCTCAGTGACTCTTTTCTCTGATAGTACATCATCATAGTGACTCTTTTCTCTGATAGTACATCATCGCAGTGCCTCTTTTCTCTGATAGTACATCATCACAGTGACTCTTTTCTCTGATAGTACATCATCGCAGTGCCTCTTTTCTCTGATAGTACATCATCGCAGTGCCTCTTTTCTCTGATAGTACACCATCACAGTGACTCCTTTCTCTGATAGTACATCATCACAGTGACTCTTTTCTCTGATAGTACATCATCGCAGTGACTCTTTTCTCTGATAGTACATCATCGCAGTGCCTCTTTTCTCTGATAGTACACCATCACAGTGACTCTTTTCTCTGATAGTACATCATCACAGTGACTCTTTTCTCTGATAGTACATCATCATAGTGACTCTTTTCTCTGATAGTACATCATCGCAGTGCCTATTTTCTCTGATAGTGCATCATCATAGTGACTCTTTCCTCTGGTAGTACATCATCACAGTGACTCTTTTCTCTGATAGTACATCATCACAGTGACTTTTTTCTCTCATAGAAAATCATCACAGTGACTCTTTACTCTGATAGTACATCATCACAGTGACTCACTGTACACGTCCACACGCTTATAATTCGTCAATGTGTTTGGTAAATATTGGTTGTGATATCTAGGTATCACAAAATAATTATGTTCAATGTACTTAAATTGGTCAATATAACTCATAGTCTCTATACATGATTGTATGTCAGAATATATAAATATTCACCGTCACATAAAAGTATACAATGTCTTACAGTCTTAATTTTCGATTCTACTGTTTGACAAAGTTTTCAATTTTACTGCTTGACAAACAATTTTCCAACATGTTGGACCTCTTCAAACTCTAGTTTTTATCCAGTTGCTGTAAATACAGTTTTGATGAGAAAAAGAATTAATTTTGTACAGATTTTAGAACTAATCTTTTGAAATCTCTTGATTGAAAGGAAAAAATGTACTTTGCAAAGTACTTTTTACTTGGAAAGTAACAAGTACTTGTAAAAAGTACTTCTAAGTATTTATTCAAAGTACTTTTTAGAAAGTACTTTAAGTAGTACTTAGTACTTTTACTTGGTACTTGGGAAGTACTTTCCCGCCCATCTCTGCCCGCAGCTAAATTAATGGTAACATAGGAGTAAATTCAAAATCTCCCGCAGAGATCTCCAATTTCTATAATTTCATTCAAAAACTCCCGCAGAGAGTCTTGGAAAAATGTTCCATATTCTGCAGACTGGATAGGAATGAGAGGATAGTTGTGTGTATTATGGGTATTGTGGAAGAGTATGAAGGGAAGTTAATGGTTCTGGGTGATATGAATGCACATATAGGTTTTTTAGGTCAGCAAGAGTTAAATAGGAATGGAGATAAGTTATTAAATTTGATGGATGAATGTAGACTTGTTATGTTAAATTTGGATGAGGCATGTAGAGGTGAGATTACTAGAGAAGAGGGTATGCATAAGAGTGTGATTGACTTTGTTTTGGTGAATGGATTTTTGTATGAGGATTTTGTGAAGATGGATATAGATGAAAGGAAGGAATTATTTGATTTATCAGATCATTGTATGATTAAGATTGACTTTAAAATTGGTATGAATGGTAGTGAAGAGGTGATGCAGAAAAATATAGAGTACTATAGAGTTAAGGATGATATGAAAGAGATTTTTGCAAGGGATGCAAGATAGACTAACAAGAGTGAATGTGGGTGAACAGGACTGTGTGTATCATGAGGCTGTGACTGAAGTGTGTGAGGAAGTGTTGAAGAGAACCAGAGTGATTAGAGGTAACTTGAATGTGAATGAATGGGAAAGTGTGTGGATGAATGAGGAGATAAGAAGAGAAGTAGGTGTGCGTAAGCAGTTGAACAGAGTTAGAAGGAATCTACAGGAAGGTGCAGAAAGGAATGAGGCATGGGTAAGGTATAGGGAGCAAAAGAGGAAAGTTGCAGATATGGTGAGAGAGAGTATAAGAGAGTATGAAAGAAGCAAGACAGATGAGATAAGAGGCAGTAGAGACTCTGGTAAGAAAATGTGGCACAACATTAGTGTACTGAGAGGAGTGAGAAAGAATGGTGTTGTGAAAGTTTATGATGAAAGTGGGAATGAGATGAATGCGGAGGATTTGAAGAATAAGATGTGTAATTTTTGGAAACAAATTTACCAGATGCATGATAATGATGTGATAGAGGTATGGAATGACAGGACTAGAGAAAAGTATGTGCAGAGTGACTATAGAGATGAAGATAGGGTAAATGTGGTGTATGAGAATGTTTTGGAGCATGGTAGAGGAGTGTTTAGAATGGTAGATATTAGAGTGAATGTGCCTTTGAATCTAATAGAACATTATAGTATGACGAGAGGAAGAGTGGAAGATGTAATTAGGAGAAGGATGGATGAAGTAGTGGTGAGCAGTGTGGATGTCAGGAAAGCGTTAAAGAGAATGAAAGTTGGAAAGCAGCTTGGAATAGATGGTATTAAACCAGAAGTGTATAAGTGGATGCTAGAGAGTGAAAGATGTATGGATGAAATGTGTAGGTATTTTAATAGTGTGTTGGATAGTGGTGAGCCTGTGAGTGAATGGAGTGTGTCAAAGACCTGTATGATTCCGAAAGTAAATAAACCTAGTGTGAAAGATTCGAGACCAATTGCCTTGTTGAATGTTGAGTATAAGATTTTTATGAGTGTAATGAAAGAGAAGTTGATTGAGCATGTGAGAGTGAATGGGGCTGATGAATGAGTTGCAGATTGGTTTTACGAGTGGGAGAAGGATAGAAGATAATTTATTTATGCTGAGTTATGTGATAAAATCATGTAGGAGGGACAAGAAGGAATTGATTGCTGTGTTTGTGGATTTTGCTATGGCGTTTGATAGTATTAGGAGAGGAAGTCTGATTGAATGTATGAAAAAGTGTAAGTGTGATCCCAGAATGATTGATGTATTTGCGAGAGTGTATGAGAATGATAGTACTGAGTTTAGTGTGAATGGAGAGAAAATGGGAAGAATGAATGTGTGGAATGGTATTAGGCAGGGGTGTACTTGCTCACCCCAGTTATTTATAATGGCAGTGAATGAGATAATAAGTGGTTTGCAAAGGAGTGGTTTAGGTTTTAAGAACGAGTGCGTGTATGTGCCAGCTTTGTTCTTTGCGGATGATGGTGTGATTTTTGGGAACAGTGTGAGAGAGGTTGAAAGAATGATTGATGTGCTTTTGAGTAAGACTGCAGAGATAGGAATGACTGTGAACAAGAGTAAATGTAATGTGCTTGTGTTTAATAGGAAGATGGATGTTAGAAGTATAAGAGGAATGGATATAGTGAAGGATGTGAAATATTTAGGAGTGAGAGTGTCAAGTGGGAAAGATGTTTTTAAAGTGCACAGGGAGAATGTTATGATGAAAGCTAGAAGGATGAGTAGCATGACGTACTCTGTTATACACAAGTCGTGTAACAGAGTACTGATTGGGAGACGTATTGGAAGGGTGTAGTAATGCCGAGTTTGTTGTATGGAAGTAGTGTGTTTTGTTGGAATGTGAGTGATATTGAGAGACTGCAAAAATGTGAGAATGCTGTATGGAGGTGTGTGTTGGAGGCCCCATCATATGCACCTCTGGTAACTCTCCAGGGTGAGGTGGGGTCTTCAAGTATGAGAGCAAGAGATATGAAAGCTAAGTTGAATTATGAGAAGCATGTGAGGAATGGTGAGAATGAATTGTTGAAAATGATGTATGAGGATATGTGTGAATGGACCAAGTGTAAATGGTTAGAGACTGTGAAAGTGTATAGAGAGAGAGTGGGAGTGCGATTGAATGAATTGGATGATATGAGTAATGAATGTATAAAGAGAAAGGTGTATGCATGGGAAAGTGATAGGTGGAATGAGGAGAGAATGCAAAAAAGAACAATTAGTTTGTATAATGAATGTAAGAGTGAGATCAGAGATGAAGGATTGTATGAGAATGACTGGAGATCTGTTTTGCTGTGTAGATGTAGGAGTAATAGTCTGAGGCTAAAGTGGAGAGAGAGATATGTGAATGGAAATGTTAATTGTGTTGCGTGTGACTTAGGGTGGTAGAGAGCTTGGAGCACTTTTTGTGTGCGTGTGAGTGGTATGAGTGTGTGAGAAGAGAATTTGGAATGAGTGGTGTTAGTGTGAAAGATCAGTTGTTTGGAAGTGGTTTAGTGTGGCCCTGTGTGGGCAAGGGAGTGTAGAAGATACTTGGAGTGTATGTGGAGAAGAAGAAAATTGGGAATGGATGAATGAATGTGTAAATATTGTATATATTGTTAATTATGAATTTAATGTTGTGATTTTTTGATTTTAGAGTCTTTTAATAAAGATATTTTAATGGAAATTCAGTGCTGATATCAAAGCAATACTGGGGGACCAATAACCTGTAACCTACTAAATATCCGAAATTGCTATAGACAACTTGACTGAGTTGGCAAGTATTTCTGATTCAGAAATAAATGCAAGAGTAAATGACTATGATGAGGGAAACTGGAAGAGAGAGATGGAGGGACTGACGACTCTTGTTCTGTACAGACAGTTTAAGTCTAAGATTTGCAAGGAACCTTACTATGACAATACTTGGAATTCAGTCCTTATGTTCAGAGCAAGAAGTGACTCCATGAGTTTGGGATGGAGGAGACGTAGTTGGGGAGAAGATGGGGTATGTAAAGTGTGCGATGGAGGGGAAGAGGAAACACTTAACCATTTTCTTGTTGAATGTGTAAATTACAAGCAGATCAGAATAGAATATAATGTGCAAGACTTTGAGTTGACTGAGATTCTGTTGTTCGTTGGTGATGCTGATGCAGAGAAGTGTAAGAAATTTATTGGGGATATGTGGAGGAGGAGGCAATTCTACCTGAGATGAGACAGAAATGGATTGATACTTTTAAGATATTTCTAAAAAATATGAACTGTGTAAGATAATGCGAACATTCCACTGACTAAGAGCAGTGGCCATGTTTCGCAATAGGAATGTTTGCTCGAATGAAGCAGCACTCTATCATATTCGAGTACTGACTGTCATTTGTAGCTGCTTGATATGTATTTCAGTGGGGATCTTGGCTGGGTGATTGAATGGGTTGGGAGGTTGTTTGACTAGATATATATACTTATGCCTCTTTTCTCCTCTCCGGTCTGACGGTTGGCTTCAATTTAGGATCCATTTTCTGGGTGTTAATGTTTTTAAAAAAATAAAGATTTTAATTATTTACTACATTTGAACATGTACGTATTACCTCGATTTTTTTGGACTGGTAGTAGATATGATTTTATATCTGCTACTTGTTTTATTGGAGCTTAATGATGAGGGTGAAGTACCTGAACGAGTTAGAGTGCCGTTACCACTGGCCCTACTCTGTTTATAATAATCTGAAATCTGAATAAGTATACAGGGACAAAGTGCGAACGCCACGTGAGACTCACAGGAGGTTTCTCCTGTGGTTCACATTTCTTTTGAGTAAACAAAGTTGTAATTAACTTTTTGCAATTTTGATTACATATTCGTGTTCACGAATATCATTTACTTCCTATTGCTCAATAAAAGTAATACATTTAATGTATAAGCAAGCATATTAGTATTTTAGACTAGTTAATGTGAACCGTACGTGGTCGCCACCTGTTGGTCACATTTATATTATTTGAGTGTGATTGGCATATTCTAATAGTATTCTCATGGTATAATATTAAAATGCAAACTTCAAGATATATAAATCAACACTTGATATTTATTCAAATGAATAGATTACTCATTTAATACTCATGAGAAGTTGAGAACCGTAGGTGGTCACCACCTGTGGGTCACACTTATCTAATTTGAGTGTGATTAGCGTATTCTAATGGTATAATATTAAGATGCAAACTTCCTGATACATAAATCTTTTAGATTTTTGTGACATGAAACTGTTAATGTAGTTTGTTGTATCTGCTAGTTTGTTGTACTGCACACTTCATCCCAGCAAACAGTGGTACATCTAGCCAATGTCTAAATGATGCAGGCATCCGACCTTAGCCAGTAACGGCCGACATTGGTTTACCATCGTGCATGCACTAAAAGACGTCGGCAAGACGCTGGGTTAACGTACCCGTGCAACCAGGCCAATGTCGGCAACGAGCGGCAAAGCGTCGGAGTGCAGTCATCATTTAGATGATGGCTAGTATCGGTACAACGATGTTTGCCAGGATCTTTTAGATGGCGGCTAGTAGTTGCATAAAGATTTCGAAAATAAAATTGCCTAAATTTGGAATATTACAAATTATAACTACCTATTGGATAATGTTCCATTATGTATCATAACTTCTGAAATTTATAAAGGAAAGACAAATGAAATAATACAGCAGATGTCTTTTAAATTTATTCCACACATTAATCACTTATGTTTCATGTCAATGCCATTCTTTCAACGAAACAAATGCTTGGGCATCAGAGTGTAGACATGCCTGTCACTTTCAGTCACATGACCTCAGCTTGCTCTGCCATGAGGGCCTTCTCCACCAAAGCCTTCAACTTGGCCCTTCACTAAGGATGAACAATGCCAGCTTCGTAAGTATTTGGGTGCTAGGGAAGCAGATCTAACCCTTGAAACAGTCTGACGGCCCTGACCTGTATTCTGCTTCTTTGAATGGACCTCAAAGGTTCATTTTCGAATTTAGTCCTACGGGAAAGAATAAAATTATAAAATTGTATAGGATTAAAATTTGGTACCGAAGTCATTTTTGCAGATATGTAAAAATTTCTAAAGAACAATGACAATTTTCAATCGTCCGTTAAGCACATTCAATTTAAGGAAAGAATCGAAACAGCAATAGTAGCGCCATCTATCACTCTTGTATTTACTTACCTCTTGTCAGTAGTGATTCTCTCGTGCATCTTAGGTCTGCTTTCCCTCTGAATAGGTCTCCTCATGCTGTCAGTTATTGCATTCACACAGTTGGTGATCTTCAGAGTCAACTCCCTGAAGTCAGAGTCTGATATGATAAGGAAGAGAAATGAGATGGAGAATTTTAAACAAATTCATGAATAAGATATAAGCAAATCCCTTATAAATGATTAATTAATTGTATCTAAAAAATCATGGTTCTCTTATAAATAAGATCTGCCAATTGCATTACTGTAAAGACCAGAAGCTCAACTATCACTGTTCTCACCTGTTCTGTCTCGGTCCATTCATGAATATCATAGAAGCAACATTGTTCTTGTCTTTTTCATCATAGATCAAGACTTTGAATTTTTCTTCAGCGTCTTCAGTGATATGAAATCAGGAAAGTTTGCCTGATGGATGAAACAATAATGATGAATAAATTATTGCAGAAGTAGTGTAATATACCTCGCATAGCTATACAAAAAAATTAATAAAAGCTATTGATGTAACTAGCATATTATAGACTATAAGTATAATATTTATTCAAATATAGCGTTAGAGGTTACAAGTGATAAATAATTTATAAGAAATTGAAAATTGGTAGGGGTTTAACGTCTGCTCCGACCATTTCTGGTCATATCACTGACGTCAAAAGGAAATAAGTACAAGGGACTGAAAAAAGCAGTCAGAAAGGACTGGCTACACGAGCAAAATCATGTACCACCGTCAATAACATGCTCATGGATGCAGAAAAGCTACTCTGTGAATACAGTCACTTACCAAGTAATATGACGCTCACAAGCACCAGAGACTGCACTCACGGATCCAAGAAGAAAATGAAGAGGTGATAGTAAATGAAGCCTATGTAACCCAAAATCTGAGACCTTCTAGTTAAAGAGCATAAACTTAGAGGCTAGAGCTATCATCTTTTCTTCCATTCACCACAACTAGCTTTAGGATAGATCTCCTAGGGGTATAAAGGTTATCGAAAGCACGTTAATGTAGGCAATGCACCACTTTATTTACCTGTTAAGAAACTCTCAATCTTCTTTCCTCAGAGCTTCTGATTGCAGGCAGAGTTCTAGAGTTGCATCTATCCCTCCTTATTGAGTGGAGATTTCAAAGACTTTCTCTCAGTTGCGCTCAATCTCTGCAATGTGAGCGTACATTTCGATCTGCTCTTCCTTCAGGTGATCCAGATTGATGACGTCACACATTTAGCATACGACGTACTTAAGCTGAAAAGACATAGAAATTATTGACCAAAAAAATATCCATGGAAAAAAGGGTATCTTGTCAAATAACCAAAATTCATATTAGGAGTTGATAACATCATTCAAAATTTTAATTAATTCAACCATACATATCACTCACAAGAACATGTGATACATTCAAAGTGAACCTTGCATGTAATACAGTAAAATTCCTCTGTAGTGAATGTAGATTCCTGAGTAAGAGATTCACCGTGAATAGTGAACAAATTTTCTTTATTCTACCATGAATGGCCATCAGTTTTAAAAAATAATGGCCCTTCATCGCAGACTACGATTTTAAATGTATGCACTACGCAAATTCTTGAGTTAATACATTTATTAAAGGTTCTTGCATTAAAAATTATTGCTTTATATGCAAGTTATCCAATAACAGTTATTCATTATCTAGAGTTAAATGAATGATGAAGACACACCTGCATTGGGATATCCACAGAGTAGAAGGCAGCATAGACAGGGTCTGCCTCTCCTCCTCCTAGAAGACAGAGACTGAAGTACATCTTGCCAATCTTCACAGACACCATGCAGTCCATGGCTATTCCTTTGAGGGATTTGTGGCGGAAGAATGCCTGCATACCTCATCAGCTTGATGTAATCAGCAGCTAACTATAAAGGAAATAGTTGGTGTCATTATTATGGAACAGTCATCAAAACTTAACAACAATCATCTTATAGCTATTTGTCAAAAAGAAGATAATCACAACTTTGCAAGCTTGAGAAAGAAGTCATGCAGCTAGATATATGAAATATATATTCACAATCGTTCTTAAATTTACATGAAAAATTAATTTCAAAACAATTTCTATAAATTATGAGTTTAAATATATATAGAATTTTCCAAATAAAATAATCTCCATTTCACCCAATTAATTGCACACTTTCAATGCTGTCCATTGTTATTGGCATGTAAATGTATTATCAACTTCATTCAGTTTTCAAAATAGGTTCAATCCTTTTTAGTCATTTGGTGGATACTATATATGTTTATCTATAGTTAGCAAGCTAGCTATATCTCCAAAACGCATGCAATAATTACATGAAAATATAGGAATTAATTACAAAATAGTTCAAGATCTTGCAAAGATATATTTCCCCTCAAAAAACTTTTCCATATATCTTTGGTGACATTGACACACTTTGCAAGCTGGGATATTACTAAAATTAGCAGTACAATCTTTGCTAACAATAGCCTTAATTATTAGCAAAGATTTCAGAGTTGTGCTTAAAGAAATACAACAAGAGGTATCCTTGATAATTCAATTCATTATTTTAATTGGTATCCATGATAATTAAAAATTACAAGAGGTATCCTTGATAATTTAATTCATTATTTTAATTGGTATCCATGATACTTACAAATTACAAGAGGTATCCTTAATAATTCAATTCATTATTTAATTTGTATCCATGATACTTATAATTTACAAGAGGTATCCTTGATAATCTAATTCATTATTTAATTGGTATCCATGATACTTACAAATTACAAGAGGTATCCTTGATAATTCAATTCATTATTTTAATTGGTATCCATGATACTTACAAATTACTAGAGGTATCCTTGATAATTCAATTCATTATTTAATTGGTATCCATGATACTTACAAATTACAAGAGGTATCCTTGATAATTCAATTCATTATTTTAATTGGTATCCATGATACTTACAAATTACAAGAGGTATCCTTGATAATTTAATTCATTATTTAATTGGTATCCATGATACTTACAAATTACAAGAGGTATCCTTAATAATTCAATTCATTATTTTAATTGGTATCCATGATACTTACAAATTACAAGAGGTATCCTTGATAATTCAATTCATTATTTAATTGGTATCCATGATACTTACAAATTACAAGAGGTATCCTTGATAATTCAATTCATTATTTTAATTGGTATCCATGATACTTACAAATTACAAGAGGTATCCTTGATAATTTAATTCATTATTTAATTGGTATCCATGATACTTACAAATTACAAGAGGTATCCTTAATAATTCAATTCATTATTTTAATTGGTATCCATGATACTTACAAATTACAAGAGGTATCCTTGATAATTCAATTCATTATTTTAATTGGTATCCATGATACTTACAAATTACAAGAGGTATTCTTGATAATTTAATTCATTATTTAATTGGTATCCATGATACTTACAAATTACAAGAGGTATCCTTAATAATTCAATTCATTATTTTAATTGCTATCCATGATACTTACAAATTACAAGAGGTATCCTTGATAATTCAATTCATTATTTTAATTGGTATCCATGATACTTACAAATTACAAGAGGTATCCTTGATAATTTAATTCATTATTTAATTGGTATCCATGATACTTACAAATTACAAGAGGTATCCTTGATAATTTAATTCATTATTTTAATTGGTATCCATGATACTTACAAATTACAAGAGGTATCCTTGATAATTTTATTCATTATTTAATTGGTATCCATGATACTTACAAATTACAAAAGGTATCCTTGATAATTTAATTCATTATTTAATTGGTATCCATGATACTTACAAATTACAAGAGGTATCCTTGATAATTCAATTCATTATTTAATTGGTATCCATGATACTTACAAATTACAAGAGGTATCCTTGATAATTTAATTCATTAATTAATTGGTATCCATGATACTTACAAATTACAAGAGATATCCTTGATAATTTAATTCATTATTTTAATTGATATCCATGATACTTACAAATTACAAGAGGTATCCCTGATAATTCAATTCATTATTTTAATTGGTATCCATGATACTTACAAATTACAAGAGGTATCCTTGATAATTTAATTCATTATTTTAATTGGTATCCATGATACTTACAAATTACAAGAGGTATCCTTTATAATTTAATTCATTACTTAATTGGTATCCATGCTACTTACAAATTACAAGAAGTATCCTTGATAATTTAATTCATTATTTAATTGGTATCCATGATACTTACAAATTACAAGAGGTATCATTCATAATTTAATTCATTACTTTAATTGGTATCCATGATACTTACAAATTACGAGAGGTATCCTTGATAATTCAATTCATTATTTTAATTGGTATCCATGATACTTACAAATTACAAGAGGTATCCTTGATAATTTAATTCATTATTTTAATTGGTATCCATGATACTTACAAATTACAAGAGGTATCCTTGATAATTCAATTCATTATTTTAATTGGTATCCATAATACTTACAAATTAAAAGAGGTATCCTTGATAATTCAATTCATTATTTTAATTGGTATCCATGATACTTACAAATTACAAGAGGTATCCTTGATAATTCAATTCATTATTTTAATTGGTATCCATGATAATTAAAAATTACAAGAGGTATCCTTGATAATTTAATTCATTATTTTAATTGGTATCCATGATACTTACAAATTACAAGAGGTATCCTTAATAATTCAATTCATTATTTTAATTTGTATCCATGATACTTATAATTTACAAGAGGTATCCTTGATAATCTAATTCATTATTTAATTGGTATCCATGATACTTACAAATTACAAGAGGTATCCTTGATAATTCAATTCATTATTTTAATTGGTATCCATGATACTTACAAATTACTAGAGGTATCCTTGATAATTCAATTCATTATTTAATTGGTATCCATGATACTTACAAATTACAAGAGGTATCCTTGATAATTCAATTCATTATTTTAATTGGTATCCATGATACTTACAAATTACAAGAGGTATCCTTGATAATTTAATTCATTATTTAATTGGTATCCATGATACTTACAAATTACAAGAGGTATCCTTAATAATTCAATTCATTATTTTAATTGGTATCCATGATACTTACAAATTACAAGAGGTATCCTTGATAATTCATTTCATTATTTTAATTGGTATCCATGATACTTACAAATTACAAGAGGTATTCTTGATAATTTAATTCATTATTTAATTGGTATCCATGATACTTACAAATTACAAGAGGTATCTTTAATAATTTAATTCATTATTTAATTGGTATCCATGATACTTACAAATTACAAGAGGTATCCTTGATAATTTAATTCATTATTTAATTGGTATCCATGATACTTACAAATTACAAGAGGTATCCTTGATAATTTAATTCATTATTTTAATTGGCATCCATGATACTTACAAATTACAAGAGGTATCCTTAATAATTAAATTCATTATTTTAATTGGTATCCATGATACTTACAAATTACAAAAGGTATCCTTGATAATTTAATTCATTATTTAATTGGTATCCATGATACTTACAAATTACAAGAGGTATCCCTGATAATTCAATTCATTATTTTAATTGGTATCCATGATACTTACAAATTACAAGAGGTATCCTTGATAATTTAATTCATTATTTTAATTGGTATCCATGATACTTACAAATTACAAGAGGTATCCTTGATAATTTAATTCATTATTTAATTGGTATCCATGATACTTACAAATTACAAGAAGTATCCTTGATAATTTAATTCATTATTTAATTGGTATCCATGATACTTGCAAATTACAAGAGGTATCATTCATAATTTAATTCATTACTTTAATTGGTATCCATGATACTTACAAATTACAAGAGATATCCTTGATAATTTAATTCATTATTTTAATTGATATCCATGATACTTACAAATTACAAGAGGTATCCCTGATAATTCAATTCATTATTTTAATTGGTATCCATGATACTTACAAATTACAAGAGGTATCCTTGATAATTTAATTCATTATTTTAATTGGTATCCATGATACTTACAAATTACAAGAGGTATCCTTTATAATTTAATTCATTACTTAATTGGTATCCATGATACTTACAAATTACAAGAAGTATCCTTGATAATTTAATTCATTATTTAATTGGTATCCATGATACTTACAAATTACAAGAGGTATCATTCATAATTTAATTCATTACTTTAATTGGTATCCATGATACTTACAAATTACGAGAGGTATCCTTGATAATTCAATTCATTATTTTAATTGGTATCCATGATACTTACAAATTACAAGAGGTATCCTTGATAATTTAATTCATTATTTTAATTGGTATCCATGATACTTACAAATTACAAGAGGTATCCTTGATAATTCAATTCATTATTTTAATTGGTATCCATAATACTTACAAATTAAAAGAGGTATCCTTGATAATTCAATTCATTATTTTAATTGGTATCCATGATACTTACAAATTACAAGAGGTATCTTTGATAATTCAATTCATTATTTTAATTGGTATCCATGATAATTAAAAATTACAAGAGGTATCCTTGATAATTTAATTCATTATTTTAATTGGTATCCATGATACTTACAAATTACAAGAGGTATCCTTAATAATTCAATTCATTATTTTAATTTGTATCCATGATACTTATAATTTACAAGAGGTATCCTTGATAATCTAATTCATTATTTAATTGGTATCCATGATACTTACAAATTACAAGAGGTATCCTTGATAATTCAATTCATTATTTTAATTGGTATCCATGATACTTACAAATTACTAGAGGTATCCTTGATAATTCAATTCATTATTTAATTGGTATCCATGATACTTACAAATTACAAGAGGTATCCTTGATAATTCAATTCATTATTTTAATTGGTATCCATGATACTTACAAATTACAAGAGGTATCCTTGATAATTTAATTCATTATTTAATTGGTATCCATGATACTTACAAATTACAAGAGGTATCCTTAATAATTCAATTCATTATTTTAATTGGTATCCATGATACTTACAAATTACAAGAGGTATCCTTGATAATTCATTTCATTATTTTAGTTGGTATCCATGATACTTACAAATTACAAGAGGTATCCTTGATAATTTAATTCATTAATTAATTGGTATCCATGATACTTACAAATTACAAGAGATATCCTTGATAATTTAATTCATTATTTTAATTGATATCCATGATACTTACAAATTACAAGAGGTATCCCTGATAATTCAATTCATTATTTTAATTGGTATCCATGATACTTACAAATTACAAGAGGTATCCTTGATAATTTAATTCATTATTTTAATTGGTATCCATGATACTTACAAATTACAAGAGGTATCCTTTATAATTTAATTCATTACTTAATTGGTATCCATGCTACTTACAAATTACAAGAAGTATCCTTGATAATTTAATTCATTATTTAATTGGTATCCATGATACTTACAAATTACAAGAGGTATCATTCATAATTTAATTCATTACTTTAATTGGTATCCATGATACTTACAAATTACGAGAGGTATCCTTGATAATTCAATTCATTATTTTAATTGGTATCCATGATACTTACAAATTACAAGAGGTATCCTTGATAATTTAATTCATTATTTTAATTGGTATCCATGATACTTACAAATTACAAGAGGTATCCTTGATAATTCAATTCATTATCTTAATTGGTATCCATAATACTTACCAATTAAAAGAGGTATCCTTGATAATTCAATTCATTATTTTAATTGGTATCCATGATACTTACAAATTACAAGAGGTATCCTTGATAATTCAATTCATTATTTTAATTGGTATCCATGATAATTAAAAATTACAAGAGGTATCCTTGATAATTTAATTCATTATTTTAATTGGTATCCATGATACTTACAAATTACAAGAGGTATCCTTAATAATTCAATTCATTATTTTAATTTGTATCCATGATACTTATAATTTACAAGAGGTATCCTTGATAATCTAATTCATTATTTAATTGGTATCCATGATACTTACAAATTACAAGAGGTATCCTTGATAATTCAATTCATTATTTTAATTGGTATCCATGATACTTACAAATTACTAGAGGTATCCTTGATAATTCAATTCATTATTTAATTGGTATCCATGATACTTACAAATTACAAGAGGTATCCTTGATAATTCAATTCATTATTTTAATTGGTATCCATGATACTTACAAATTACAAGAGGTATCCTTGATAATTTAATTCATTATTTAATTGGTATCCATGATACTTACAAATTACAAGAGGTATCCTTAATAATTCAATTCATTATTTTAATTGGTATCCATGATACTTACAAATTACAAGAGGTATCCTTGATAATTCATTTCATTATTTTAATTGGTATCCATGATACTTACAAATTACAAGAGGTATTCTTGATAATTTAATTCATTATTTAATTGGTATCCATGATACTTACAAATTACAAGAGGTATCTTTAATAATTTAATTCATTATTTAATTGGTATCCATGATACTTACAAATTACAAGAGGTATCCTTGATAAATTAATTCATTATTTAATTGGTATCCATGATACTTACAAATTACAAGAGGTATCCTTGATAATTTAATTCATTATTTTAATTGGCATCCATGATACTTACAAATTACAAGAGGTATCCTTAATAATTAAATTCATTATTTTAATTGGTATCCATGATACTTACAAATTACAAAAGGTATCCTTGATAATTTAATTCATTATTTAATTGGTATCCATGATACTTACAAATTACAAGAGGTATCCCTGATAATTCAATTCATTATTTTAATTGGTATCCATGATACTTACAAATTACAAGAGGTATCCTTGATAATTTAATTCATTATTTTAATTGGTATCCATGATACTTACAAATTACAAGAGGTATCCTTGATAATTTAATTCATTATTTAATTGGTATCCATGATACTTACAAATTACAAGAAGTATCCTTGATAATTTAATTCATTATTTAATTGGTATCCATGATACTTGCAAATTACAAGAGGTATCATTCATAATTTAATTCATTACTTTAATTGGTATCCATGATACTTACAAATTACAAGAGATATCCTTGATAATTTAATTCATTATTTTAATTGATATCCATGATACTTACAAATTACAAGAGGTATCCCTGATAATTCAATTCATTATTTTAATTGGTATCCATGATACTTACAAATTACAAGAGGTATCCTTGATAATTTAATTCATTATTTTAATTGGTATCCATGATACTTACAAATTACAAGAGGTATCCTTTATAATTTAATTCATTACTTAATTGGTATCCATGATACTTACAAATTACAAGAAGTATCCTTGATAATTTAATTCATTATTTAATTGGTATCCATGATACTTACAAATTACGAGAGGTATCCTTGATAATTCAATTCATTATTTTAATTGGTATCCATGATACTTACAAATTACAAGAGGTATCCTTGATAATTTAATTCATTATTTTAATTGGTATCCATGATACTTACAAATTACAAGAGGTATCCTTGATAATTCAATTCATTATTTTAATTGGTATCCATAATACTTACAAATTAAAAGAGGTATCCTTGATAATTCAATTCATTATTTTAATTGGTATCCATGATACTTACAAATTACAAGAGGTATCTTTGATAATTCAATTCATTATTTTAATTGGTATCCATGATAATTAAAAATTACAAGAGGTATCCTTGATAATTTAATTCATTATTTTAATTGGTATCCATGATACTTACAAATTACAAGAGGTATCCTTAATAATTCAATTCATTATTTTAATTTGTATCCATGATACTTATAATTTACAAGAGGTATCCTTGATAATCTAATTCATTATTTAATTGGTATCCATGATACTTACAAATTACAAGAGGTATCCTTGATAATTCAATTCATTATTTTAATTGGTATCCATGATACTTACAAATTACAAGAGGTATCCTTTATAATTTAATTCATTACTTAATTGGTATCCATGATACTTACAAATTACAAGAAGTATCCTTGATAATTTAATTCATTACTTTAATTGGTATCCATGATACTTACAAATTACGAGAGGTATCCTTGATAATTCAATTCATTATTTTAATTGGTATCCATGATACTTACAAATTACAAGAGGTATCCTTGATAATTTAATTCATTATTTTAATTGGTATCCATGATACTTACAAATTACAAGAGGTATCCTTGATAATTCAATTCATTATTTTAATTGGTATCCATAATACTTACAAATTAAAAGAGGTATCCTTGATAATTCAATTCATTATTTTAATTGGTATCCATGATACTTACAAATTACAAGAGGTATCTTTGATAATTCAATTCATTATTTTAATTGGTATCCATGATAATTAAAAATTACAAGAGGTATCCTTGATAATTTAATTCATTATTTTAATTGGTATCCATGATACTTACAAATTACAAGAGGTATCCTTAATAATTCAATTCATTATTTTAATTTGTATCCATGATACTTATAATTTACAAGAGGTATCCTTGATAATCTAATTCATTATTTAATTGGTATCCATGATACTTACAAATTACAAGAGGTATCCTTGATAATTCAATTCATTATTTTAATTGGTATCCATGATACTTACAAATTACTAGAGGTATCCTTGATAATTCAATTCATTATTTAGTTGGTATCCATGATACTTACAAATTACAAGAGGTATCCTTGATAATTCAATTCATTATTTTAATTGGTATCCATGATACTTACAAATTACAAGAGGTATCCTTGATAATTTAATTCATTATTTAATTGGTATCCATGATACTTACAAATTACAAGAGGTATCCTTAATAATTCAATTCATTATTTTAATTGGTATCCATGATACTTACAAATTACAAGAGGTATCCTTGATAATTCATTTCATTATTTTAGTTGGTATCCATGATACTTACAAATTACGAGAGGTATCCTTGATAATTCAATTCATTATTTTAATTGGTATCCATGATACTTACAAATTACAAGAGGTATCCTTGATAATTTAATTCATTATTTTAATTGGTATCCATGATACTTACAAATTACAAGAGGTATCCTTGATAATTCAATTCATTATTTTAATTGGTATCCATGATACTTACAAATTACAAGAGGTATCCTTTATAATTTAATTCATTACTTAATTGGTATCCATGCTACTTACAAATTACAAGAAGTATCCTTGATAATTTAATTCATTATTTAATTGGTATCCATGATACTTACAAATTACAAGAGGTATCATTCATAATTTAATTCATTATTTTAATTGGTATCCATGATACTTACAAATTACGAGAGGTATTCTTGATAATTCAATTCATTATTTTAATTGGTATCCATGATACCTACAAATTACAAGAGGTATCCTTGATAATTTAATTCATTATTTTAATTGGTATCCATGATACTTACAAATTACAAGAGGTATCCTTGATAATTCAATTCATTATTTTAATTGGTATCCATAATACTTACAAATTAAAAGAGGTATCCTTGATAATTCAATTCATTATTTTAATTGGTATCCATGATACTTACAAATTACAAGAGGTATCCTTGATAATTCAATTCATTATTTTAATTGGTATCCATGATACTTACAAATTACAAGAGGTATTCTTGATAATTTAATTCATTATTTAATTGGTATCCATGATACTTACAAATTACAAGAGGTATCTTTAATAATTTAATTCATTATTTAATTGGTATCCATGATACTTACAAATTACAAGAGGTATCCTTGATAATTTAATTCATTATTTAATTGGTATCCATGATACTTACAAATTACAAGAGGTATCCTTGATAATTTAATTCATTATTTTAATTGGCATCCATGATACTTACAAATTACAAGAGGTATCCTTAATAATTAAATTCATTATTTTAATTGGTATCCATGATACTTACAAATTACAAAAGGTATCCTTGATAATTTAATTCATTATTTAATTGGTATCCATGATACTTACAAATTACAAGAGGTATCCCTGATAATTCAATTCATTATTTTAATTGGTATCCATGATACTTACAAATTACAAGAGGTATCCTTGATAATTTAATTCATTATTTTAATTGGTATCCATGATACTTACAAATTACAAGAGGTATCCTTGATAATTTAATTCATTATTTAATTGGTATCCATGATACTTACAAATTACAAGAAGTATCCTTGATAATTTAATTCATTATTTAATTGGTATCCATGATACTTGCAAATTACAAGAGGTATCATTCATAATTTAATTCATTACTTTAATTGGTATCCATGATACTTACAAATTACAAGAGATATCCTTGATAATTTAATTCATTATTTTAATTGATATCCATGATACTTACAAATTACAAGAGGTATCCCTGATAATTCAATTCATTATTTTAATTGGTATCCATGATACTTACAAATTACAAGAGGTATCCTTGATAATTTAATTCATTATTTTAATTGGTATCCATGATACTTACAAATTACAAGAGGTATCCTTTATAATTTAATTCATTACTTAATTGGTATCCATGATACTTACAAATTACAAGAAGTATCCTTGATAATTTAATTCATTATTTAATTGGTATCCATGATACTTACAAATTACAAGAGGTATCCTTTATAATTTAATTCATTACTTAATTGGTATCCATGATACTTACAAATTACAAGAAGTATCCTTGATAATTTAATTCATTATTTAATTGGTATCCATGATACTTACAAATTACAAGAGGTATCATTCATAATTTAATTCATTACTTTAATTGGTATCCATGATACTTACAAATTACGAGAGGTATCCTTGATAATTCAATTCATTATTTTAATTGGTATCCATGATACTTACAAATTACAAGAGGTATCCTTGATAATTTAATTCATTATTTTAATTGGTATCCATGATACTTACAAATTACAAGAGGTATCCTTGATAATTCAATTCATTATTTTAATTGGTATCCATAATACTTACAAATTAAAAGAGGTATCCTTGATAATTCAATTCATTATTTTAATTGGTATCCATGATACTTACAAATTACAAGAGGTATCTTTGATAATTCAATTCATTATTTTAATTGGTATCCATGATAATTAAAAATTACAAGAGGTATCCTTGATAATTTAATTCATTATTTTAATTGGTATCCATGATACTTACAAATTACAAGAGGTATCCTTAATAATTCAATTCATTATTTTAATTTGTATCCATGATACTTATAATTTACAAGAGGTATCCTTGATAATCTAATTCATTATTTAATTGGTATCCATGATACTTACAAATTACAAGAGGTATCCTTGATAATTCAATTCATTATTTTAATTGGTATCCATGATACTTACAAATTACAAGAGGTATCCTTGATAATTTAATTCATTATTTAATTGGTATCCATGATACTTACAAATTACAAGAGGTATCCTTAATAATTCAATTCATTATTTTAATTGGTATCCATGATACTTACAAATTACAAGAGGTATCCTTGATAATTCATTTCATTATTTTAGTTGGTATCCATGATACTTACAAATTACAAGAGGTATTCTTGATAATTTAATTCATTATTTAATTGGTATCCATGATACTTACAAATTACAAGAGGTATCCCTGATAATTCAATTCATTATTTTAATTGGTATCCATGATACTTACAAATTACAAGAGGTATCCTTGATAATTTAATTCATTATTTTAATTGGTATCCATGATACTTACAAATTACAAGAGGTATCCTTTATAATTTAATTCATTACTTAATTGGTATCCATGCTACTTACAAATTACAAGAAGTATCCTTGATAATTTAATTCATTATTTAATTGGTATCCATGATACTTACAAATTACAAGAGGTATCATTCATAATTTAATTCATTACTTTAATTGGTATCCATGATACTTACAAATTACGAGAGGTATCCTTGATAATTCAATTCATTATTTTAATTGGTATCCATGATACTTACAAATTACAAGAGGTATCCTTGATAATTTAATTCATTATTTTAATTGGTATCCATGATACTTACAAATTACAAGAGGTATCCTTGATAATTCAATTCATTATTTTAATTGGTATCCATGATACTTACAAATTACAAGAGGTATCCTTGATAATTTAATTCATTATTTTAATTTGTATCCATGATACTTATAATTTACAAGAGGTATCCTTGATAATCTAATTCATTATTTAATTGGTATCCATGATACTTACAAATTACAAGAGGTATCCTTGATAATTCAATTCATTATTTTAATTGGTATCCATGATACTTACAAATTACAAGAGGTATCCTTGATAATTTAATTCATTATTTAATTGGTATCCATGATACTTACAAATTACAAGAGGTATCCTTAATAATTCAATTCATTATTTTAATTGGTATCCATGATACTTACAAATTACAAGAGGTATCCTTGATAATTCATTTCATTATTTTAGTTGGTATCCATGATACTTACAAATTACAAGAGGTATTCTTGATAATTTAATTCATTATTTAATTGGTATCCATGATACTTACAAATTACAAGAGGTATCCCTGATAATTCAATTCATTATTTTAATTGGTATCCATGATACTTACAAATTACAAGAGGTATCCTTGATAATTTAATTCATTATTTTAATTGGTATCCATGATACTTACAAATTACAAGAGGTATCCTTTATAATTTAATTCATTACTTAATTGGTATCCATGCTACTTACAAATTACAAGAAGTATCCTTGATAATTTAATTCATTATTTAATTGGTATCCATGATACTTACAAATTACAAGAGGTATCATTCATAATTTAATTCATTACTTTAATTGGTATCCATGATACTTACAAATTACGAGAGGTATCCTTGATAATTCAATTCATTATTTTAATTGGTATCCATGATACTTACAAATTACAAGAGGTATCCTTGATAATTTAATTCATTATTTTAATTGGTATCCATGATACTTACAAATTACAAGAGGTATCCTTGATAATTCAATTCATTATTTTAATTGGTATCCATAATACTTACAAATTAAAAGAGGTATCCTTGATAATTCAATTCATTATTTTAATTGGTATCCATGATACTTACAAATTACAAGAGGTATCCTTGATAATTCAATTCATTATTTTAATTGGTATCCATGATAATTAATAATTACAAGAGGTATCCTTGATAATTTAATTCATTATTTTAATTGGTATCCATGATACTTACAAATTACAAGAGGTATCCTTAATAATTCAATTCATTATTTTAATTTGTATCCATGATACTTATAATTTACAATAGGTATCCTTGATAATCTAATTCATTATTTAATTGGTATCCATGATACTTACAAATTACAAGAGGTATCCTTGATAATTCAATTCATTATTTTAATTGGTATCCATGATACTTACAAATTACTAGAGGTATCCTTGATAATTCAATTCATTATTTAATTGGTATCCATGATACTTACAAATTACAAGAGGTATCCTTGATAATTCAATTCATTATTTTAATTGGTATCCATGATACTTACAAATTACAAGAGGCATCCTTGATAATTTAATTCATTATTTAATTGGTATCCATGATACTTACAAATTACAAGAGGTATCCTTAATAATTCAATTCATTATTTTAATTGGTATCCATGATACTTACAAATTACAAGAGGTATCCTTGATAATTCATTTCATTATTTTAATTGGTATCCATGATACTTACAAATTACAAGAGGTATTCTTGATAATTTAATTCATTATTTAATTGGTATCCATGATACTTACAAATTACAAGAGGTATCTTTAATAATTTAATTCATTATTTAATTGGTATCCATGATACTTACAAATTACAAGAGGTATCCTTGATAATTTAATTCATTATTTAATTGGTATCCATGATACTTACAAATTACAAGAGGTATCCTTGATAATTTAATTCATTATTTTAATTGGCATCCATGATACTTACAAATTACAAGAGGTATCCTTAATAATTAAATTCATTATTTTAATTGGTATCCATGATACTTACAAATTACAAAAGGTATCCTTGATAATTTAATTCATTATTTAATTGGTATCCATGATACTTACAAATTACAAGAGGTATCCCTGATAATTCAATTCATTATTTTAATTGGTATCCATGATACTTACAAATTACAAGAGGTATCCTTGATAATTTAATTCATTATTTTAATTGGTATCCATGATACTTACAAATTACAAGAGGTATCCTTGATAATTTAATTCATTATTTAATTGGTATCCATGATACTTACAAATTACAAGAAGTATCCTTGATAATTTAATTCATTATTTAATTGGTATCCATGATACTTGCAAATTACAAGAGGTATCATTCATAATTTAATTCATTATTTTAATTGGTATCCATGATACTTACAAATTACAAGAGATATCCTTGATAATTTAATTCATTATTTTAATTGATATCCATGATACTTACAAATTACAAGAGGTATCCCTGATAATTCAATTCATTATTTTAATTGGTATCCATGATACTTACAAATTACAAGAGGTATCCTTGATAATTTAATTCATTATTTTAATTGGTATCCATGATACTTACAAATTACAAGAGGTATCCTTTATAATTTAATTCATTACTTAATTGGTATCCATGATACTTACAAATTACAAGAAGTATCCTTGATAATTTAATTCATTATTTAATTGGTATCCATGATACTTACAAATTACAAGAGGTATCATTCATAATTTAATTCATTACTTTAATTGGTATCCATGATACTTACAAATTACGAGAGGTATCCTTGATAATTCAATTCATTATTTTAATTGGTATCCATGATACTTACAAATTACAAGAGGTATCCTTGATAATTTAATTCATTATTTTAATTGGTATCCATGATACTTACAAATTACAAGAGGTATCCTTGATAATTCAATTCATTATTTTAATTGGTATCCATAATACTTACAAATTAAAAGAGGTATCCTTGATAATTCAATTCATTATTTTAATTGGTATCCATGATACTTACAAATTACAAGAGGTATCTTTGATAATTCAATTCATTATTTTAATTGGTATCCATGATAATTAAAAATTACAAGAGGTATCCTTGATAATTTAATTTATTATTTTAATTGGTATCCATGATACTTACAAATTACAAGAGGTATCCTTAATAATTCAATTCATTATTTTAATTTGTATCCATGATACTTATAATTTACAAGAGGTATCCTTGATAATCTAATTCATTATTTAATTGGTATCCATGATACTTACAAATTACAAGAGGTATCCTTGATAATTCAATTCATTATTTTAATTGGTATCCATGATACTTACAAATTACTAGAGGTATCCTTGATAATTCAATTCATTATTTAATTGGTATCCATGATACTTACAAATTACAAGAGGTATCCTTGATAATTCAATTCATTATTTTAATTGGTATCCATGATACTTACAAATTACAAGAGGTATCCTTGATAATTTAATTCATTATTTAATTGGTATCCATGATACTTACAAATTACAAGAGGTATCCTTAATAATTCAATTCATTATTTTAATTGGTATCCATGATACTTACAAATTACAAGAGGTATCCTTGATAATTCATTTCATTATTTTAATTGGTATCCATGATACTTACAAATTACAAGAGGTATTCTTGATAATTTAATTCATTATTTAATTGGTATCCATGATACTTACAAATTACAAGAGGTATCTTTAATAATTTAATTCATTATTTAATTGGTATCCATGATACTTACAAATTACAAGAGGTATCCTTGATAATTTAATTCATTATTTAATTGGTATCCATGATACTTACAAATTACAAGAGGTATCCTTGATAATTTAATTCATTATTTTAATTGGCATCCATGATACTTACAAATTACAAGAGGTATCCTAAATAATTAAATTCATTATTTTAATTGGTATCCATGATACTTACAAATTACAAAAGGTATCCTTGATAATTTAATTCATTATTTAATTGGTATCCATGATACTTACAAATTACAAGAGGTATCCCTGATAATTCAATTCATTATTTTAATTGGTATCCATGATACTTACAAATTACAAGAGGTATCCTTGATAATTTAATTCATTATTTTAATTGGTATCCATGATACTTACAAATTACAAGAGGTATCCTTGATAATTTAATTCATTATTTAATTGGTATCCATGATACTTACAAATTACAAGAAGTATCCTTGATAATTTAATTCATTATTTAATTGGTATCCATGATACTTGCAAATTACAAGAGGTATCATTCATAATTTAATTCATTACTTTAATTGGTATCCATGATACTTACAAATTACGAGAGGTATCCTTGATAATTCAATTCATTATTTTAATTGGTATCCATGATACTTACAAATTACAAGAGGTATCCCTGATAATTCAATTCATTATTTTAATTGGTATCCATGATACCTACAAATTACAAGAGGTATCCTTGATAATTTAATTCATTATTTTAATTGGTATCCATGATACTTACAAATTACAAGAGGTATCCTTGATAATTTAATTCATTATTTAATTGGTATCCATGATACTTACAAATTACAAGAAGTATCCTTGATAATTTAATTCATTATATAATTGGTATCCATGATACTTGCAAATTACAAGAGGTATCATTCATAATTTAATTCATTACTTTAATTGGTATCCATGATACTTACAAATTACGAGAGGTATCCTTGATGATTCAATTCATTATTTTAATTGGTATCCATGATACTTACAAATTACAAGAGGTATCCTTGATAATTTAATTCATTATTTTAATTGGTATCCATGATACTTACAAATTACAAGAGGTATCCTTGATAATTCAATTCATTATTTTAATTGGTATCCATAATACTTACAAATTACAAGAGGTATCCTTGATAATTCAATTCATTATTTTAATTGGTATCCATGATACTTACAAATTACAAGAGGTATCCTTGATAATTCAATTCATTATTTTAATTGGTATCCATGATAATTACAAATTACTAGAGGTATCCTTGATAATTTAATTCATTATTTTAATTGGTATCCATGATACTTACAAATTACAAGAGGTATCCTTAATAATTCAATTCATTATTTTAATTGGTATCCATGATACTTACAAATTACAAGAGGTATCCTTGATAATTCAATTCATTATTTTAATTGGTATCCATGATACTTACAAATTACAAGAGGTATCCTTGATAATTCAATTCATTATTTTAATTGGTATCCATGATACTTACAAATTACAAGAGGTATCCTTGATAATTCAATTCATTATTTTAATTGGTATCCATGATACTTACAAATTACAAGAGGTATCCTTGATAATTTAATTCATTATTTTAATTAGTATCCACGATACTTACAAATTACAAGAGGTATCCTTGATAATTTAATTCATTATTTAATTGGTATCCACGATACTTACAAATTACAAGAGGTATCCTTGATAATTTAATTCATTATTTAATTGGTATCCATGATACTTACAAATTACAAGAGGTATCCTTCATAATTTAATTCATTATTTTAATTGGTATCCATGATATTTACAAATTAACAAGAGGTATCCTTGATAATTTAATTCATTATTTTAATTGGTATCCATGATACTTACAAATTACAAGAGGTATCCTTGATAATTTAATTCATTATTTTAATTGGTATCCATGATACTTACAAATTACAAGAGGTATCCTTGATAATCTAATTCATTATTTTAATTTGTATCCATGATACTTACAAATTACAAGAGGTATCCTTGATAATTCAATTCATTATTTTAATTGGTATCCATGATACTTACAAATTACAAGAGGTATCCTTGATAATTCAATTCATTATTTTAATTGGTATCCATACAAGAGGTATCCTTGATAATTTAATTCATTATTTAATTGGTATTCATGATACTTACAAATTACAAGAGGTATCCTTAATAAGTCAATTCATTATTTTAATTGGTATCCATGATACATACAAATTACAAAAGGTATCCTTGATAATTTAATTCATTATTTTAATTGGTATCCATGATACTTACAAATTATAAGATCGGTATCCTTAATAAATTAGTTCATTATTTAATTGGTATCCATGATACTTAAAAATTACAAGAGGTATCCTTATTAATTCAATTCATTATTTTAATTGGTATCCATGATACTTACAAATTAGAAGAGGTATCCTTGATAATTCAATTCATTATTTTAATTGGTATCCATGATACTTACAAATTACAAGAGGTATCCTTGATAATTTAATTCATTATTTAATTGGTATCCATGATACTTACGAATTACGAGAGGTATCCTTGATAATTCAATTCATTATTTTAATTGGTACCCATGATACTTACAAATTACAAGAGGTATCCTTGATAATTTAATTCATTATTTTAATTGGTATCCATGATACTTACAAATTACAGGAGGTATCCTTGATAATTCAATTCATTATTTTAATTGGTATCCATAATACTTACAAATTACAAGAGGTATCCTTGATAATTCAATTCATTATTTTAATTGGTATCCATGATACTTACAAATTACAAGAGGTATCCTTGATAATTCAATTCATTATTTTAATTGGTATCCATGATACTTACAAATTACAAGAGGTATCCTTGATAATTTAATTCATTATTTTATTGGTATCCATGATACTTACAAATTACAAGAGGTATCCTTGATAATTTAATTCATTTCATTTAATTGGTATCCATGATACTTACAAATAACAAGAGGTATCCTTGATAATTTAATTCATTATATTAATTTGTATCCATGATACTTACAAATTACAAGAGGTATCCTTGATAATTTAATTCATTATTTAATTGGTATCCATGATACTTACAAATTACAAGAGGTATCCTTGATAATTCAATTCATTATTTTAATTGGTATCCATGATACTTACAAATTACAAGAGGTATCCTTGATAATTCAATTCATTATTTTATTGGTATCCATGATACTTACAAATTACAAGTGGTATTCTTGATAATTCAATTCATTATTTTAATTGGTATCCATGATACTTACAAATTACAAGATCGGTATCCTTAATAATTTAGTTCATTATTTAATTGGTATCCATGATACTTACAAATTACAAGAGGTATCCTTATTAATTCAATTCATTATTTTAATTGGTATCCATGATACTTACAAATTACAAGAGGTATCCTTGATAATTCAATTCATTATTTTAATTGGTATCCATGATACTTACAAATTACAAGAGGTATCCTTGATAATTTAATTCATTATTTAATTGGTATCCATGATACTTACAAATTACGAGAGGTATCCTTGATAATTCAATTCATTATTTTAATTGGTATCCATGATACTTACAAATTACAAGAGGTATCCTTGATAATTTAATTCATTATTTTAATTGGTATCCATGATACTTACAATTTACAAGAGGTATCCTTGATAATTTAATTCATTATTTAATTGGTATCCATGATACTTACAAATTACAAGAGATATCCTTGATAATTTAATTCATTATTTTAATTGATATCCATGATACTTACAAATTACAAAAGGTATCCTTGATAATTTAATTCATTATTTAATTGGTATCCATGATACTTACAAATTACAAGAGGTATCCCTGATAATTCAATTAATTATTTTAATTGGTATCCATGATACTTACAAATTACAAGAGGTATCCTTGATAATTTAATTCATTATTTTAATTGGTATCCATGATACTTACAAATTACAAGAGGTATCCTTGATAATTTAATTCATTATTTAATTGGTATCCATGATACTTACAAATTACAAGAAGTATCCTTGATAATTTAATTCATTATTCAATTGGTATCCATGATACTTGCAAATTACAAGAGGTATCCTTGATAATTTAATTCATTATTTTAATTGGTATCCATGATACTTACAAATTACAAGAGGTATCCTTGATAATTTAATTCATTATTTAATTGGTATCCATGATACTTACAAATTACAAGAAGTATCCTTGATAATTTAATTCATTATTTAATTGGTATCCATGATACTTGCAAATTACAAGAGGTATCATTCATAATTTAATTCATTACTTTAATTGGTATCCATGATACTTACAAATTACGAGAGGTATCCTTGATAATTCAATTCATTATTTTAATTGGTATCCATGATACTTACAAATTACAAGAGGTATCCCTGATAATTCAATTCATTATTTTAATTGGTATCCATGATACTTACAAATTACAAGAGGTATCCTTGATAATTTAATTCATTATTTTAATTGGTATCCATGATACTTACAAATTACAAGAGGTATCCTTGATAATTTAATTCATTATTTAATTGGTATCCATGATACTTACAAATTACAAGAAGTATCCTTGATAATTTAATTCATTATTTAATTGGTATCCATGATACTTGCAAATTACAAGAGGTATCATTCATAATTTAATTCATTACTTTAATTGGTATCCATGATACTTACAAATTACGAGAGGTATCCTTGATAATTCAATTCATTATTTAAATTGGTATCCATGATACTTACAAATTACAAGAGGTATCCTTGATAATTTAATTCATTATTTTAATTGGTATCCATGATACTTACAAATTACAAGAGGTATCCTTGATAATTCAATTCATTATTTTAATTGGTATCCATAATACTTACAAATTACAAGAGGTATCCTTGATAATTCAATTCATTATTTTAATTGGTATCCATGATACTTACAAATTACAAGAGGTATCCTTGATAATTCAATTCATTATTTTAATTGGTATCCATGATAATTACAAATTACTAGAGGTATCCTTGATAATTTAATTCATTATTTTAATTGGTATCCATGATACTTACAAATTACAAGAGGTATCCTTAATAATTCAATTCATTATTTTAATTGGTATCCATGATACTTACAAATTACAAGAGGTATCCTTGATAATTCAATTCATTATTTTAATTGGTATCCATGATACTTACAAATTACAAGAGGTATCCTTGATAATTCAATTCATTATTTTATTGGTATCCATGATACTTACAAATTACAAGAGGTATCCTTGATAATTTAATTCATTTCATTTAATTGGTATCCATGATACTTACAAATTACAAGAGGTATCCTTGATAATTTAATTCATTATTTTAATTAGTATCCACGATACTTACAAATTACAAGAGGTATCCTTGATAATTTAATTCATTATTTAATTGGTATCCACGATACTTACAAATTACAAGAGGTATCCTTGATAATTTAATTCATTATTTAATTGGTATCCATGATACTTACAAATTACAAGAGGTATCCTTCATAATTTAATTCATTATTTTAATTGGTATCCATGATATTTACAAATTAACAAGAGGTATCCTTGATAATTTAATTCATTATTTTAATTGGTATCCATGATACTTACAAATTACAAGAGGTATCCTTGATAATTTAATTCATTATTTTAATTGGTATCCATGATACTTACAAATTACAAGAGGTATCCTTGATAATCTAATTCATTATTTTAATTTGTATCCATGATACTTACAAATTACAAGAGGTATCCTTGATAATTCAATTCATTATTTTAATTGGTATCCATGATACTTACAAATTACAAGAGGTATCCTTGATAATTCAATTCATTATTTTAATTGGTATTCATACAAGAGGTATCCTTGATAATTTAATTCATTATTTAATTGGTATTCATGATACTTACAAATTACAAGAGGTATCCTTAATAAGTCAATTCATTATTTTAATTGGTATCCATGATACATACAAATTACAAAAGGTATCCTTGATAATTTAATTCATTATTTTAATTGGTATCCATGATACTTACAAATTATAAGATCGGTATCCTTAATAAATTAGTTTATTATTTAATTGGTATCCATGATACTTACAATTTACAAGAGGTATCCTTGATAATTTAATTCATTATTTAATTGGTATCCATGATACTTACAAATTACAAGAGATATCCTTGATAATTTAATTCATTATTTTAATTGATATCCATGATACTTACAAATTGCAAGAGGTATCCCTGATAATTCAATTCATTATTTTAATTGGTATCCATGATACTTACAAATTACAAGAGGTATCCTTGATAATTTAATTCATTATTTTAATTGGTATCCATGATACTTACAAATTACAAGAGGTATCCTTGATAATTTAATTCATTATTTAATTGGTATCCATGATACTTACAAATTACAAGAAGTATCCTTGATAATTTAATTCATTATTAAATTGGTATCCTTGATACTTACAAATTACAAGAGGTATCCTTGATAATTTAATTCATTATTTAATTGGTATCCATGATACTTACAAATTACGAGAGGTATCCTTGATAATTCAATTCATTATTTTGATTGGTATCCATGATACTTACAAATTACAAGAGGTATCCTTGATAATTTAATTCATTATTTTAATTGGTATCCATGATACTTACAAATTACAAGAGGTATCCTTGATAATTCAATTCATTATTTTAATTGGTATCCATAATACTTACAAATTACAAGAAGTATCCTTGATAATTCAATTCATTATTTTAATTGGTATCCATGATACTTACAAATTACAAGAGGTATCCTTGATAATTCAATTCATTATTTTAATTGGTATCCATGATAATTACAAATTACTAGAGGTATCCTTGATAATTTAATTCATTATTTTAATTGGTATCCATGATACTTACAAATTACAAGAGGTATCCTTAATAATTCAATTCATTATTTTAATTGGTATCCATGATACTTACAAATTACAAGAGGTATCCTTGATAATTCAATTCATTATTTTAATTGGTATCCATGATACTTACAAATTAAAAGAGGTATCCTTGATAATTTAATTCATTATTTTAAGCGGTATCCATGATACTTACAAATTACAAGAGGTATCCTTAATAATTCAATTCATTATTTTAATTGGTATCCATGATACTTACAAATTACAAGAGGTATCCTTGATAATTCAATTCATTATTTAATTGGTATCCATGATACTTACAAATTACAAGAGGTATCCTTGATAATTTAATTCATTATTTTAATTGGTATCCATGATACTTACAAATTGCAAGAGGTATCCTTGATAATTTAATTCATTATTTTAATTGGTATCCATGATACATACAAATTACAAGAGGTATCCTTGATAATTCAATTCATTATTTTTATTGGTATCCATGATACTTACAAATTACAAGTGGTATCATTGATAATTCAATTCATTATTTTAATTGGAATCCATGATACTTACAAATTACAAGAGGTATCCTTGATAATTTAATTCATTATTTTAATTGGTATCCATGATACTTACAAATTACAAGAGGTATCCTTGATAATTCAATTCATTATTTTAATTGGTATCCATGATACTTACAAATTACAAGAGGTATCCTTGATGATTCAATTCATTATTTTAATTGGTATCCATGATACTTACAAATTACAAGAGGTATCCTTGATAATTTAATTCATTATTTTAATTGGTATCCACGATACTTACAAATTACAAGAGGTATCCTTGATAATTTAATTCATTATTTAATTGGTATCCACGATACTTACAAATTACAAGAGGTATCCTTGATAATTTAATTCATTATTTAATTGGTATCCATGATACTTACAAATTACAAGAGGTATCCTTCATAATTTAATTCATTATTTTAATTGGTATCCATGATATTTACAAATTAACAAGAGGTATCCTTGATAATTTAATTCATTATTTTAATTGGTATCCATGATACTTACAAATTACAAGAGGTATCCTTGATAATATAATTCATTATTTTAATTGGTATCCATGATACTTACAAATTACAAGAAGTATCCTTGATAATTTAATTCATTATTTAATTGGTATCCATGATACTTGCAAATTACAAGAGGTATCATTCATAATTTAATTCATTACTTTAATTGGTATCCATGATACTTACAAATTACGAGAGGTATCCTTGATAATTCAATTCATTATTTTAATTGGTATCCATGATACTTACAAATTACAAGAGGTATCCTTGATAATTTAATTCATTATTTTAATTGGTATCCATGATACTTACAAATTACAAGAGGTATCCTTGATAATTCAATTCATTATTTTAATTGGTATCCATGATATTTACAAATTACTAGAGGTATCCTTGATAATTTAATTCATTATTTTAATTGGTATCCATGATACTTACAAATTACAAGAGGTATCCTTAATAATTCAATTCATTATTTTAATTGGTATCCATGATACTTACAAATTACAAGAGGTATCCTTGATAATTCAATTCATTATTTTAATTGGTATCCATGATACTTACAAATTACAAGAGGTATCCTTGATAATTCAATTCATTATTTTAATTGGTTTCCATGATACTTACAAATTACAAGAGGTATCCTTGATGATTCAATTCATTATTTTAATTGGTATCCATGATACTTACAAATTACAAGAGGTATCCTTGATAATTTAATTCATTATTTTAATTGGTATCCACGATACTTACAAATTACAAGAGGTATCCTTGATAATTTAATTCATTATTTAATTGGTATCCACGATACTTACAAATTACAAGAGGTATCCTTGATAATTTAATTCATTATTTAATTGGTATCCATGATACTTACAAATTACAAGAGGTATCCTTCATAATTTAATTCATTATTTTAATTGGTATCCATGATATTTACAAATTAACAAGAGGTATCCTTGATAATTTAATTCATTATTTTAATTGGTATCCATGATACTTACAAATTACAAGAGGTATCCTTGATAATATAATTCATTATTTTAATTGGTATCCATGATACTTACAAATTACAAGAGGTATCCTTGATAATCTTATTCATTATTTTAATTTGTATCCATGATACTCACAAATTACAAGAGGTATCCTTGATAATTTAATTCATTATTTAATTGGTATCCATGATACATACAAATTACAAGAGGTATCCTTGATAATTCAATTCATTATTTAATTGGTATCCATGATACTTACAAATTACAAGAGGTATCCTTGATAATTCAATTCATCATTTTAATTGGTATCCATGATACTTACAAATTACAAGAAGTATCCTTGATAATTTAATTCATTATTTAATTGGTATCCATGATACTTGCAAATTACAAGAGGTATCATTCATAATTTAATTCATTACTTTAATTGGTATCCATGATACTTACAAATTACGAGAGGTATCCTTGATAATTCAATTCATTATTTTAATTGGTATCCATGATACTTACAAATTACAAGAGGTATCCTTGATAATTTAATTCATTATTTTAATTGGTATCCATGATACTTACAAATTACAAGAGGTATCCTTGATAATTCAATTCATTATTTTAATTGGTATCCATGATATTTACAAATTACTAGAGGTATCCTTGATAATTTAATTCATTATTTTAATTGGTATCCATGATACTTACAAATTACAAGAGGTATCCTTAATAATTCAATTCATTATTTTAATTGGTATCCATGATACTTACAAATTACAAGAGGTATCCTTGATAATTCAATTCATTATTTTAATTGGTATCCATGATACTTACAAATTACAAGAGGTATCCTTGATAATTCAATTCATTATTTTAATTGGTATCCATGATACTTACAAATTACAAGAGGTATCCTTGATAATTCAATTCATTATTTTAATTGGTATCCATGATACTTACAAATTACAAGAGGTATCCTTGATAATTTAATTCATTATTTTAATTGGTATCCACGATACTTACAAATTACAAGAGGTATCCTTGATAATTTAATTCATTATTTAATTGGTATCCACGATACTTACAAATTACAAGAGGTATCCTTGATAATTTAATTCATTATTTAATTGGTATCCATGATACTTACAAATTACAAGAGGTATCATTCATAATTTAATTCATTATTTTAATTGGTATCCATGATATTTACAAATTAACAAGAGGTATCCTTGATAATTTAATTCATTATTTTAATTGGTATCCATGTTACTTACAAATTACAAGAGGTATCCTTGATAATTTAATTCATTATTTTAATTGGTATCCATGATACTTACAAATTACAAGAGGTATCCTTGATAATCTAATTCATTATTTTAATTTGTATCCATGATACTTACAAATTACAAGAGGTATCCTTGATAATTTAATTCATTATTTAATTGGTATCCATGATACATACAAATTACAAGAGGTATCCTTGATAATTCAATTCATTATTTAATTGGTATCCATGATACTTACAAATTACAAGAGGTATCCTTGATAATTCAATTCATTATTTTAATTGGTATCCATGATACTTACAAATTACAAGAGGTATCCTTGATAATTCAATTCATTATTTCAATTGGTATCCATACAAGAGGTATCCTTGATAATTTAATTCATTATTTAATTGGTATTCATGATACTTACAAATTACAAGAGGTATCCTTAATAAGTCAATTCATTTTTTTAATTGGTATCCATGATACATACAAATTACAAAAGGTATCCTTGATAATTTAATTCATTATTTTAATTGGTATCCATGATACTTACAAATTACAAGATCGGTATCCTTAATAATTTAGTTCATTATTTAATTGGTATCCATGATACTTAAAAATTACAGGAGGTATCCTTATTAATTCAATTCATTATTTTAATTGGTATCCATGATACTTACAAATTACGAGAGGTATCCTTGATAATTCAATTCATTATTTTAATTGGTATCCATGATACTTACAAATTACAAGAGGTATCCTTGATAATTCAATTCATTATTTTAATTGGTATCCATACAAGAGGTATCCTTGATAATTTAATTCATTATTTAATTGGTATTCATGATACTTACAAATTATAAGAGGTATCCTTAATAAGTCAATTCATTATTTTAATTGGTATCCATGATACATACAAATTACAAAAGGTATCCTTGATAATTTAATTCATTATTTTAATTGGTATCCATGATACTTACAAATTACAAGATCGGTATCCTTAATAATTTAGTTCATTATTTAATTGGTATCCTTGATACTTACAAATTACAAGAGGTATCATTCATAATTTAATTCATTACTTTAATTGGTATCCATGATACTTACAAATTACGAGACGTATCCTTGATAATTCAATTCATTATTTTAATTGGTATCCATGATACTTACAAATTACAAGAGGTATCCTTGATAATTTAATTCATTATTTTAATTGGTATCCATGATACTTACAAATTACAAGAGGTATCCTTGATAATTCAATTCATTATTTTAATTGGTATCCATAATACTTACAAATTACAAGAGGTATCCTTGATAATTCAATTCATTATTTTAATTGGTATCCATGATACTTACAAATTACAAGAGGTATCCTTGATAATTCAATTCATTATTTTAATCTGTATCCATGATAATTACAAATTACTAGAGGTATCCTTGATAATTTAATTCATTATTTTAATTGGTATCCATGATACTTACAAATTACAAGAGGTATCCTTAATAATTCAATTCATTATTTTAATTGGTATCCATGATACTTACAAATTACAAGAGGTATCCTTGATAATTCAATTCATTATTTTAATTGGTATCCATGATACTTACAAATTACAAGAGGTATCCTTGATAATTTAATTCATTATTTTAATTGGTATCCATGATACTTACAAATTACAAGAGGTATCCTTAATAATTCAATTCATTATTTTAATTGGTATCCATGATACTTACAAATTACAAGAGGTATCCTTGATAATTCAATTCATTATTTAATTGGTATCCATGATACTTACAAATTACAAGAGGTATCCTTGATAATTTAATTCATTATTTTAATTGGTATCCATGATACTTACAAATTGCAAGAGGTATCCTTGATAATTTAATTCATTATTTTAATTGGTATCCATGATACATACAAATTGCAAGAGGTATCCTTGATAATTCAATTCATTATTTTAATTGGTATCCATGATACTTACAAATTACAAGTGGTATCATTGATAATTCAATTCATTATTTTAATTGGAATCCATGATACTTACAAATTACAAGAGGTATCCTTGATAATTTAATTCATTATTTTAATTGGTATCCATGATACTTACAAATTACAAGAGGTATCCTTGATAATTCAATTCATTATTTTAATTGGTATCCATGATACTTACAAATTACAAGAGGTATCCTTGATAATTCAATTCATTATTTTAATTGGTATCCATACAAGAGGTATCCTTGATAATTTAATTCATTATTTAATTGGTATTCATGATACTTACAAATTACAAGAGGTATCCTTAATAAGTCAATTCATTATTTTAATTGGTATCCATGATACATACAAATTACAAAAGGTATCCTTGATAATTTAATTCATTATTTTAATTGGTATCCATGATACTAACAAATTACAAGATCGGTATCCTTAATAATTTAGTTCATTATTTAATTGGTATCCATGATACTTAAAAATTACAAGAGGTATCCTTATTATTTCAATTCATTATTTTAATTGGTATCCATGATACTTACAAATTACAAGAGGTATCCTTGATAATTCAATTCATTATTTTAATTGGTATCCATGATACTTACAAATTACAAGAGGTATCCTTGATAATTTAATTCATTATTTAATTGGTATCCATGATACTTACAAATTACGAGAGGTATCCTTGATAATTCAATTCATTATTTTAATTGGTATCCATGATACTTACAAATTACAAGAGGTATCCTTGATAATTTAATTGATTATTTTAATTGGTATCCATGATACTTACAAATTACAGGAGGTATCCTTGATAATTAAATTCATTATTTTAATTGGGATCCATAATACTTACAAATTACAAGAGGTATCCTTGATAATTCAATTCATTATTTTAATTGGTATCCATGATACTTACAAATTACAAGAGGTATCCTTGATAATTTAATTCATTATTTTATTGGTATCCATGATACTTACAAATTACAAGAGGTATCCTTGATAATTTAATTCATTATTTTAATTGGTATCCACGATACTTACAAAAAACAAGAGGTATCCTTGATAATTTAATTCATTATATTAATTTGTATCCATGATACTTACAAATTACAAGAGGTATCCTTGATAATTTAATTCATTATTTAATTGGTATCCATGATACTTACAAATTACAAGAGGTATCCTTGATAATTCAATTCATTATTTTAATTGGTATCCATGATACTTACAAATTACAAGAGGTATCCTTGATAATTCAATTCATTATTTTATTGGTATCCATGATACTTACAAATTACAAGAGGTATTCTTGATAATTCAATTCATTATTTTAATTGGTATCCATGATACTTACAAATTACAAGATCGGTATCCTTAATAATTTAGTTCATTATTTAATTGGTATCCATGATACTTACAAATTACAAGAGGTATCCTTATTAATTCAATTCATTATTTTAATTGGTATCCATGATACTATCAAATTACAAGAGGTATCCTTGATAATTTAATTCATTATTTTAATTGGTATCCATGATACTTACAAATTGCAAGAGGTATCCTTGATAATTTAATTCATTATTTTAATTGGTATCCATGATACATACAAATTGCAAGAGGTATCCTTGATAATTCAATTCATTATTTTAATTGGTATCCATGATACTTACAAATTACAAGTGGTATCATTGATAATTCAATTCATTATTTTAATTAGAATCCATGATACTTACAAATTACAAGAGGTATCCTTGATAATTTAATTCATTATTTTAATTGGTATCCATGATACTTACAAATTACAAGAGGTATCCTTGATAATTCAATTCATTATTTTAATTGGTATTCATGATACTTACAAATTACAAGAGGTATCCTTGATAATTCAATTCATTATTTTAATTGGTATCCATACAAGAGGTATCCTTGATAATTTAATTCATTATTTAATTGGTATTCATGATACTTACAAATTACAAGAGGTATCCTTAATAAGTCAATTCATTATTTTAATTGGTATCCATGATACATACAAATTACAAAAGGTATCCTTGATAATTTAATTCATTATTTTAATTGGTATCCATGATACTTACAAATTACAAGATCGGTATCCTTAATAATTTAGTTCATTATTTAATTGGTATCCATGATACTTAAAAATTACAAGAGGTATCCTTATTATTTCAATTCATTATTTTAATTGGTATCCATGATACTTACAAATTACAAGAGGTATCCTTGATAATTCAATTCATTATTTTAATTGGTATCCATGATACTTACAAATTACAAGAGGTATCCTTGATAATTTAATTCATTATTTAATTGGTATCCATGATACTTACAAATTACGAGAGGTATCCTTGATAATTCAATTCATTATTTTAATTGGTATCCATGATACTTACAAATTACAAGAGGTATCCTTGATAATTTAATTGATCATTTTAATTGGTATCCATGATACTTACAAATTACAGGAGGTATCCTTGATAATTAAATTCATTATTTTAATTGGTATCCATAATACTTACAAATTACAAGAGGTATCCTTGATAATTCAATTCATTATTTTAATTGGTATCCATGATACTTACAAATTACAAGAGGTATCCTTGATAATTTAATTCATTATTTTATTGGTATCCATGATACTTACAAATTACAAGAGGTATCCTTGATAATTTAATTCATTATTTTAATTGGTATCCATGATACTTACAAAAAACAAGAGGTATCCTTGATAATTTAATTCATTATATTAATTTGTATCCATGATACTTACAAATTACAAGAGGTATCCTTGATAATTTAATTCATTATTTAATTGGTATCCATGATACTTACAAATTACAAGAGGTATCCTTGATAATTCAATTCATTATTTTAATTGGTATCCATGATACTTACAAATTACAAGAGGTATCCTTGATAATTCAATTCATTATTTTATTGGTATCCATGATACTTACAAATTACAAGAGGTATTCTTGATAATTCAATTCATTATTTTAATTGGTATCCATGATACTTACAAATTACAAGATCGGTATCCTTAATAATTTAGTTCATTATTTAATTGGTATCCATGATACTTACAAATTACAAGAGGTATCCTTATTAATTCAATTCATTATTTTAATTGGTATCCATGATACTTACAAATTACAAGAGGTATCCTTGATAATTCAATTCATTATTTTAATTGGTATCCATGATACTTACAAATTACAAGAGGTATCCTTGATAATTTAATTCATTATTTAATTGGTATCCATGATACTTACAAATTACGAGAGGTATCCTTGATAATTCAATTCATTATTTTAATTGGTATCCATGATACTTACAAATTACAAGAGGTATCCTTTATAATTTAATTCATTATTTTAATTGGTATCCATGATACTTACAAATTACAAGAGGTATCCTTGATAATTTAATTCATTATTTAATTGGTATCCATGATACTTACAAATTACAAGAGATATCCTTGATAATTTAATTCATTATTTTAATTGATATCCATGATACTTACAAATTACAAGAGGTATCCCTGATAATTCAATTCATTATTTTAATTGGTATCCATGATACTTACAAATTACAAGAGGTATCCTTGATAATTTAATTCATTATTTTAATTGGTATCCATGATACTTACAAATTACAAGAGGTATCCTTGATAATTTAATTCATTATTTAATTGGTATCCATGATACTTACAAATTACAAGAAGTATCCTTGATAATTTAATTCATTATTTAATTGGTATCCTTGATACTTACAAATTACAAGAGGTATCATTCATAATTTAATTCATTACTTTAATTGGTATCCATGATACTTACAATTTACGAGAGGTATCCTTGATAATTCAATTCATTATTTTAATTGGTATCCATGATACTTACAAATTACAAGAGGTATCCTTGATAATTTAATTCATTATTTTAATTGGTATCCATGATACTTACAAATTACAAGAGGTATCCTTGATAATTCAATTCATTATTTTAATTGGTATCCATAATACTTACAAATTACAAGAGGTATCCTTGATAATTCAATTCATTATTTTAATTGGTATCCATGATACTTACAAATTACAAGAGGTATCCTTGATAATTCAATTCATTATTTTAATTGGTATCCATGATAATTACAAATTACTAGAGGTATCCTTGATAATTTAATTCATTATTTTAATTGGTATCCATGATACTTACAAATTACAAGAGGTATCCTTAATAATTCAATTCATTATTTTAATTGGTATCCATGATACTTACAAATTACAAGAGGTATCCTTGATAATTCAATTCATTATTTTAATTGGTATCCATGATACTTACAAATTACAAGAGGTATCCTTGATAATTTAATTCATTATTTTAATTGGTATCCATGATACTTACAAATTACAAGAGGTATCCTTAATAATTCAATTCATTATTTTAATTGGTATCCATGATACTTACAAATTACAAGAGGTATCCTTGATAATTCAATTCATTATTTAATTGGTATCCATGATACTTACAAATTACAAGAGGTATCCTTGATAATTTAATTCATTATTTTAATTGGTATCCATGATACTTACAAATTGCAAGAGGTATCCTTGATAATTTAATTCATTATTTTAATTGGTATCCATGATACATACAAATTACAAGAGGTATCCTTGATAATTCAATTCATTATTTTAATTGGTATCCATGATACTTACAAATTACAAGTGGTATCATTGATGATTCAATTCATTATTTTAATTGGAATCCATGATACTTACAAATTACAAGAGGTATCCTTGATAATTTAATTCATTATTTTAATTGGTATCCATGATACTTACAAATTACAAGAGGTATCCTTGATAATTCAATTCATTATTTTAATTGGTATCCATGATACTTACAAATTACAAGAGGTATCCTTGATAATTCAATTCATTATTTTAATTGGTATCCATGATACTTACAAATTACAAGAGGTAACCTTGATAATTTAATTCATTATTTTAATTGGTATCCACGATACTTACAAATTACAAGAGGTATCCTTGATAATTTAATTCATTATTTTATTGGTATCCACGATACTTACAAATTACAAGAGGTATCCTTGATAATTTAATTCATTATTTAATTGGTATCCATGATACTTACAAATTACAAGAGGTATCCTTCATAATTTAATTCATTATTTTAATTGGTATCCATGATATTTACAAATTAACAAGAGGTATCCTTGATAATTTAATTCATTATTTTAATTGGTATCCATGATACTTACAAATTACAAGAGGTATCCTTGATAATCTAATTCATTATTTTAATTTGTATCCATGATACTTACAAATTACAAGAGGTATCCTTGATAATTTAATTCATTATTTAATTGGTATCCATGATACATACAAATTACAAGAGGTATCCTTGATAATTCAATTCATTATTTAATTGGTATCCATGATACTTACAAATTACAAGAGGTATCCTTGATAATTCAATTCATCATTTTAATTGGTATCCATGATACTTACAAATTACAAGAGGTATCCTTGATAATTCAATTCATTATTTTAATTGGTATCCATACAAGAGGTATCCTTGATAATTTAATTCATTATTTAATTGGTATTCATGATACTTACAAATTACAAGAGGTATCCTTAATAAGTCAATTCATTATTTTAATTGGTATCCATGATACATACAAATTACAAAAGGTATCCTTGATAATTTAATTCATTATTTTAATTGGTATCCATGATACTTACAAATTACAAGATCGGTATCCTTAATAATTTAGTTCATTATTCAATTGGTATCCATGATACTTACACAAATTACAAGAGGTATCCTTATTAATTCAATTCATTATTTTAATTTGTATCCATGATACTTACAAATTACAAGAGGTATCCTTGATGATTCAATTCATTATTTTAATTGGTATCCATGATACTTACAAATTACAAGAGGTATCCTTAATAATTCAATTCATTATTTTAATTGGTATCCATGATACTTACAAATTACAAGAGGTATCCTTGATAATTCAATTCATTATATTAATTGGTATCCATGATACTTACAAATTACAAGAGGTATCCTTGATAATTTAATTCATTATTTTAATTGGTATCCATGATACTTACAAATTACAAGAGGTATCCTTAATAATTCAATTCATTATTTTAATTGGTATCCATGATACTTACAAATTACAAGAGGTATCCTTGATAATTCAATTCATTATTTAATTGGTATCCATGATACTTACAAATTACAAGAGGTATCCTTGATAATTTAATTCATTATTTTAATTGGTATCCATGATACTTACAAATTGCAAGAGGTATCCTTGATAATTTAATTCATTATTTTAATTGGTATCCATGATACATACAAATTACAAGAGGTATCCTTGATAATTCAATTCATTATTTTAATTGGTATCCATGATACTTACAAATTACAAGTGGTATCATTGATAATTCAATTCATTATTTTAATTGGAATCCATGATACTTACAAATCACAAGAGGTATCCTTGATAATTTAATTCATTATTTTAATTGGTATCCATGATACTTACAAATTACAAGAGGTATCCTTGATAATTCAATTCATTATTTTAATTGGTATCCATGATACTTACAAATTACAAGAGGTATCCTTGATAATTCAATTCATTATTTTAATTGGTATCCATGATACTTACAAATTACAAGAGGTATCCTTGATAATTTAATTCATTATTTTAATTGGTATCCACGATACTTACAAATTACAAGAGGTATCCTTGATAATTTAATTCATTATTTAATTGGTATCCACGATACTTACAAATTACAAGAGGTATCCTTGATAATTTAATTCATTATTTAATTGGTATCCATGATACTTACGAATTACAAGAGGTATCCTTCATAATTTAATTCATTATTTTAATTGGTATCCATGATATTTACAAATTAACAAGAGGTATCCTTGATAATTTAATTCATTATTTTAATTGGTATCCATGATACTTACAAATTACAAGAGGTATCCTTGATAATATAATTCATTATTTTAATTGGTATCCATGATACTTACAAATTACAAGAGGTATCCTTGATAATCTAATTCATTATTTTAATTTGTATCCATGATACTTACAAATTACAAGAGGTATCCTTGATAATTGAATTCATTATTAAATTGGTATCCATGATACATACAAATTCCAAGAGGTATCCTTGATAATTCAATTCATTATTTAATTGGTATCCATGATACTTACAAATTACAAGAGGTATCCTTGATAATTCAATTCATTATTTTAATTGATATCCATGATACTTACAAATTACAAGAGGTATCCCTGATAATTCAATTCATTATTTTAATTGGTATCCATGATACTTACAAATTACAAGAGGTATCCTTGATAATTTAATTCATTATTTTAATTGGTATCCATGATACTTACAAATTACAAGAGGTATCCTTGATAATTTAATTCATTATTTAATTGGTATCCATGATACTTACAAATTACAAGAAGTATCCTTGATAATTTAATTCATTATTTAATTGGTATCCTTGATACTTACAAATTACAAGAGGTATCATTCATAATTTAATTCATTACTTTAATTGGTATCCATGATACTTACAATTTACGAGAGGTACCCTTGATAATTCAATTCATTATTTTAATTGGTATCCATGATACTTACAAATTACAAGAGGTATCCTTGATAATTTAATTCATTATTTTAATTGGTATCCATGATACTTACAAATTACAAGAGGTATCCTTGATAATTCAATTCATTATTTTAATTGGTATCCATAATACTTACAAATTACAAGAGGTATCCTTGATAATTCAATTCATTATTTTAATTGGTATCCATGATACTTACAAATTACAAGAGGTATCCTTGATAATTCAATTCATTATTTTAATTGGTATCCATGATAATTACAAATTACTAGAGGTATCCTTGATAATTTAATTCATTATTTTAATTGGTATCCATGATACTTACAAATTACAAGAGGTATCCTTAATAATTCAATTCATTATTTTAATTGGTATCCATGATACTTACAAATTACAGGAGGTATCCTTGATAATTCAATTCATTATTTTAATTGGTATCCATGATACTTACAAATTACAAGAGGTATCCTTGATAATTTAATTCATTATTTTAATTGGTATCCATGATACTTACAAATTACAAGAGGTATCCTTAATAATTCAATTCATTATTTTAATTGGTATCCATGATACTTACAAATTACAAGAGGTATCCTTGATAATTCAATTCATTATTTAATTGGTATCCATGATACTTACAAATTACAAGAGGTATCCTTGATAATTTAATTCATTATTTTAATTGGTATCCATGATACTTACAAATTGCAAGAGGTATCCTTGATAATTTAATTCATTATTTTAATTGGTATCCATGATACTTACAAATTACAAGATCGGTATCCTTAATAATTTAGTTCATTATTCAATTGGTATCCATGATACTTACACAAATTACAAGAGGTATCCTTATTAATTCAATTCATTATTTTAATTTGTATCCATGATACTTACAAATTACAAGAGGTATCCTTGATGATTCAATTCATTATTTTAATTGGTATCCATGATACTTACAAATTACAAGAGGTATCCTTAATAATTCAATTCATTATTTTAATTGGTATCCATGATACTTACAAATTACAAGAGGTATCCTTGATAATTCAATTCATTATATTAATTGGTATCCATGATACTTACAAATTACAAGAGGTATCCTTGATAATTTAATTCATTATTTTAATTGGTATCCATGATACTTACAAATTACAAGAGGTATCCTTAATAATTCAATTCATTATTTTAATTGGTATCCATGATACTTACAAATTACAAGAGGTATCCTTGATAATTCAATTCATTATTTAATTGGTATCCATGATACTTACAAATTACAAGAGGTATCCTTGATAATTTAATTCATTATTTTAATTGGTATCCATGATACTTACAAATTGCAAGAGGTATCCTTGATAATTTAATTCATTATTTTAATTGGTATCCATGATACATACAAATTACAAGAGGTATCCTTGATAATTCAATTCATTATTTTAATTGGTATCCATGATACTTACAAATTACAAGTGGTATCATTGATAATTCAATTCATTATTTTAATTGGAATCCATGATACTTACAAATCACAAGAGGTATCCTTGATAATTTAATTCATTATTTTAATTGGTATCCATGATACTTACAAATTACAAGAGGTATCCTTGATAATTCAATTCATTATTTTAATTGGTATCCATGATACTTACAAATTACAAGAGGTATCCTTGATAATTCAATTCATTATTTTAATTGGTATCCATGATACTTACAAATTACAAGAGGTATCCTTGATAATTTAATTCATTATTTTAATTGGTATCCACGATACTTACAAATTACAAGAGGTATCCTTGATAATTTAATTCATTATTTAATTGGTATCCACGATACTTACAAATTACAAGAGGTATCCTTGATAATTTAATTCATTATTTAATTGGTATCCATGATACTTACGAATTACAAGAGGTATCCTTCATAATTTAATTCATTATTTTAATTGGTATCCATGATATTTACAAATTAACAAGAGGTATCCTTGATAATTTAATTCATTATTTTAATTGGTATCCATGATACTTACAAATTACAAGAGGTATCCTTGATAATATAATTCATTATTTTAATTGGTATCCATGATACTTACAAATTACAAGAGGTATCCTTGATAATCTAATTCATTATTTTAATTTGTATCCATGATACTTACAAATTACAAGAGGTATCCTTGATAATTGAATTCATTATTTAATTGGTATCCATGATACATACAAATTCCAAGAGGTATCCTTGATAATTCAATTCATTATTTAATTGGTATCCATGATACTTACAAATTACAAGAGGTATCCTTGATAATTCAATTCATTATTTTAATTGATATCCATGATACTTACAAATTACAAGAGGTATCCCTGATAATTCAATTCATTATTTTAATTGGTATCCATGATACTTACAAATTACAAGAGGTATCCTTGATAATTTAATTCATTATTTTAATTGGTATCCATGATACTTACAAATTACAAGAGGTATCCTTGATAATTTAATTCATTATTTAATTGGTATCCATGATACTTACAAATTACAAGAAGTATCCTTGATAATTTAATTCATTATTTAATTGGTATCCTTGATACTTACAAATTACAAGAGGTATCATTCATAATTTAATTCATTACTTTAATTGGTATCCATGATACTTACAATTTACGAGAGGTACCCTTGATAATTCAATTCATTATTTTAATTGGTATCCATGATACTTACAAATTACAAGAGGTATCCTTGATAATTTAATTCATTATTTTAATTGGTATCCATGATACTTACAAATTACAAGAGGTATCCTTGATAATTCAATTCATTATTTTAATTGGTATCCATAATACTTACAAATTACAAGAGGTATCCTTGATAATTCAATTCATTATTTTAATTGGTATCCATGATACTTACAAATTACAAGAGGTATCCTTGATAATTCAATTCATTATTTTAATTGGTATCCATGATAATTACAAATTACTAGAGGTATCCTTGATAATTTAATTCATTATTTTAATTGGTATCCATGATACTTACAAATTACAAGAGGTATCCTTAATAATTCAATTCATTATTTTAATTGGTATCCATGATACTTACAAATTACAGGAGGTATCCTTGATAATTCAATTCATTATTTTAATTGGTATCCATGATACTTACAAATTACAAGAGGTATCCTTGATAATTTAATTCATTATTTTAATTGGTATCCATGATACTTACAAATTACAAGAGGTATCCTTAATAATTCAATTCATTATTTTAATTGGTATCCATGATACTTACAAATTACAAGAGGTATCCTTGATAATTCAATTCATTATTTAATTGGTATCCATGATACTTACAAATTACAAGAGGTATCCTTGATAATTTAATTCATTATTTTAATTGGTATCCATGATACTTACAAATTGCAAGAGGTATCCTTGATAATTTAATTCATTATTTTAATTGGTATCCATGATACATACAAATTACAAGAGGTATCCTTGATAATTTAATTCATTATTTTAATTGGTATCCATGATACTTACAAATTACAAGTGGTATCATTGATAATTCAATTCATTATTTTAATTGGTATCCATGATACTTACAAATTACAAGAGGTATCCTTGATAATTCAATTCATTATTTTAATTGGTATCCATGATACTTACAAATTACAAGAGGTATCCTTGATAATTTAATTCATTATTTTAATTGGTATCCATGATACTTACAAATTACAAGAGGTATCCTTGATAATTCAATTCATTATTTTAATTGGTATCCATGATACTTACAAATTACAAGAGGTATCCTTGATAATTCAATTCATTATTTTAATTGGTATCCATGATACTTACAAATTACAAGAGGTAACCTTGATAATTTAATTCATTATTTTAATTGGTATCCACGATACTTACAAATTACAAGAGGTATCCTTGATAATTTAATTCATTATTTTATTGGTATCCACGATACTTACAAATTACAAAAGGTATCCTTGATAATTTAATTCATTATTTAATTGGTATCCATGATACTTACAAATTACAAGAGGTATCCTTCATAATTTAATTCATTATTTTAATTGGTATCCATGATATTTACAAATTAACAAGAGGTATCCTTGATAATTTAATTCATTATTTTAATTGGTATCCATGATACTTACAAATTACAAGAGGTATCCTTGATAATCTAATTCATTATTTTAATTTGTATCCATGATACTTACAAATTACAAGAGGTATCCTTGATAATTTAATTCATTATTTAATTGGTATCCATGATACATACAAATTACAAGAGGTATCCTTGATAATTCAATTCATTATTTAATTGGTATCCATGATACTTACAAATTACAAGAGGTATCCTTGATAATTCAATTCATCATTTTAATTGGTATCCATGATACTTACAAATTACAAGAGGTATCCTTGATAATTCAATTCATTATTTTAATTGGTATCCATACAAGAGGTATCCTTGATAATTTAATTCATTATTTTAATTGGTATCCATGATACATACAAATTACAAGAGGTATCCTTGATAATTCAATTCATTATTTTAATTGGTATCCATGATACTTACAAATTACAAGTGGTATCATTGATGATTCAATTCATTATTTTAATTGGAATCCATGATACTTACAAATTACAAGAGGTATCCTTGATAATTTAATTCATTATTTTAATTGGTATCCATGATACTTACAAATTACAAGAGGTATCCTTGATAATTCAATTCATTATTTTAATTGGTATCCATGATACTTACAAATTACAAGAGGTATCCTTGATAATTCAATTCATTATTTTAATTGGTATCCATGATACTTACAAATTACAAGAGGTAACCTTGATAATTTAATTCATTATTTTAATTGGTATCCACGATACTTACAAATTACAAGAGGTATCCTTGATAATTTAATTCATTATTTTATTGGTATCCACGATACTTACAAATTACAAGAGGTATCCTTGATAATTTAATTCATTATTTAATTGGTATCCATGATACTTACAAATTACAAGAGGTATCCTTCATAATTTAATTCATTATTTTAATTGGTATCCATGATATTTACAAATTAACAAGAGGTATCCTTGATAATTTAATTCATTATTTTAATTGGTATCCATGATACTTACAAATTACAAGAGGTATCCTTGATAATCTAATTCATTATTTTAATTTGTATCCATGATACTTACAAATTACAAGAGGTATCCTTGATAATTTAATTCATTATTTAATTGGTATCCATGATACATACAAATTACAAGAGGTATCCTTGATAATTCAATTCATTATTTAATTGGTATCCATGATACTTACAAATTACAAGAGGTATCCTTGATAATTCAATTCATCATTTTAATTGGTATCCATGATACTTACAAATTACAAGAGGTATCCTTGATAATTCAATTCATTATTTTAATTGGTATCCATACAAGAGGTATCCTTGATAATTTAATTCATTATTTAATTGGTATTCATGATACTTACAAATTACAAGAGGTATCCTTAATAAGTCAATTCATTATTTTAATTGGTATCCATGATACATACAAATTACAAAAGGTATCCTTGATAATTTAATTCATTATTTTAATTGGTATCCATGATACTTACAAATTACAAGATCGGTATCCTTAATAATTTAGTTCATTATTTAATTGGTATCCATGATACTTACACAAATTACAAGAGGTATCCTTATTAATTCAATTCATTATTTTAATTTGTATCCATGATACTTACAAATTACAAGAGGTATCCTTGATGATTCAATTCATTATTTTAATTGGTATCCATGATACTTACAAATTACAAGAGGTATCCTTAATAATTCAATTCATTATTTTAATTGGTATCCATGATACTTACAAATTACAAGAGGTATCCTTGATAATTCAATTCATTATATTAATTGGTATCCATGATACTTACAAATTACAAGAGGTATCCTTGATAATTTAATTCATTATTTTAATTGGTATCCATGATACTTACAAATTACAAGAGGTATCCTTAATAATTCAATTCATTATTTTAATTGGTATCCATGATACTTACAAATTACAAGAGGTATCCTTGATAATTCAATTCATTATTTAATTGGTATCCATGATACTTACAAATTACAAGAGGTATCCTTGATAATTTAATTCATTATTTTAATTGGTATCCATGATACTTACAAATTGCAAGAGGTATCCTTGATAATTTAATTCATTATTTTAATTGGTATCCATGATACATACAAATTACAAGAGGTATCCTTGATAATTCAATTCATTATTTTAATTGGTATCCATGATACTTACAAATTACAAGTGGTATCATTGATAATTCAATTCATTATTTTAATTGGAATCCATGATACTTACAAATCACAAGAGGTATCCTTGATAATTTAATTCATTATTTTAATTGGTATCCATGATACTTACAAATTACAAGAGGTATCCTTGATAATTCAATTCATTATTTTAATTGGTATCCATGATACTTACAAATTACAAGAGGTATCCTTGATAATTCAATTCATTATTTTAATTGGTATCCATGATACTTACAAATTACAAGAGGTATCCTTGATAATTTAATTCATTATTTTAATTGGTATCCACGATACTTACAAATTACAAGAGGTATCCTTGATAATTTAATTCATTATTTAATTGGTATCCACGATACTTACAAATTACAAGAGGTATCCTTGATAATTTAATTCATTATTTAATTGGTATCCATGATACTTACGAATTACAAGAGGTATCCTTCATAATTTAATTCATTATTTTAATTGGTATCCATGATATTTACAAATTAACAAGAGGTATCCTTGATAATTTAATTCATTATTTTAATTGGTATCCATGATACTTACAAATTACAAGAGGTATCCTTGATAATATAATTCATTATTTTAATTGGTATCCATGATACTTACAAATTACAAGAGGTATCCTTGATAATCTAATTCATTATTTTAATTTGTATCCATGATACTTACAAATTACAAGAGGTATCCTTGATAATTTAATTCATTATTTAATTGGTATCCATGATACATACAAATTCCAAGAGGTATCCTTGATAATTCAATTCATTATTTAATTGGTATCCATGATACTTACAAATTACAAGAGGTATCCTTGATAATTCAATTCATTATTTTAATTGATATCCATGATACTTACAAATTACAAGAGGTATCTTTGATAATTCAATTCATTATTTTAATTGGTATCCATGATACTTACAAATTACAAGAGGTATCCTTGATAATTCAATTCATTATTTAATTGGTATCCATGATACTTACAAATTACAAGAGGTATCCTTGATAATTTAATTCATTATTTAATTGGTATCCATGATACTTACAAATTACAAGAGGTATCCTTAATAATTCAATTCATTATTTTAATTGGTATCCATGATACTTACAAATTACAAGAGGTATCCTTGATAATTCAATTCATTATTTTAATTGGTATCCATGATACTTACAAATTACAAGAGGTATCCTTAATAATTTAATTCATTATTTAATTGGTATCCATGATACTTACAAATTACAAGAGGTATCTTTAATAATTCAATTCATTATTTTAATTGGTATCCATGATACTTACGAATTACAAGAGGTATCCTTGATAATTTAATTCATTATTTAATTGGTATCCATGATACTTACAAATTACAAGAGATATCTTTGATAATTTAATTCATTATTTTAATTGGTATCCATGATACTTACAAATTACAAGAGGTATCCCTGATAATTCAATTCATTATTTTAATTGTATCCATGATACTTACAAATTACAAGAGGTATCCCTGATAATTCAATTCATTATTTTAATTGGTATCCATGATACTTTTCAAATTACAAGAGGTATCCTTGATAATTTAATTCATTATTTAATTGGTATCCATGATACTTACAAATTACAAGAAGTATCCTTGATAATTTAATTCATTATTTAATTGGTAACCATGATACTTACAAATTACAAGAGGTATCATTCATAGTTTAATTCATTACTTTAATTGGTATCCAAGATACTTACAAATTACGAGAGGTATCCTTGATAATTCAATTCATTATTTTTATTAGTATCCATGATACTTACAAATTACAAGAGGTATCCTTGATAATTTAATTCATTATTTTAATTGGTATCCATGATACTTACAAATTACAAGAGGTATCCTTGATAATTCAATTCATTATTTTAATTGGTATCCATAATACTTACAAATTACAAGAGGTATCCTTGATAATTCAATTCATTATTTTAATTGGTATCCATGATACTTACAAATTACAAGAGGTATCCTTGATAATTTAATTCATTATTTTAATTGGTATCCATGATACTTACAAATTACAAGAGGTATCCTTAATAATTCAATTCATTATTTTAATTGGTATCCATGATACTTACAAATTACAAGAGGTATCCTTGATAATTCAATTCATTATTTTAATTGGTATCCATGATACTTACAAATTACAAGAGGTATCCTTAATAATTTAATTCATTATTTAATTGGTATCCATAATACTTACAAATTACAAGAGGTATCCTTAATAATTCAATTCATTTATTTAATTGGTATCCATGATACTTACAAATTACAAGAGGTATCCTTGATAATTTAATTCATTATTTAATTGGTATCCATGATACTTACAAATTACAAGAGGTATCCTTGATAATTTAATTCATTATTTTAATTGGTATCCATGATACTTACAAATTACAAGAAGTATCCTTGATAATTTAATTCATTATTTAATTGGTATCCATGATACTTACAAATTACAAGAGGTATCCTTGATAATTTAATTCATTATTTAATTGGTATCCATGATACTTACAAATTACAAGAGGTATCCTTGATAATTTAATTCATTATTTAATTGGTATCCATGATACTTACAAATTACAAGAGGTATCCTTAATAATTCAATTCATTATTTTAATTGGTATCCATGATACTTACAAATTACAAGAGGTATCCTTGATAATTCAATTCATTATTTTAATTGGTATCCATGATACTTACAAATTACAAGAGGTATCCTTGATAATTTAATTCATTATTTAATTGGTATCCATGATACTTACAAATTACAAGAGGTATCCTTGATAATTTAATTCATTATTTTAATTGGTATCCATGATACTCACAAATTACAAGAGGTATCCTTGATAATTTAATTCATTATTTAATTGGTATCCATGATACTTACAAATTACAAGAGGTATCCTTGATAATTTAGTTCATTATTTAATTGGTATCCATGATACTTACAAATTGCAAGAGGTATCCTTGATAATTTAATTCATTATTCAATTGGTATCCATGATACTTACAAATTACAAGAGGTATCCTTGATAATTTAATTCATTATTTAATTGGTATCCATGATACTTACAAATTACAAGAGGTATCCTTGATAATTTAATTCATTATTTTAATTGGCATCCATGATACTTACAAATTACAAGAGGTATCCTTAATAATTCAATTCATTATTTTAATTGGTATCCATGATACTTACAAATTACAAGAGGTATCCTTGATAATTCAATTCATTATTTAATTGGTATCCATGATACTTACAAATTACAAAAGGTATCCTTGATAATTTAATTCATTATTTAATTGGTATCCATGATACTTACAAATTACAAGAGGTATCCTTGATAATTCAATTCATTATTTAATTGGTATCCATGATACTTACAAATTACAAGAGGTATCCTTGATAATTCAATTCATTATTTTAATTGGTATCCATGATACTTACAAATTACAAGAGGTATTCTTGATAATTTAATTCATTATTTAATTGGTATCCATGATACTTACAAATTACAAGAGGTATCCTTAATAATTCAATTCATTATTTTAATTGGTATCCATGATACTTACAAATTACAAGAGGTATCCTTGATAATTCAATTCATTATTTTAATTGGTATCCATGATACTTACAATTTACAAGAGGTATCCTTGATAATTTAAATCATTATTTTAATTGGTATCCATGATACTTACAAATTACAAGAGGTATCCTTGATAATTCAATTCATTATTTAATTGGTATCCATGATACTTACAAATTACAAGAGGTATCCTTGATAATTCAATTCATTATTTTAATTGGTATCCATGATACTTACAAATTACAAGAGGTATCCTTGATAATTTAATTCATTATTTTAATTGGTATCCATGATACTTACAAATTACAAGAGGTATCCTTAATAATTTAATTCATTATTTTAATTTGTATCCATGATACTTACAAATTACAAGAGGTATCCTTGATAATTTAATTCATTATTTAATTGGTATCCATGATACTTACAAATTACAAGAGGTATCCTTGATAATTCAATTCATTATTTTAATTGGTATCCATGATACTTACAAATTACAAGAGGTATCCTTGATAATTTAATTCATTATTTAATTGGTATCCATGATACTTACAAATTACAAGAGGTATCCTTAATAATTCAATTCATTATTTTAATTGGTATCTATGATACTTACAAATTACAAGAGGTATCCTTGATAATTCAATTCATTATTTTAATTGGTATCCATGATACATACAAATTACAAGAGGTATTCTTGATAATTTAATTCATTATTTAATTGGTATCCATGATACTTACAAATTACAAGAGGTATCCTTAATAATTCAATTCATTATTTTAATTGGTATCCATGATACTTACAAATTACAAGAGGTATCCTTGATAATTCAATTCATTATTTTAATTGGTATCCATGATACTTACAAATTACAAGAGGTATCCTTGATAATTTTATTCATTATTTAATTGGTATCCATGATACTTACAAATTACAAGAGGTATCCTTGATAATTTATTTCATTATTTTAATTGGTATCCATGATACTTACAAATTACAAGAGGTATCCTTGATAATTTAATTCATTATTTAATTGGTATCCATGATACTTACAAATTACAAGAGGTATCCTTGATAATTTAATTCATTATTTTAATTGGCATCCATGATACTTACAAATTACAAGAGGTATCCTTAATAATTCAATTAATTATTTTAATTGGTATCCATGATACTTACAAATTACAAGAGGTATCCTTGATAATTTAATTCATTATTTAATTGGTATCCATGATACTTACAAATTACAAGAGGTATCCTTGATAATTTAATTCATTATTTTAATTGGTATCCATGATACTTACAAATTACAAGAGGTATCCTTGATAATTTAATTCATTATTTAATTGGTATCCATGATACTTACAAATTGCAAGAGGTGATCCTTGATAATTTAATTCATTATTTAATTGGTATCCATGATACCTACAAATTACAAGAGGTATCCTTGATAATTTAATTCATTATTTAATTGGTATCCATGATACTTACAAATTACAAGAGGTATCCTTGATAATTTAATTCATTATTTTAATTGGCATCCATGATACTTACAAATTACAAGAGGTATCCTTAATAATTCAATTCATTATTTAATTGGTATCCATGATACTTACAAATTACAAGAGGTATCCTTGATAATTTAATTCATTATTTTAATTGGTATCCATGATACTCACAAATTACAAGAGGTATCCTTGATAATTTAATTCATTATTTAATTGGTATCCATGATACTTACAAATTACAAGAGGTATCCTTGATAATTTAGTTCATTATTTAATTGGTATCCATGATACTTACAAATTGCAAGAGGTATCCTTGATAATTTAATTCATTATTTAATTGGTATCCATGATACTTACAAATTACAAGAGGTATCCTTGATAATTTAATTCATTATTTAATTGGTATCCATGATACTTACAAATTACAAGAGGTATCCTTGATAATTTAATTCATTATTTTAATTGGCATCCATGATACTTACAAATTACAAGAGGTATCCTTAATAATTCAATTCATTATTTTAATTGGTATCCATGATACTTACAAATTACAAGAGGTATCCTTGATAATTCAATTCATTATTTAATTGGTATCCATGATACTTACAAATTACAAAAGGTATCCTTGATAATTTAATTCATTATTTAATTGGTATCCATGATACTTACAAATTACAAGAGGTATCCTTGATAATTCAATTCATTATTTAATTGGTATCCATGATACTTACAAATTACAAGAGGTATCCTTGATAATTCATTCATTATTTTAATTGGTATCCATGATACTTACAAATTACAAGAGGTATTCTTGATAATTTAATTCATTATTTAATTGGTATCCATGATACTTACAAATTACAAGAGGTATCCTTTATAATTTAATTCATTATTTTAATTGGTATCCATGATACTCACAAATTACAAGAGGTATCCTTGATAATTTAATTCATTATTTAATTGGTATCCATGATACTTACAAATTACAAGAGGTATCCTTGATAATTTAGTTCATTATTTAATTGGTATCCATGATACTTACAAATTGCAAGAGGTATCCTTGATAATTTAATTCATTATTTAATTGGTATCCATGATACTTACAAATTACAAGAGGTATCCTTGATAATTTAATTCATTATTTAATTGGTATCCATGATACTTACAAATTACAAGAGGTATCCTTGATAATTTAATTCATTATTTTAATTGGCATCCATGATACTTACAAATTACAAGAGGTATCCTTAATAATTCAATTCATTATTTTAATTGGTATCCATGATACTTACAAATTACAAGAGGTATCCTTGATAATTCAATTCATTATTTAATTGGTATCCATGATACTTACAAATTACAAAAGGTATCCTTGATAATTTAATTCATTATTTAATTGGTATCCATGATACTTACAAATTACAAGAGGTATCCTTGATAATTCAATTCATTATTTAATTGGTATCCATGATACTTACAAATTACAAGAGGTATCCTTGATAATTAATTCATTATTTTAATTGGTATCCATGATACTTACAAATTACAAGAGGTATTCTTGATAATTTAATTCATTATTTAATTGGTATCCATGATACTTACAAATTACAAGAGGTATCCTTAATAATTCAATTCATTATTTTAATTGGTATCCATGATACTTACAAATTACAAGAGGTATCCTTGATAATTCAATTCATTATTTTAATTGGTATCCATGATACTTACAATTTACAAGAGGTATCCTTGATAATTTAAATCATTATTTTAATTGGTATCCATGATACTTACAAATTACAAGAGGTATCCTTGATAATTCAATTCATTATTTAATTGGTATCCATGATACTTACAAATTACAAGAGGTATCCTTGATAATTCAATTCATTATTTTAATTGGTATCCATGATACTTACAAATTACAAGAGGTATCCTTGATAATTTAATTCATTATTTTAATTGGTATCCATGATACTTACAAATTACAAGAGGTATCCTTAATAATTTAATTCATTATTTTAATTTGTATCCATGATACTTACAAATTACAAGAGGTATCCTTGATAATTTAATTCATTATTTAATTGGTATCCATGATACTTACAAATTACAAGAGGTATCCTTGATAATTCAATTCATTATTTTAATTGGTATCCATGATACTTACAAATTACAAGAGGTATCCTTGATAATTCAATTCATTATTTAATTGGTATCCATGATACTTACAAATTACAAGAGGTATCCTTAATAATTCAATTCATTATTTTAATTGGTATCTATGATACTTACAAATTACAAGAGGTATCCTTAATAATTCAATTCATTATTTTAATTGGTATCCATGATACTTACAAATTACAAGAGGTATCCTTGATAATTCAATTCATTATTTTAATTGGTATCCATGATACTTACAAATTACAAGAGGTATCCTTGATAATTTAATTCATTATTTAATTGGTATCCATGATACTTACAAATTACAAGAGGTATCCTTGATAATTTAATTCATTATTTTAATTGGTATCCATGATACTCACAAATTACAAGAGGTATCCTTGATAATTTAATTCATTATTTAATTGGTATCCATGATACTTACAAATTACAAGAGGTATCCTTGATAATTTAGTTCATTATTTAATTGGTATCCATGATACTTACAAATTGCAAGAGGTATCCTTGATAATTTAAATCATTATTTTAATTGGTATCCATGATACTTACAAATTACAAGAGGTATCCTTGATAATTCAATTCATTATTTAATTGGTATCCATGATACTTACAAATTACAAGAGGTATCCTTGATAATTCAATTCATTATTTTAATTGGTATCCATGATACTTACAAATTACAAGAGGTATCCTTGATAATTTAATTCATTATTTTAATTGGTATCCATGATACTTACAAATTACAAGAGGTATCCTTAATAATTTAATTCATTATTTTAATTTGTATCCATGATACTTACAAATTACAAGAGGTATCCTTGATAATTCAATTCATTATTTTAATTGGTATCCATGATACTTACAAATTACAAGAGGTATCCTTGATAATTTAATTCATTATTTAATTGGTATCCATGATACTTACAAATTACAAGAGGTATCCTTGATAATTTAATTCATTATTTTAATTGGTATCCATGATACTCACAAATTACAAGAGGTATCCTTGATAATTTAATTCATTATTTAATTGGTATCCATGATACTTACAAATTACAAGAGGTATCCTTGATAATTTAGTTCATTATTTAATTGGTATCCATGATACTTACAAATTGCAAGAGGTATCCTTGATAATTTAATTCATTATTCAATTGGTATCCATGATACTTACAAATTACAAGAGGTATCCTTGATAATTTAATTCATTATTTAATTGGTATCCATGATACTTACAAATTACAAGAGGTATCCTTGATAATTTAATTCATTATTTTAATTGGCATCCATGATACTTACAAATTACAAGAGGTATCCTTAATAATTCAATTCATCATTTTAATTGGTATCCATGATACTTACAAATTACAAGAGGTATCCTTGATAATTCAATTCATTATTTTAATTGGTATCCATACAAGAGGTATCCTTGATAATTTAATTCATTATTTAATTGGTATTCATGATACTTACAAATTACAAGAGGTATCCTTAATAAGTCAATTCATTATTTTAATTGGTATCCATGATACATACAAATTACAAAAGGTATCCTTGATAATTTAATTCATTATTTTAATTGGTATCCATGATACTTACAAATTACAAGATCGGTATCCTTAATAATTTAGTTCATTATTTAATTGGTATCCATGATACTTACACAAATTACAAGAGGTATCCTTATTAATTCAATTCATTATTTTAATTTGTATCCATGATACTTACAAATTACAAGAGGTATCCTTGATGATTCAATTCATTATTTTAATTGGTATCCATGATACTTACAAATTACAAGAGGTATCCTTAATAATTCAATTCATTATTTTAATTGGTATCCATGATACTTACAAATTACAAGAGGTATCCTTGATAATTCAATTCATTATATTAATTGGTATCCATGATACTTACAAATTACAAGAGGTATCCTTGATAATTCAATTCATTATTTTAATTGGTATCCATGATACTTACAAATTACAAGAGGTATCCTTAATAATTTAATTCATTATTTAATTGGTATCCATAATACTTACAAATTACAAGAGGTATCCTTAATAATTCAATTCATTTATTTAATTGGTATCCATGATACTTACAAATTACAAGAGGTATCCTTGATAATTTAATTCATTATTTAATTGGTATCCATGATACTTACAAATTACAAGAGGTATCCTTGATAATTTAATTCATTATTTTAATTGGTATCCATGATACTTACAAATTACAAGAAGTATCCTTGATAATTTAATTCATTATTTAATTGGTATCCATGATACTTACAAATTACAAGAGGTATCCTTGATAATTTAATTCATTATTTAATTGGTATCCATGATACTTACAAATTACAAGAGGTATCCTTGATAATTTAATTCATTATTTAATTGGTATCCATGATACTTACAAATTACAAGAGGTATCCTTAATAATTCAATTCATTATTTTAATTGGTATCCATGATACTTACAAATTACAAGAGGTATCCTTGATAATTCAATTCATTATTTTAATTGGTATCCATGATACTTACAAATTACAAGAGGTATCCTTGATAATTTAATTCATTATTTAATTGGTATCCATGATACTTACAAATTACAAGAGGTATCCTTGATAATTTAATTCATTATTTTAATTGGTATCCATGATACTCACAAATTACAAGAGGTATCCTTGATAATTTAATTCATTATTTAATTGGTATCCATGATACTTACAAATTACAAGAGGTATCCTTGATAATTTAGTTCATTATTTAATTGGTATCCATGATACTTACAAATTGCAAGAGGTATCCTTGATAATTTAATTCATTATTCAATTGGTATCCATGATACTTACAAATTACAAGAGGTATCCTTGATAATTTAATTCATTATTTAATTGGTATCCATGATACTTACAAATTACAAGAGGTATCCTTGATAATTTAATTCATTATTTTAATTGGCATCCATGATACTTACAAATTACAAGAGGTATCCTTAATAATTCAATTCATTATTTTAATTGGTATCCATGATACTTACAAATTACAAGAGGTATCCTTGATAATTCAATTCATTATTTAATTGGTATCCATGATACTTACAAATTACAAAAGGTATCCTTGATAATTTAATTCATTATTTAATTGGTATCCATGATACTTACAAATTACAAGAGGTATCCTTGATAATTCAATTCATTATTTAATTGGTATCCATGATACTTACAAATTACAAGAGGTATCCTTGATAATTCAATTCATTATTTTAATTGGTATCCATGATACTTACAAATTACAAGAGGTATTCTTGATAATTTAATTCATTATTTAATTGGTATCCATGATACTTACAAATTACAAGAGGTATCCTTAATAATTCAATTCATTATTTTAATTGGTATCCATGATACTTACAAATTACAAGAGGTATCCTTGATAATTCAATTCATTATTTTAATTGGTATCCATGATACTTACAATTTACAAGAGGTATCCTTGATAATTTAAATCAATATTTTAATTGGTATCCATGATACTTACAAATTACAAGAGGTATCCTTGATAATTCAATTCATTATTTAATTGGTATCCATGATACTTACAAATTACAAGAGGTATCCTTGATAATTCAATTCATTATTTTAATTGGTATCCATGATACTTACAAATTACAAGAGGTATCCTTGATAATTTAATTCATTATTTTAATTGGTATCCATGATACTTACAAATTACAAGAGGTATCCTTAATAATTTAATTCATTATTTTAATTTGTATCCATGATACTTACAAATTACAAGAGGTATCCTTGATAATTTAATTCATTATTTAATTGGTATCCATGATACTTACAAATTACAAGAGGTATCCTTAATAATTCAATTCATTATTTTAATTGGTATCCATGATACTTACAAATTACAAGAGGTATCCTTGATAATTCAATTCATTATTTAATTGGTATCCATGATACTTACAAATTACAAAAGGTATCCTTGATAATTTAATTCATTATTTAATTGGTATCCATGATACTTACAAATTACAAGAGGTATCCTTGATAATTCAATTCATTATTTAATTGGTATCCATGATACTTACAAATTACAAGAGGTATCCTTGATAATTCAATTCATTATTTTAATTGGTATCCATGATACTTACAAATTACAAGAGGTATTCTTGATAATTTAATTCATTATTTAATTGGTATCCATGATACTTACAAATTACAAGAGGTATCCTTAATAATTCAATTCATTATTTTAATTGGTATCCATGATACTTACAAATTACAAGAGGTATCCTTGATAATTCAATTCATTATTTTAATTGGTATCCATGATACTTACAATTTACAAGAGGTATCCTTGATAATTTAAATCATTATTTTAATTGGTATCCATGATACTTACAAATTACAAGAGGTATCCTTGATAATTCAATTCATTATTTAATTGGTATCCATGATACTTACAAATTACAAGAGGTATCCTTGATAATTCAATTCATTATTTTAATTGGTATCCATGATACTTACAAATTACAAGAGGTATCCTTGATAATTTAATTCATTATTTTAATTGGTATCCATGATACTTACAAATTACAAGAGGTATCCTTAATAATTTAATTCATTATTTTAATTTGTATCCATGATACTTACAAATTACAAGAGGTATCCTTGATAATTTAATTCATTATTTAATTGGTATCCATGATACTTACAAATTACAAGAGGTATCCTTGATAATTCAATTCATTATTTTAATTGGTATCCATGATACTTACAAATTACAAGAGGTATCCTTGATAATTTAATTCATTATTTAATTGGTATCCATGATACTTACAAATTACAAGAGGTATCCTTAATAATTCAATTCATTATTTTGATTGGTATCTATGATACTTACAAATTACAAGAGGTATCCTTGATAATTCAATTCATTATTTTAATTGGTATCCATGATACATACAAATTACAAGAGGTATTCTTGATAATTTAATTCATTATTTAATTGGTATCCATGATACTTACAAATTACAAGAGGTATCCTTAATAATTCAATTCATTATTTTAATTGGTATCCATGATACTTACAAATTACAAGAGGTATCCTTGATAATTCAATTCATTATTTTAATTGGTATCCATGATACTTACAAATTACAAGAGGTATCCTTGATAATTTTATTCATTATTTAATTGGTATCCATGATACTTACAAATTACAAGAGGTATCCTTGATAATTTATTTCATTATTTTAATTGGTATCCATGATACTTACAAATTACAAGAGGTATCCTTGATAATTTAATTCATTATTTAATTGGTATCCATGATACTTACAAATTACAAGAGGTATCCTTGATAATTTAATTCATTATTTTAATTGGCATCCATGATACTTACAAATTACAAGAGGTATCCTTAATAATTCAATTAATTATTTTAATTGGTATCCATGATACTTACAAATTACAAGAGGTATCCTTGATAATTTAATTCATTATTTAATTGGTATCCATGATACTTACAAATTACAAGAGGTATCCTTGATAATTTAATTCATTATTTTAATTGGTATCCATGATACTTACAAATTACAAGAGGTATCCTTGATAATTTAATTCATTATTTAATTGGTATCCATGATACTTACAAATTGCAAGAGGTGATCCTTGATAATTTAATTCATTATTTAATTGGTATCCATGATACCTACAAATTACAAGAGGTATCCTTGATAATTCAATTCATTATTTTAATTGGTATCCATGATACTTACAAATTACAAGAGGTATCCTTGATAATTCAATTCATTATATTAATTGGTATCCATGATACTTACAAATTACAAGAGGTATCCTTGATAATTTAATTCATTATTTTAATTGGTATCCATGATACTTACAAATTACAAGAGGTATCCTTAATAATTCAATTCATTATTTTAATTGGTATCCATGATACTTACAAATTACAAGAGGTATCCTTGATAATTCAATTCATTATTTAATTGGTATCCATGATACTTACAAATTACAAGAGGTATCCTTGATAATTTAATTCATTATTTTAATTGGTATCCATGATACTTACAAATTGCAAGAGGTATCCTTGATAATTTAATTCATTATTTTAATTGGTATCCATGATACATACAAATTACAAGAGGTATCCTTGATAATTCAATTCATTATTTTAATTGGTATCCATGATACTTACAAATTACAAGTGGTATCATTGATAATTCAATTCATTATTTTAATTGGAATCCATGATACTTACAAATCACAAGAGGTATCCTTGATAATTTAATTCATTATTTTAATTGGTATCCATGATACTTACAAATTACAAGAGGTATCCTTGATAATTCAATTCATTATTTTAATTGGTATCCATGATACTTACAAATTACAAGAGGTATCCTTGATAATTCAATTCATTATTTTAATTGGTATCCATGATACTTACAAATTACAAGAGGTATCCTTGATAATTTAATTCATTATTTTAATTGGTATCCACGATACTTACAAATTACAAGAGGTATCCTTGATAATTTAATTCATTATTTAATTGGTATCCACGATACTTACAAATTACAAGAGGTATCCTTGATAATTTAATTCATTATTTAATTGGTATCCATGATACTTACGAATTACAAGAGGTATCCTTCATAATTTAATTCATTATTTTAATTGGTATCCATGATATTTACAAATTAACAAGAGGTATCCTTGATAATTTAATTCATTATTTTAATTGGTATCCATGATACTTACAAATTACAAGAGGTATCCTTGATAATATAATTCATTATTTTAATTGGTATCCATGATACTTACAAATTACAAGAGGTATCCTTGATAATCTAATTCATTATTTTAATTTGTATCCATGATACTTACAAATTACAAGAGGTATCCTTGATAATTTAATTCATTATTTAATTGGTATCCATGATACATACAAATTCCAAGAGGTATCCTTGATAATTCAATTCATTATTTAATTGGTATCCATGATACTTACAAATTACAAGAGGTATCCTTGATAATTCAATTCATTATTTTAATTGATATCCATGATACTTACAAATTACAAGAGGTATCCCTGATAATTCAATTCATTATTTTAATTGGTATCCATGATACTTACAAATTACAAGAGGTATCCTTGATAATTTAATTCATTATTTTAATTGGTATCCATGATACTAACAAATTACAAGAGGTATCCTTGATAATTTAATTCATTATTTAATTGGTATCCATGATACTTACAAATTACAAGAAGTATCCTTGATAATTTAATTCATTATTTAATTGGTATCCTTGATACTTACAAATTACAAGAGGTATCATTCATAATTTAATTCATTACTTTAATTGGTATCCATGATACTTACAATTTACGAGAGGTATCCTTGATAATTCAATTCATTATTTTAATTGGTATCCATGATACTTACAAATTACAAGAGGTATCCTTGATAATTTAATTCATTATTTTAATTGGTATCCATGATACTTACAAATTACAAGAGGTATCCTTGATAATTCAATTCATTATTTTAATTGGTATCCATAATACTTACAAATTACAAGAGGTATCCTTGATAATTCAATTCATTATTTTAATTGGTATCCATGATACTTACAAATTACAAGAGGTATCCTTGATAATTCAATTCATTATTTTAATTGGTATCCATGATAATTACAAATTACTAGAGGTATCCTTGATAATTTAATTCATTATTTTAATTGGTATCCATGATACTTACAAATTACAAGAGGTATCCTTAATAATTCAATTCATTATTTTAATTGGTATCCATGATACTTACAAATTACAGGAGGTATCCTTGATAATTCAATTCATTATTTTAATTGGTATCCATGATACTTACAAATTACAAGAGGTATCCTTGATAATTTAATTCATTATTTTAATTGGTATCCATGATACTTACAAATTACAAGAGGTATCCTTAATAATTCAATTCATTATTTTAATTGGTATCCATGATACTTACAAATTACAAGAGGTATCCTTGATAATTCAATTCATTATTTAATTGGTATCCATGATACTTACAAATTACAAGAGGTATCCTTGATAATTTAATTCATTATTTTAATTGGTATCCATGATACTTACAAATTGCAAGAGGTATCCTTGATAATTTAATTCATTATTTTAATTGGTATCCATGATACATACAAATTACAAGAGGTATCCTTGATAATTCAATTCATTATTTTAATTGGTATCCATGATACTTACAAATTACAAGTGGTATCATTGATAATTCAATTCATTATTTTAATTGGTATCCATGATACTTACAAATTACAAGAGGTATCCTTGATAATTCAATTCATTATTTTAATTGGTATCCATGATACTTACAAATTACAAGAGGTATCCTTGATAATTTAATTCATTATTTTAATTGGTATCCATGATACTTACAAATTACAAGAGGTATCCTTGATAATTCAATTCATTATTTTAATTGGTATCCATGATACTTACAAATTACAAGAGGTATCCTTGATAATTCAATTCATTATTTTAATTGGTATCCATGATACTTACAAATTACAAGAGGTAACCTTGATAATTTAATTCATTATTTTAATTGGTATCCACGATACTTACAAATTACAAGAGGTATCCTTGATAATTTAATTCATTATTTTATTGGTATCCACGATACTTACAAATTACAAAAGGTATCCTTGATAATTTAATTCATTATTTAATTGGTATCCATGATACTTACAAATTACAAGAGGTATCCTTCATAATTTAATTCATTATTTTATTTGGTATCCATGATATTTACAAATTAACAAGAGGTATCCTTGATAATTTAATTCATTATTTTAATTGGTATCCATGATACTTACAAATTACAAGAGGTATCCTTGATAATCTAATTCATTATTTTAATTTGTATCCATGATACTTACAAATTACAAGAGGTATCCTTGATAATTTAATTCATTATTTAATTGGTATCCATGATACATACAAATTACAAGAGGTATCCTTGATAATTCAATTCATTATTTAATTGGTATCCATGATACTTACAAATTACAAGAGGTATCCTTGATAATTCAATTCATCATTTTAATTGGTATCCATGATACTTACAAATTACAAGAGGTATCCTTGATAATTCAATTCATTATTTTAATTGGTATCCATACAAGAGGTATCCTTGATAATTTAATTCATTATTTAATTGGTATTCATGATACTTACAAATTACAAGAGGTATCCTTAATAAGTCAATTCATTATTTTAATTGGTATCCATGATACATACAAATTACAAAAGGTATCCTTGATAATTTAATTCATTATTTTAATTGGTATCCATGATACTTACAAATTACAAGATCGGTATCCTTAATAATTTAGTTCATTATTTAATTGGTATCCATGATACTTACACAAATTATAAGAGGTATCCTTATTAATTCAATTCATTATTTTAATTTGTATCCATGATACTTACAAATTACAAGAGGTATCCTTGATGATTCAATTCATTATTTTAATTGGTATCCATGATACTTACAAATTACAAGAGGTATCCTTAATAATTCAATTCATTATTTTAATTGGTATCCATGATACTTACAAATTACAAGAGGTATCCTTGATAATTCAATTCATTATATTAATTGGTATCCATGATACTTACAAATTACAAGAGGTATCCTTGATAATTTAATTCATTATTTTAATTGGTATCCATGATACTTACAAATTACAAGAGGTATCATTGATAATTCAATTCATTATTTTAATTGGAATCCATGATACTTACAAATCACAAGAGGTATCCTTGATAATTTAATTCATTATTTTAATTGGTATCCATGATACTTACAAATTACAAGAGGTATCCTTGATAATTCAATTCATTATTTTAATTGGTATCCATGATACTTACAAATTACAAGAGGTATCCTTGATAATTCAATTCATTATTTTAATTGGTATCCATGATACTTACAAATTACTAGAGGTATCCTTGATAATTTAATTCATTATTTTAATTGGTATCCATGATACTTACAAATTACAAGAGGTATCCCTGATAATTCAATTCATTATTTTAATTGGTATCCATGATACTTACAAATTACAAGAGGTATCCTTGATAATTTAATTCATTATTTTAATTGGTATCCATGATACTTACAAATTACAAGAGGTATCCTTGATAATTTAATTCATTATTTAATTGGTATCCATGATACTTACAAATTACAAGAAGTATCCTTGATAATTTAATTCATTATTT